>OZ030018.1:32544886-33062386 GCA_964023405.1 Apodemus agrarius | reverse complement strand
AAAGGGTTCTGGAGCCAGCCAAAGGGTGGGCCAGCCCAACACAAATATAGATAATATTTGTGGTTTGACTCCCACACAGCTATTCAAAAAGGCATTATGGACTGGCTTACAATTTGACCTGGTATTTTTAAAATTACTAAGGCATAAATAAAAAAAACATGACCTAAATGCATAAATAAAGGTCTCTGTCCACCATGTGCTAGAAAAATGTCACAGGGTCTTGGGACAAAAATAAACAGGATTTCTACCATGTGTTAAAACTATTGAATTTTGCCCAATTTAAAATTAGGCAATGTACAAATATTTACTATTAAAATTAACTTTCTTCTCCCTTCTCTCATTATAGCTAAAGGGCAAAGAAGAAAGTTGAGTAATTATATGTGGTGTTTTTAATCGATTAAAGAAGCCAATTGAGTTAACTCAACATAGGAAAGCAGCTAAGCTCGTGTTTTGTATACTGAAGATTAAACTCTTTATTCATATACTATATATATATATATATATATATATATGTATATATATAGTTAGTTAGTTAGTTAGTTAGAAAGTCTTTTTTAAAAAAAAATTTTATTTTTAAGATTTTTTAAGAGTGTGCATGTGTGCGTGCGTGCGTGCGTGCGTGCGTGCGTGTGTGTGTGTGTGTGTGTGTGTGACACAGAGGGGGGGGTGTAGGGCACCCAGATGAACATAGGTGTCTACAGAAAAGGGTATGGATGCCTTGCAGCTGGACCTGCTGCTACTTCTGAGCTACCAGTTGTGGGTGATGGAAACCAAACCCAAGTCTTTTTAAAAGCAGAAAGCCTGTTTAACTGTGGTGCTATATCTCTAGCCCTACATTTTTATATTTCGCATACAAAAACACAGGAAAAATGAAAGAACATGTACATATGGAGAATTAAAATTTTAAACATTTAGGATCTGAGTGTTGCAGGAAATGGAAAGATTGATTGACCTGATTTAATTGCCCCATGTTTCAGTGTACAAGTTAGATTACTTTTTGTTCTCTCTACATACCTGTTATATGTCAATTAAAACCAAAGGAATTACAAAGGCATATTAAGAAATAAAATATAAAATGTCATTCAAGTAATTTTTATTGTGAAGAATATTTTCAAAACGAAGATGCCAGTGACAATGATGCCAATGACACCAAGGAAGAAGAAGAAGGAGGAGGAGGAGGAGGAGGAGGAGGAGGAGGAGGAGGAGGAGGAGACGAGGAGGAGAAGAAGAAAAAGAAGGAAGAGGAGGAGGAAGAGGAGGAGGAGGAAAGCCGGGTGTGGTGGTGCATGCCTGTGATCCCAGCACTTGGGAGGCAGAGGCAGTTGGATTTCTGGGTTTGAGGCCAGCCTGGTCTACAGAGTGAGTTCCAGGACACCCAGAACTACACAGAGAAACCCTGTCTTGTAAAACCCAAAAGAAGAAGGAGGAGGAGGAGGAGGAGGAGGAGGAGGAGGAGGAGGAGGAGGAAGAAGAAGAAGAAGAAGAAGAAGAAGAAGAAGAAGAAGAAGAAGAAGAAGAAGAAGAAGAAGAAGGGGAAGGGGAAGGGGAAGGGGAAGGGGAAGGGGAAGGGGAAGGGGAAGGGGAAGGGGAAGGGGAAGGGGAAGGGGAAGGGGAAGGGGAAGGGGAAGGGGAAGGGGAAGGGGAAGGGGAAGGGGAAGGGGAAGGGGAAGGGGAAGGGGAAGGGGAAGGGGAAGGGGAAGGGGAAGGGGAAGGGGAAGGGGAAGGGGAAGGGGAAGGGGAAGGGGAAGGGGAAGGGGAAGGGGAAGAAAATACAGATTAGAGCAGAAGAAGACCCTTAAAACCTCATTCACCTTTGGGCCAGGGAAGATGCCAGGAGTCTATGGGGGTGACTTTAGCTGAGACTCATAGTAGTTGTGATATGCAACCTGAAGAGGAAGCCTTCTGTAGCCAGGCAGGAACCCCAATGGGGAGACAAGGATATTAACCCACCCATAAAACTTTGCATGCAAAGTTTGTCCTGTCAGTAAGAAATGCAGGGACAGAGATGAAGCAGAGACAGGGAATGACCAACCAATAATGGGCTCAACTTGATACCTATCTCATAAGCAAGCACCAGTCACTGACACTATTAATGTACTCTGTTATGCTTGCAGACAGGAGCCTAGCATGGCTGTTCATGGAGATGCTTCACCCAAAGCCTGACTGAAACAGATGGAGAGATCCACCAGCATTCAATGGACTATAGAGACCTTTCTGGAAGAGTTGGAGGAACTAATCAGGGCCCTGAAAGGGATAGGAAATCCATAGAAAGACCAACAGAATCAACTAACCTGGACTCTTGTGGGTGTCTCAGACAGTTAAGCACCAATCAAAGAGCATATATGGCTGGACCTAGGCCTCCTCGCTCATATGTAGCAGACGTACAGCTTGGTCTTCATGTGGGTGAACCTTTAATCTGCTGGGAACCCACACTGAATGGATTCTTTCCCCTCCCCACTTCATCTGGAAGGGGGGGGCTTTCCCTAAAACCTGTCCCAATGTACTGGATTCCTGAACGAAAGACACACATATAGACTTTATATTCTGATATGATTTAAACAGCGCAACTGGGCCACTCACATTCTAACCTTTATGTGCTTAATCCACCTCCTGCCAATAATCCTGAATTATTTGTTACTAACTTCTATATTCTCCCTTGGCTGTCCTGGACCCAGATGGACAACCTTCTTGCACTGCACTCTCCCTGTTTCTTCACATGGTGACTATTGCCTCCTAGTCTTCTCAAGCATGGCCTCCTCTTCTCTCCTCCATCTCTCCCAGCATGGTAGATTTCCTTCTTCCTCCTCCTTCTCTGTCCAAAACCAGAAAATCCCAATTGGCTATGGTCATTTTTATTTACCAATCGGAACCAACTGGGGGCAGAATCCCTCAGTGTCTCAAGGTTCCTGTAGTGTAAACAGTTTGGGGAACCAAAATTAACATTATAATAAAAGCAACATTAGGCCAAACTAACTATGCCATATCATTAGCCTATTGAAAAAAATTTAAGCTCCGCATTAGAAAGACAAAAGTCCAAATATAAACCTTTCCAATGGCTGCCAGCATATTTTTTTTATCTCGTTCGTCTGAGTCTTAATATTTTCACTTGTAAAAAGATAATAATTTCTGCCTTTATGGAAATGGTTTGCAATATCTTGTCATTCGCTGAGTCTATCAAGCTGGTATCTCCTATGCAGACTTCCGACCAGAAAAGATATCTGTGGTGAATTTACATGTTTTGTGTCAAGCCATGGGAATCAGCCCCAATCAGTCTTTACAGCAATGAAAAGCTGGCGTCCACAGCAGCAGTTCAAGAATATCCACAAATCAACCAGCGAATAGTCTGAGTTATATATTCATAAAGGAAAAGATAAGGTTACATGAGAAAACTAGAGAGAGCAAAAGCAAATGAGGAACCTAGAGACAGAATTCACTTTAGAGATGGAGTAAACAAATTTCTATATTATACATCCAAGCTTTGAGAAAGATTATGCATGTTTTCCCTCTTTAGGGTTTCCTGTTCTGATATCCGTTCACTATATTGCAAGCCCTGAAACCAACAAACAAAACAAACCACAGAGCACAGGCACCTTGGAGGGAAGAGAATTGGAAATCCTGCTGTGTCCAAAGTCCAAACAGTCTAACAAAACTGACAAGAAAGATGCGTCATAAATTATGTATATTGACCGAAGCTGGATTTTAAAGCATGATTTCTCCCAAACAAACTTAGAGCCACAACGTCCAATAGATTTTTTGTTATTGTTGATGTTTTGAAAATTTCAGGATGTTAACATGAAAAGCACCATTTGAGAAGTGATGATTTGGGCAGTGGTGGCGCATATCTTTGATCCCAGCACTTGGGAGGCAGAGGCAGGTGGATTTCTGAGTTCGAGGCCAGCCTGGTCTACAGAGTGAGTTCCAGGACCGCCAGGGCTACACAGAGAAAAACGCTTTTTCATAAAAAGCCAAAAAAACCAACCAACCAACCAACCAACAAAAACAAAAAACAAAAAACAAAAACAAAAAAACAAAAAGAGAAGTGAAGATTTCTCTCTGATGTTTGAGAAAATTACCTTGTGGTTATTCCTGTTCACCCTTCGTGATTTTGAGTAACAATCCTGGTGGCACTTCTCTGACTTCATGTTTTGAACAAGTTGTTACAGCCATGTATGCACAGACTCATACCGAAGAGCCCTCCTCTTTCACTGCATGTTCCTGGGACACAGGGAGGGACGTTAGAAAAATATGGAAGCGATCCTAGAATTCTAGAGATAAGTTCTTGGGAACAAAGTGATCTTTTTATCCACCCAGCATGGAAACACGTTTGCACGCTGAACACATCAGCTCAGTCCACTTGAGGGAATTCATTCCACCCAGGACTCAGTCATGCTTTCAAACCAATTAAGATGAAGGACTGTATGTTTAATAAATTTTCCAGTTGTAAAAGAAAATATGTATTATAAAACTACAAATCTCTACGGCATATTTTTTTATTATCTCATAAAAAGCCTTTAAAGCATTTGATGCCAATAAGACACTTGTTTTGTCATAATTCTTTTGAAATTGTGTTTATTGAATTCTCAGTTGGAGCCCTGAAGTATTTGTTTCAAGTCTTCTCAATGTGCTGGCAATTTATCAGCAGGGGAGGCTCATGTAACAGTGAATGTAAACATTCTGGCATTATATTATTAGCACTGTTATTAGTAATATTTATATAGTGTAATATATATGCTTATTTCTAAGCTGGTATGAACAAAAAGAATCCCTGCTCAGAGAATATATAGCTATAGGATACTATTATTTATTGAAATCCTATTTGTACACAGTTTGAGCAAAGTCATGTGAGTATTTTCCAATGAGTGTTTCTGATTTAAGTATTCCCTGGTTTGTGATTGAACTGGAGCTCGCTCAAGGAAGCTGAGTAGAACTCACAATGTGTGTGTCAGCCCAATTCAGGAAGCACTGTTGACAAATTACCAGTCAGGACTACCTATGACATTTGACCCTGCCTTTTATTATCCAAAGCCGTGGTAATCTAAAGACTACACAGCAGTCTCAGAGTTATCATGAAAGAGAACCGTAAGCAGACTGCCTCAGGCTAACCAGACACTTTTGTGTTCACCTGTCTGTGTGTGAGGCACCTTCATCCTCATACCAGGTCATGTGAATTTGGAATCAGCTCTACCCTTCAGTAGCTCTACAATGTAGAAAGTCTCGTGTCTTTTTAAGCACCCCTTCAAAAAAAAATAAATAAAGCAGCCCTTCATTCATCTTTAAAATAGGTGTAATGATAGGGTTATTGTTATATGTACAGGGCCCATCACAGTGCCTGGGAAATGGTAAGAACCAAGTGGAGGACAGCCATTATTGTCATCACAGCTGCCTTGGGTAACTCCCACTGAAGTTACAGGTGCTCTTTGTGCACTTTAGTTTAATAGTAGAAACCCACAGCACGGGCCCAAACCTTGTTTGTGTAACTTAGAGAACATTCATTTCTGTGTCTGAGATACTAAGTAAGGTAAGTAAAATATGACTCCCTGCCAGATGCGCACAGTAGTGGAGAATTCCCATCACTGTTCCTCCCGCTGGAAAGGCAGGCGTCCAGGGCTTGTAGGGGGCACGTTAGGGTGAGCACATCTCGCTTCCGCTGTCAGGCACCGGAAAACCTTTCTTTTCCAGGGGCTAGATCATACCTACCTTCCAGGCTGCCCTTTCTCTCCTTCTGTTCCCGGAGTTCAGAGGTCTCCACTTCCTTTCTGCATTGGTAGCCTCGCGGCTTCCCTTTCTCCAAGGTTTTCTTCTTTCTGCAGCTTGGGGATTCTCCAGCTGTTAAGCTCTGCCGCTGAACTGTCCCTGTCCCCGGGAGGGAGCTTCCGGTTCATTCTTGCTCATTTCTTTCTTTCTTTCTTTCTTTCTTTCTTTCTTTCTTTCTTTCTTTCTTTTTTCTTTTTAGATTTTTTTCTTTATTTTCTATATTCTTTGTTTACATTCCAAAGGCTTTCCCCTTTCCCAGTTCCCCCCTCACCATATGTCCCATAAGTCCTTTTTGCAGTCTCTGCTACGCTTAATACGCTATTACAACAATTATCCGAAGCATTAGTTTTTTAAACGAGCAACATGACCTCTGGAGTTAGGAAATCTGAGCCCAAATGCTGTATCTGGGATTTATAACACAGGCTATTTAAGTAAAGTTAGCATCTATCTACCAACGAGGCTGACTGTTCTTTCAATTAATTAAATATAATGATGCATTCACCTAGTTTAATGCACAGAATGCAACAAACACTCAGGAAAAACTGGGTGGTTTTTTTTTTTTTGTTTTTGTTTTTGTTGTTGTTGTTCCTATTGTTTTTTTTAAATCACACTAAGTTTCCTGCTTAAAGAAATATTGCTTACTGTATATTATAAAAACAAAGACCCCATAAGTTTTATAATGTATTTATGATTATGTATCATTACAATGAAAGGGGGCATCTTGCATCTTGATCTGTACAAGACAAAACAGGGTGTAGTTCACATTTCAACTTCAAGTTATAAATGAAAAGTGTGCACGCCCTAGTCAATGAGTATAGCAACAATGTAACAACTTACTCTAATGCATTAATGGAGACCAACTCGAGTTTGTGTTTTAAAACCTTTACCGTGTGTTGAGTCACCCGAGAGCCCTTTTGAAATGCAGGAAGGGTTTAAAAAAAGCCCGTCTTTCAGTTGAGAGTCTGCTCCTGAGATGCTGCATGTGGCAGGCAGCAGGTGGTGCTGCGTGGACTGGTGTGATGTCCACAGGCTGGGGGAAGAGGCCCGCGAGTCTGGACTCCTAGCTCAGGTCCTTTTCCCAACAAAACTCTCTCATCAGAACGATAAACAAAAGCGTGTATTTTACTTGATGCTCATTCCTGTCTCAAGTCTTGTTTTCTCTCCCTCCTTGTTTATGTCAGAATGCATCATTTCACGTTTCTTAAACACAAACCTCGAGGGAGGTATGATACACTAAATAGTAAGCGCTATTTGAACAATAGCCCTTTGTCGTTCTATCAGAAAGTGAGATGTATTCAGAGCTGGCTCAGTTGGGGTTGGCAAATCAGTTTGATGTTTTAGTTCGTGTTTTATTTGACCAACAGATGGCAGTAGCGGTCTCTCCTTTTTACCCTGTTACCACAAAATAGAAGCTAAGTGGCTTTTAAGAGCCTCCAGGAGCGCATAGCCTTTTTGGAGGTGCTTGGGTTCTTAGTTGATTTTGAAGCATATTTTTCAGGGCCTCTCATTATTCTAATAAAATCTATATTTTCAGGAGACATGCTACCTGAAAATCCGCATATGCCTAATTCAAACGGGAACCTAAAAGACTGTGGTTGTCTCATTTCTGATTTGTAGACTTTCGGTCACACTACAAGTACATTTCATAAAAGCAGTTAACTGAAACTTACACTTTTAACATTATATATGTTTGCCAGAGGCATCACCCCACTCGTCCCAGTCAAGTTCCGATGCACAGACTTGGGCCGTGGTGCACATCTGGGAGGTGTGACTTGAGGAGAGGAGGCTCTAAGAACACTTGTTATTCGTAGATTTTGATACACTACACACTCACTGAAGCCTGCTCAGTCTCCTTTCCAGCATCTTCTATGTAATAATTGGCAGAGATACAATTGAATGTGTTATCATATGGTCTCAAATATGAAATGTAGAAAATATAGGAGACACTCTTTTCATTGGCAAAGTTTCACAAAAAGGTAGCACATCTATAAATATAACCATTTATAAGTCCAGAGTACATTAGATATCTCGTGATAAATAGTATATATATATATATATATATATGTATGTATATAAGCTTAATTTAGCAAGCTAGAGTTATAAACATTCTTTTACTTTTATATTTTCAAAATGAAAGAATGAATTAAGATAATGCAATTTTGAATTTTAAGCTTAGAATTTAACTTTAATTTAAATTTAAATTATAATTTTAAACTATATGAACTTGTATATGTACCATTTGTTTTAACAGTTATAAGCGTTTATTTATTATATTGTTTTTAACCACCAAATCTGTAAGACTCATGAAAGCCTTACATTTAAATTCAGAATGACATTAAGTGTATTAAGATTCATTTTTACCACCTCATAAGTAATGGAATGGATCACTGTAATTCTCCTTGATACTTTCTTTTTTTTGATTTCTACTCTCATTTGTGTGAACTTAGAGCTGGAGACCTTTGTACACCCCCCTACCCTCCCGCAAAATCTGGCTTGATTAACTTATTGTTTAGTATCCCGTTTTATATTTAGAAACAGAGTTCACGAGCGCTAATATTGTGGGAATTTTTGCATTTGTATGGTGTAGGTATTAAGACATAGATCAACAAGAAAACCGAATCATCTATCCTAAGAATATGAATGAGACAAGGATATCCGTTTTTTTATTTTATTAGATATTTGCTTTTTTTACATTTCAAATGGTATCCCGTTTCCTTGTTATCCCTCTGAAAACCCCCTATCCCATCCCCCTTTCTCTGCTTATCCCCCCCCCACCCCACCCCCGTCACTTCCCTGACCTGGCATTCCCCTACATTAGGGCATCAAGCCTTCACAGGACCAATGGCCTCTTCTCTCAGTGATGACTGAAAAGGCCAAGGGATATCCATTTTTACCACTAAATATTCTGCTGAAAAGTCTGGCCATGGCAAGAAGACAAAGGAAAACAGAGTCACATTGATTAGCGAAGGACAGATAGGGCATACCCATTATACTTGTCCTCATTGGTAAAGAGGCCATAATACCAAGTTCCTGATGAAGATGCTATGATATCAGTCATGAGAAAGACGGCCAACATAGAGAAACTGAGAGAGCAAGAGACATTCTGAGACATACCCTCAGAACTTTCAAGAGAAGGCAGCAAAGTTACAGAGTAAATAATCATACCATAAACATATTTTCTTTGTTCAGGAAAATTACAGAATATGATTTTGAAATGAAACGATGTATAGAAATTATAAAATGCAATGAAACAAATTAAAAAGCACCAAAGTAGAGAGACACACTGTGTGTAGAGATTTGGCAGCTTAGCAAAATAAAAGCCTGTCATTTCAAATTGATTTGTCTTAATATAGTTCCTACCATCATCTTATTTTTTTTTTTTTTTTGCAGATGTACACAAACCTGTTTTAAAATTCGCATGGAGAGGTCTTGTGCCTCATAGAATAGCTAAAACATCATAACATGAAAAAAAAATCACTCGACCTGACGTTAAGATAATTGCATCGTGTACAGGATTGTTTTAGCTATCCTGGGTCTTTTGTTTTTCCATTGGGAATTGTGCTTGCAGACAGGAGCATCAAAGCTCTGCCCAGAGACTCCATCCAGCAGCCAATGAAAACAGATGCAGACACCCACAGCCAAATATTAGATGGAGCTCCGAGAGTCTTGTGGAAGAGTTGGGGGAAAGATTGAGGGACCCAAAGAGGACAGAAACTCCACAGGAAAACTAATAAATCAACTATCTTGAACCCTTGCGGGCTCCCAGAGACTGAACCATCAACCAAAGAGTGAGCATGGGCTGGACCTTCCTCCCCTATACCCTGCCTCCCAGCACATAAGTAGCGGAAGTGCAGCTTGGTCTTCCTGCAGGTCTCCCAACAACTGGAGTGGGCAACGGGTCAGGAAGGGCGCTGCTCCAGAATCTGTTTCCTGCCTATGGTTCCAGTTCCTCTAACTGGACCTCGTGTCTGGGGGAGAGAATGTGCCTAGCCCTGTAATTACTTAATGAACCGAGGGGGGGCAGTAGTGATCCACATGGGGGGGGCTACCCCTTCTTAGAGGAGAAGGAGAGAATAGGGGGATCTTTGTGAAGGAGTACTGGGAGGAGAGAACGGACTGATACTGGGCTGTAAAGCAGATCAATCAATCAATAAATTAATAGTTACAAAAATTACAGAACTCAATATTACCTGTGATTTTCGGAGAAACAGATACACAGATACACGGGAACAATGAGGTTTTATAAATAATTAATGGATACCCTACAAAATAATTTAGAAAATAAGTTCACCTTCCATAGTTTACATTAGTTTTAGAGAAGTGAGATGGGCAAGCCAGCATTTATTTCCTTTGAGGAGGGGGCCATAATGGCCAAAAACGTTGAAGCCTCTCCGGCCCCCAAAAGAGATTAGAAACATCTAAAACCTAGAGATAAAGAAGCCTTCAAAGGGACAGTGATGACCAGGAGACAGAATAAATAGCTTGTTCAGATAAGCAAGGGCAGATTTACTAGTTGACACATGTTGACCCTGTTCATCTCATGCTGTTACGATTCATTATGATCTGTGGTTTTTACCTGCATTTAATATTAGGATCAAACACTGGAGCATGTGAGTTAGGTTGTGACTAGAGAAAGGGAGCATTTTTTTAGTCCAGATCAGAATAGTTTTTGGAAGGAAGTGTTGTAAGGCACGTTCAAGCTGGCATGTTGTTTGAAATTAGAAATGATAATTGGAGTGTGGTGCATCTCTATGTAGACTTAAAGAGCGGTGCCTGTGTGTGCGTGAGCTGCAGAAAGCAGTGTTGGAATGGTGGATTGCACATTCTATGTTTTCATGCAAAACGGAACAGAGGCAAGAACCCTTTATCTACATGGTTTTGATTTATATCGATTCAAAAATGCTGACACTTGGAGCATTGAGCATGTCCGGCTTTCGAGCACGTTGTGATGCCTTGTTAATTTCCATGGCTACAGCACGCATAAAGACAGCAAAAGAAAACACAGAAAGTAACAATTTCCACATAAGATTCGCATTTGTGAAAGACGGACATGGCTTTTGGGGTGTGTTTTATGTTTGTCTAGCCTTAGACCCTCAGCTAACAGCACTTATCTCTGTATTAGCGTCTCTCTTACATCTCCCGGGTGAAAGGCTTATTCATTTAATGAGGAAGCACCCAAGTTTGTGCTTATGGAATATGCGAGATTTCTGCTACCGGTGAATTGGAAGTTTGAAGGTTCTTGCTTCACTAAAATGTTTCCTGTGCATTTCATTGAAGATGTGAGCATTTCATCATAATGTCAACTTTTAACAGCAATAATGGAAATTAAAGAAAATAAAATTGAGGATAATTATAAGAAAAAAGAGATAGCACGGGAGAAATGATTAGGCTAAGGTAGAATTACTTATCTTCTCCTGTCATTTTCTTTTTTATTTATTTTTTCCTTTTGAGGTAGGGAAAGTGCTAGAAAGGAGATAAAAAGTTATAAATTATTATTCGGTGGCAACTAATAGGTGCTTTTATTCTAATTGCACACAGGCCTAATTAACCAACCTAGACGATTAAGGTTTTCCTTTTAATTTGTTAGGAGAAATCTAAAAACTAAGCAACTTTAGAAGACCAGATCTTTTTGAATACTATAATTCTTTAGTGTTGTCTTTGAAAGGAAGAAGAGACAGAAGAGAAAGAGGCTGCAGGGTCTGAGGAACCACAAGATGGAGGAAGAAGAGGAAGGGCAGGTAAGTCTCTACACTTTCAGGGATTAGCTCAGGGAAAGGCAGTGCAATGCTGCATTGTTTCAACACATTATAAACAAACAAATAAACACCTCTGTGTTCCACAGAATTAACAAACTCTGATCTATAATACAGAGCCTTATAACTACAAATAAATGTAGACCTCCCTCCTTATCAAGGAATCATCTTTGCAACAAAGTCCATGGCAATAAATAAGTAAGTAAATAAATAAATAAATAAATAAATCCACAGCCAATGAAAATGGAGATGTCTGCAGCCCAATTCCAATAGACATATCTAGGAAACACTCCTGCACATAAGGTTCAGCAGAAGAGGATGTGGAAAGACTGTAAGAGCTAGAGACAGTCAAGAAGTTTGCTGTGAGATTGTGACTTTTAGAAATATCAGAAAGTATAGCCATAATTTCATACTAACAAGGCTGTCCTGGCTGGTTTTGTGTGTCAACTTGACACAGGCTGGAGTTATTGCAGAGAAAGGAACTTCAGGTGAGGAAGTGCCTCCATGAGATCCAGCTGTAAGGCATTTTCTCAATAAGTGATCAAGGGTGGAGGGCTCTTTGTGGGTAATGCCATCCCTGGGTTGGTATTCTTGGGTTCTATAAGAGAGCAAGCTGAGCAAGCCAGGGGAAGCAAGCCAGTAAGTAACATCCCTCCATGGCCTCACCATCAGCTCCTGCTTCCTGACCTGCTTGAGTTCCTGTCCTGGCTTCCTTTGGTGGTGAACAGCAATGTGGAAGTGTAAGCTGAATAAATCCTTTCCTCCCCTACTAGCTTCTTGGTCATTATGTTTGTGCAGGAATAGAAACCCTGACTAAGATAATGGCTTTCTAAGCATGTGCTGAATAAAGATGACACCAACAGACATTCCGAACTGAACAGAGAAATGCCTCAACCCTACACAGAGAACTATAGGTGCCGAGGAAAGCTGTGAATTGGAGAGGTGGCTGTCCCTAAGGAAGTACACACGAACTGGTTGGCCAGTATCAGTCAGCCCTGAAAACACACACATAGGTAGCATTATAATGACTGAAGTGGTTAACCTTAGGAACATATATGTGTAAATGAATACATATATGCACATAATAACAATTAGTGGGAAAGAGGCCTTTTGAGAGAGTGAGAAATGTTGTAAACAAATTTAATATCAGAAAGGTTTTTCTTTAGGCTTTCAGAAATAAAATAAGAGAGTAGTTGACTGTTGTTTGGTGTATCTTTACATGTACAGGAAGTGGTACCGGATTAAGGTAGCAAATTTTATTGAGAGACCATCAGAATGCCGAAGGGAAGTTCTAGCACCCTCTGCGTGAGCCTCGTCACTTTTTGGAGGCAGATCATTACATCTCCCTTATTATGCATATCTAGATGGGTAAACTGGTCCAGAGTAAATGTGTACAAAACAGTCTAAATCCAAGGCACCTGGAATCCCAAGGGTGAGGCATTTTAATTTGTACAATGAACCTGCAGACCCATCTACTGGGACAAAAGGTGAAACACCGTTCATACCAACTTCTTCCCTAAGAGGATGGTTCCAGGGAAGTGTGGGAGGGGGGGGTATCCTTCCAATTGTCACCATTATGGAGTCAGTTTGCCCAACTGTCCAGAAATACCAGGAGCAGGCACTGCACTGAGAGTGTTTCATCCTTTAAAGTTTCACGGTGTGATTTCTTCCTCTGAGAATCTGGAGCCGGCACGGCAGAGCACATTTGGGGACTTACATCTCCAGGATGCTACTGTATACTGCTAAGATTAAAAAGAAAAGAAAAAGGGAAAGAAAAAGGAAAAAAATCAAGAGCTTACCTGAGGAAAATTTACACAAATTTTACTTAGATAGAATCCACATTCCATTTGTCAGAACTTACATCCATGACTGAGTAATGCATCCACAACCAGCCCTGATCCCTAACTGGTTTGGAACCAGAACAGTGTAACCTGGAATTGAATATAAAGTCACCAAAGGCTCTGGCATTGTAGTCAGCTGTGTTAATTTCATGTCCATCCCTTGCTGTCTCTATGAGATATACAAATAGAACCATTTTTTTTTCAGGCACTGGCCACGGGGACGCCTGAGCTTTGTCCTTTCTTCCTTAAAATAAGTGCACATACACACATACACACACACACACACACACACACAGAGAGAGAGAGAGAGAGAGAGAGAGAGAGAAACAGAGACAGAGACAGAGACAGAGACAGAGACAGAAAAAATAATTTCAATTTCAATCCTCAAACAGAAACCACAACAAAATCAGTGAATTTCCCACAGTCTAAGGGGAATTTTGTGTTGCCTCTGCTGGAGTTTTCCTTCGTATACTAGGTATTCTCACTGCTACATTGCTGACATTCAGGGCCAGACAGTTTGTGTTGTATGTGATCAGGTCTTGAGCATAAATGATATTAGACAGCCTCCCAGATCTTTGATCCTCGAAGTGACACTTGTCACAATCTCAGGAAGCTGCATCCAAACAGTCCTTAGAGATCACCACATGGATCTGAGACCGGCAATTGTGTCCCATCGATTGTGAACTGCTGCACTAGACTTGCTACTGTGGTCATAAGTTCAGGATGGTTTTATGTCAGACCACAGTACGGAGGTGGATTGGAAGGAAAGAATAAATATCCAGGCCATGAGCTCAAAAACTACCCCCATTGAATCTACTGAATCCCTCAAAACACTCAACTGCCTTAGTTTATGAGGCTCTCCGAAAGCCAGTGGTTCTCAACCTTCCTAATTCTGTGACTCTTTAATATAGTTCCTCATGCTACGGTGACCCCCCCCCAACCGTAAAATTATTCTTGTTGTTGATTTATAGCTGTAATTTTTGTTGCTGTTATAAATTGTAATGTAAATATCTGCTATGTTTTTCAGTGGTCTCAAGTGAACTCTGTGAAAGGGTCATTGGTCCCGTAAAGAGGTGCCGACCCACAGGAGAACTGCTACTACAAGCCTTTGCAAACAGTCATTTCACATCCTCTTTTCATTGTGTCATGAAAGCTATTTCCAGTATCAGGACAATGAAAAATACAAATTGGGAATGGGTCTTAGAGTTGTCCAAATTTAAATTTAATAATATACATAGCAAAGCATAAATCTCAGTGAAATATCAGAAAATAATGGCTTATAATCGGATGTGCACTTTTTTTTCTGATAGAAGGGAGAACGCATTACTCACCATCTATTTTTCTAATATCAAAGAAAATATTGGATCCAGTTTTGTAGAGAAACCGTGGGGAGAGGGGGAATGATTGGGGAATAGTTGGGGGGGGGAGAGGAATTATGGGACGTATGGTGGGGGGAAACTGGGAATGGGGAAAGCCTTTGGAATGTAAACATAGAATATAGAAAATAAAAATTAAAAAAAAAAGAAAATATTTTTATTTGCTATATAGGATCTTAGTAAGGTGTACTCCTACTTAAGTGAAATAATTTTGTATCTGAATAAATGTCAGCATGATGATTAGTAACCAAACTGTCTCATATGGTGGTCACATTAGTTCAGACCCAATAAGTAGAATTTATTCAGGAATTATAAGTAGAATTGAGTCTGGATTCAGACCCAATAAGTAGAATTTTAAGATGTCCCTTCACTTTTTTCTCACTGAGTTGGAAATTAAATGAAAAATCCATAGTACTCTCGTGCTGTGTTTTTAACATTTGTGAAAGGGGGTAGAAGAAGGGCTGGAGACAGACCAGTGCTAACACAGTAGTGCTGGCTTTCTAAAATCAAAGCCAAGTCCTGACCCT
The DNA here is from genome assembly GCA_964023405.1 of Apodemus agrarius. Classification (NCBI taxonomy): domain Eukaryota; kingdom Metazoa; phylum Chordata; class Mammalia; order Rodentia; family Muridae; genus Apodemus; species Apodemus agrarius. Next base: position 33,047,135 of record OZ030018.1, on the reverse strand, counting down.
CTAGAGAGGCCTCAGAAAATGAGCAGCACATGGGTTTTTGCCCTTGAAATCTCTGCTATGTTTTTTGATTTATAAGCAGTACACAGAAGAACTCTATAAATTAAAACATATACCCCTGCATCTTAATTTTAATACAGACCATGGTAGTAGATTTATGGTCATTCAAGACCTACTCCATCATAATTAAATCAGAGTTGTCAGCTTTTTATAGCCATTCTAGAAGATAAATCCTTATCTCTGAGGTTCCCACGGTGATTATCATCATGGCCTCTTGCTTTAATCACGGACAGGGGATTTTGACAGTGCTGTAATTTCTTGTCCCCGTGCTTTCCCTTTAGGATGTCTCTTCATCACTAGATAGCATTATTGAGTGATGTAAAAATATCCAATTTATTTTTGTATCTTGGGTTTCCCAGCAGTTTATTTGTATCTTTTCTCCTTTTTCTTTGAGGCTATTTCTCTCCTTCATTCTTTTATCTCCCTAGAACAAACTGTTTTCCCTTCTTACGTAGGTTTTACTAAATCTCTTCTTTGAATGTTCCTACATGCATTTAGTGCATTCTGGTTATCTCGGTCTGACCTCTCTACCACTGTGACCTTACATTCTATTAAAGAACTTCTTGTTCTGCTGGAATTGAGGCTTGTTTCCATATTCCTCATGTAAAAGTAATACATGTCCTATGAATGGATAGACAAAACAGAGGTTTAGATGTGTAGGATAAAGAGGAACTCTCTCTTGTCATAAATTGCCTTTCATAGCCTCTGTCTTTGGATGCTATCTTTCCTCTATGTTTGTGTGTTTTCTCGTAAGAACACAGTTTCTATTGGATTAGAATTTTAATTTTATGGCATCTGCAAACATTTATTTTCCAAATGATCCCAGGAGATAGCACATCAACATGTATATTTTTAAAGACACATATCATACACAATGGATAATATCTTTTGTTGGCAAATCAAGAAAGCTGTTCTGAAAATGCCTTAACTACACTCTTTCTTCCACAAATTTCTTATAAACAAATCTGCCCTGTGGCTAAAAAAGGGTAAAATTTATTTAAATGAAAACACTTGCTTAATTATTGAGGGAGTCATTTGAGAGGTACTTGAAGAAGAAATGGCATGAATGTTGTGAAATTGGTATAATGTTACATACCTAAGATGAAATATCATGAATCCAGGAGAAGTGAAATGGAAGATTAACATCACAGATGATTCATTATATATTAACAATTATAAAGAAAATCCAATTTTCTACTAGTTAATTAGTAGAAGTATAGAAAACAAGTAGTCACTCACAGGGCCATGACCTGTGTGTGAGGAAAAGACTTTTTTCTATACTGTTGGTAGGGGACAATCATGTTCATAAATGTGCTAGAATGTCATTTGTCATCAAAAGTCAGTGCATTTGACATTTTCCTGATATTTAAAAGTTCCATTTCTAGAATATTATTGTAAAGTAATAACATGGGATCTATACAAATATGTATCATTAAAAATAGGAGAACATGTTGTGTGGAAAAAGTTGAAAAGAGCTAATGTTTGTCATTAAGAGACAGGCTAAATAAACAAATGTAGAAAACAAGGAATAATTTAACAATATAGAAAGAAATGAAATATCTTAAAGAGAGAAAACTTCTAACCACAAGTCATTTAATGGCATCATAGTGCTAAAACTGCTTTCATGGTTCTGGTAAATATGCCTTTATTATAAGAATCAACACGTTCTATTTAATACTATTCCATAGCCTTTCTCTCTGGTTTGAACATTGTTATCTTGTTCCAATTTGCATGACTGACAAAGAAACCTCCTTCAGAAGAAGGAGCTCAGGGAGTTTGCAGGCCCATGGAGAGAGCAACAGTGTCAACAGGCCAGACACCACGGAACTCCCGGGTACTGGACTACCAACCCAAGAATACACATGGAGAGACTCATGGCATTGGCGACATATATGGTAGAGGATGGCCTTGTTGGACATCAGTGGGAGGAAAAGCCCTTGGGCCTGAGGGTGTTCAATGTCCCAGTATAGAGGAATGCCAGGGTGGGGGGACAGGGGTAGGTGGGTGGGTGAGCACCCTTATAGAGGCAGGGGTTAAGGGGGATGGGTAAGGGAGTTTCTGAAGGGGAAACCTGGAAAGGGAAATCATTTGAAATGTAAATAAAGAAATTGTCCAATCAAAAAGAAAAAAAAAAGGAAAAACTATATATTCCTTCTAAATTGATAATAATCAGATCTGACAGATTTGACTGCAGACCCTTTAAGGGTGTGACTACAGATAGGAACCCCCCAGAATAAAAAGAGAAGTTGGAAAGAACTTCTCACTGTGCTTCTTAATCATAACTCTTAGTCAAATGTTATGCTCAGGTAAAATATATTTTTTTCTAACAACAAAATTTTCAAGAGTTGGTTCTTTAATAAGAGGATGTTAGTGTAAGACACTGTCAGGATGCGGCCACCACGTTTCCAAGGTGACCAATCCATGTGAATGGGGTACAGAGTGGTTATAAGATGGAAGGCCATGGTTATTCCACAGATCAATGCCAAAATAATATCCCATTGCTTCTGCCATTTTCTTCCCATTAGAATCAGCCATGGCGAAATTAAGCATGATCATGAATTCCAGAAGATGATTGATTGCATCAGAAAGCCTGGCAACCTGTTGGCCAAAACATAGAATAAACAGTTAAATGACATTCAACAGTGTAGGGGAAAGCATTCCTGGCTTAAAATGTATGCATGTGGGAAGAACTAACGAGGATATTTGGGAGACCTGGACAAAAAGTACAAATGGAGTCACAGCACTGACATGGTGACAAACAGCCCACACATCCTTTCAGGAGTCCCAAAGAAATAAAAATACAATGTCAGGCACTGGATTAGAGACAAAGGAAGAAGGGTTGACTCTGGGCATACCACAGAAGGCAACTGGATCGGTGAGAACTGCTAAAGTTATCTGCCTGCTTTACGAGCTGAATAGGCAAAATCTGGTTGTTTTAGTCCTTTTTCAGTTACCGTAGAATATTTGAGGCTCAATATTTCATTAAAGAGAAGGCTATTCAGCTCAATTCTGGTAGCTAGAGAATCTAAGCAGCATGGATGGTCTCTTGTGAGACCGCCTACCTTGAATATCACTACAAAACAGTGGCAGAATTGAAATTTGTATGTTCTTCCCACATGCATCCATCAGAGCTAGGGAAACGGCTTTCAGAAAGATGTATCTAAAAAAAACTTAAAATACTTTCTGTGCCTGATGCAGGAAAACAAAAGGCAAAGTGTTGGAGATCAGGCTAGCCCTTTTTATGAAACCTACAGTTTTAAGAACGAATTGCGGAACCTCAAGAGCTACATTATTCCCCTTTGAGGGTAACACTTACAGTCGCCTAATTACCTATCCATTGTCAAAGGAAGACAGAGGGCGTGAAGGACAACAGGAGAAGCTCCTAGGAACATACAGGGACCAAAGCAGCAATGATGGGGCCTGCAGGGGTCTGAGTCAGGTTCTCTGTGTATGTGCTGTAGCTTTCAGCTTAGTGCTTTTATTAGACCCATGGATGTGTAACCGAGAGGGTCTGGGATTCTTGTGACTTTCTGTAGGAAGCCACTCTCACCATCGCAAGATGGCGCCCATTTCCGGCGATGAATCAGCACTGTGCAGTTGTTTACTCCACTCGCACCCCACTGCGCATGCGCGGGTAGAGGTTTGGCGGGCTGCCGCTCAGTCTCGGAGCATGCAAATAAGGCATTGTAGTATGCACCAATCATGTAAGGGCACGTCCTGCCTAGGCTTATTTAAGATGCACCGTTCTTCCCTTCTGGGTCTTTCGCCTCTGCAATCAACCCCACAATAAACGGCTGTGGAAGGATCCTGTTTGTCTCATGGTCGCTCTTGGGCCTTTTATTTTTCTGTTTGCTTGTGGTATCTATGTCCAATCTCAATATGTGGCTTTGTTTTATCGCATGTTTTATTGTTGTTATGTCTCACTGTTTATCTCTTTAAAAAAATAAAATGTCCTTTACACTGAAAAAAAGAAAGAAAATCCTTAGATTGGGCTACAACCGTAGAATCTGAGGAGCAGGGGATTGACTGAAGAGAAGCCATAATCAAGCTAACTGAATTGAACAGGGACACATTTAGCAACTCCATCCAGCAAGGTCTCTACTGAAAAAAAATTAAATTCCTTCATGCAGAAAAAAAAGATAGTCAGAGGACAGGCCAGCTCTTTTTATAGCACCTACAGTTTTAAGAACTCATTGTGGGACCTCAAGAATACCATTAATCCCCTTTGCGGGTAGTGCTTACAATCGCCTCATTACCTCACTCTGTACCCATCTTTCAAAGGTTAGTAGCACTTCTTTGCATCACCTTGTTGGGGGACACTTCTAAACCAGAGCCAACACTGGGAAAGCTCATTGGCTTAGCTTTGATGGGGGACAGGAAAAGGGCAACTGGAATGAACCGCGACTGCCTTTTAAAAATAGCTAGTTTTCAGAATAACTAAACATAGAAAACCCCAGGCCCTATTTTATCTTGATAAACTTGTTTCTGTGCTCTTCATAACGCCCCCAGGTACTCTCCAATACCATATAAGTTTTGAAGTACACTAAGAAGGATGGTGTCTCTGAAAGAATATGCCGTTTGCTGATAATAATAATCGATTCACTGTTAGGAGACGAGCTCTATACTCAGCTGCAGATCGTGATATAAATATGAGTCTGTGCTGCTGTGGACAGAACAGAGGGGGGAAAAGATGCTTATAAGAAAGCATTCCAAGGGAAAGGCCTGCGCTTTTATGTTGGGGGAACAAACTCTGACTGGCACTGATTAGTAGATTCTGCTCTCTGCAGCTGGCAAAATGTAAAAGACTTTTCTTTGCCAGAAATAACAAAATGGACACCCAGGCCGGCATCTGGAAGTGATTCTTATAGAAATATGGCATTTGCTAAAATTAGAGTAGTAGGTCAATTTCTATTTACCCGTTTCACTAGTCCATGCTGCCTGAAGGCTTACACAACCTAAGGTAGACTCTCCTTCTTTTTAATTCCCGTTCGTCCATCTTGCTGCAGCCTGTGTTGGCGTGTTCAATAAATATGTATTGGAGAACCTCTACTGAGATCTGGGCAGCGGGCCATGAGTATGTTTATAAAACAGTCTTACATTAGAGGGATAATAGCATGGAACCTGAACTTAAAAGAGAGGTGTTTTTAGATAGGAATGTTGCTACTTGACGATGGTGAAACCCGTAGCCAGTGATTCGAGCTCTCCATACAGGTCTCTATTTGTATGTTTGTGGATATTATCCCCACTGTGAAAACCAGCATTAGGATGATATATGACTTGTAAAAAAATGTTCAACTTATAGTAAATATTCAGTGAATTTAGCTCTCATTAGAGCACTGATACTCCGGAACTGTGAAAGCGAGCCTCATGAGAAGTGACATCTCTGCCAATCATACCTTTGTTAGTGCTGATTTTCTGCATCCAAGCAAGAATTTTAGTTCAGTCATCAAAAAGATAGATTTTTTTTTTTTTGGACCTGGCTACATTTAAACCTTTTTAAATTTACTTTTTGAATTAAACATTTCTTTTTGTAACACAAACATATTTGATCCCGCAACGTACTTGAGCATGTTCGTCCTCCCCCAACTCTCCTCAGAAACTCCCCATTTTCTTACCCACCCATCTTCAGGTTCCTTTTCTCTAGAAGAAAAAGCCAAAAGTTGAAAAAACCAACACAATACGAAAATCAAGTAAAGAAAACCTAGTTATGCAAAAACAAAGCAAAAAAAATCACTCAGAGAACACAAAATGAAACAGAAAGCTTACCAAAAGTAAAAGACTCAAGGCATGGTGTCTGTTTTATATTGTCCAACAACTCCTGGACACCAGGTGTTCCCTAGAGTAAGGTGTACATACTCAATGACACGCTGCTGGAGAAGAACAATTTTCATTCTTCCCCGGCAGGTCTTGGTTGCAGATAGCTTCTTTGTTAGATCTAGGGTGAAGAGGGGATGGAAAGATGGCATGAGCCACAGATGGTGGAGGGCAAGGAAGCAGCTTCTTCTAGACATGACAGCACTGATGCACAGACACCGTGACAGCGCGGGCAAGACCGGCCCAAACCAGACAAAATCACAGTGTTGAGATGGGGAAATGGGCACAGTGTCCCATCCCAAACCTGAAAATAAAGAGAAAAAAGGAAAAGATCCTGAGAACTGAACTCAGGTCATCCGAATGCCAGAAAACTGCTCTGTCCAGAGCATCTTCCCACTTCCTCTCTTTGCCATTCATCACTAGGAATACATCCTTGAATGATTTAGTAAACAATGTATTTAACCTCCTCTGTCTCATTTTGCTAACTTGTGAAAGAAGGGATAATGATTGCTTTGGTCTACAAGGATTTCTCTTTTTTTTAAATTTATTCATTTATTCTTTTACACTCCATATTTTATCCCACCCCTGTCCACCCTCTGACTGTTTCACACCCCATAACTCCTCTCCACTCCCCTGTATCCACATAATGTCCCCACCCCCACCCCACATGACCTCCAGACTCTGAGGGTTAGGCCCATCGTCTCTGAATGAACACAGACCAGGAAGTCCTCTACTGTATGTGTGTTGGGTTCCTCATATCAGCTGGTGTATGCTGCCTGTTTGGTGGTCCAGTGTTTGAGGGATCTCATGGGTCCAGATTGAGACTGCTGGTCCTCCTACATGGTCACCGTTCTCCTCAGCTTCTTTCAGCCTTCCCTAGTTCAACCACAAGGGTCAGCTGCTTCTGTCCATTGGTTGGGTGCAAATATCTGCATCTGACTCTTTCAGCTGCTTGTTGAGTCTTTTGGAGGGCAGCCATGCTAGGTCCCTTTTTGTAAGCCCTTCATAGCCTCAGTAATAGTGTCAGTCCTTGGGACCTCCCCTTGTACTGGATCCCACTTTGAGTATGTTACTGGACCTTCTTTTCCTCAGGGTCCTCTCCATTTCCATCCCTGTAATTCTTTCAGACAGAAACAATTATGGATCAAGAGTTGTGACTGTGGGATGGTCCCCCTCTCCCTCATTTGATACCTTGTCTTTCTGCTGGAGGTGGGCTCTATAAGTTCCCTCTCCCTACTACTGTAGTGCATTTCACCTAATGTCCCTCCCTTTGAGTCCTGAGAGTCTCTTACCTTCCAGGTCTCTGGTTCATTCTGGAGGGACCTCAACCTCCTATCTCCCAAGGTTGCCCATTTCCCTTCTTTCTGCTGACCCTCGGGGCTCAGTCCTTTTCCCTCACCCAGTATCAGATCAGGTCCCCCCACACACACACACACACACTCCCCTGCCTGTCCACTTTCCTTCCCAGGTCCCTTCCTCTCTTCCGACTTGTGAGTGCTTTCTTTTCCCTCCCAAGTGGGACTAAGATGTTCTCACTTGGGCACTTCAGATTGTTGACCTTTTTGAATTCTGTGGCTGATATCCACTTATTAGTAAGTACACACCATGCATGTCCTTTTGGGTCTGAGTTACCTCACTCAGGATGATATTTTCTAGTTCCATCCACATTTGTAGTTGCCTTCAAGACTCAGGATGTCCTCATTCTTAATAGCTGAGTAGTATTACATTGTGATCAATCTTAGTGTTTTTAAAACAATTACAAGAAAAGGCACTGTATGTGCTGGAGACTGTTATTCCAAATTCCCCTTTTAACACTAGTCTCTGTTTTGCCTCTGCTTTGTATATTTCCCGGTATAGATGCTTCTAAATGGAAGCAATGATTTTGTCTTTTTATGTGAAAATGTTAGTAAAAATCTCTTTGGATTTTTACAGACTGTTGTAATCCATAGCAGTCCTTTTAGTGGGAGAGATGAAATACTCAATGGGTGTTAGATGCTTTGGGTAATTTCAGTTAATTATTTGAGTCGAGGGAGTCCTACCCATAAAATTACTGTGCTTTCAGTGATCTAATGAATAGCTATGTTACCTGAAGATGTAATGGTACTACCTACATATGCCTGGCTCTCAAAGAGTAGCATTTATGATGAAAGTTTCTCAGAATTACATACAATGAGAGAGCAATTCATTTCTTTCTTGACTCTGGTGGCTTACAACATTAGTGATAAAGAAATTGAAACGATTAATGTTGTTCATAATTCTGGAACAATGTTTTTGTGAGAAATGATCAGCATCATTCAACTTTATCCATAGTTGATGGATTAAATCCCTTCAAGGGTTGTCTCCCCAGAACAAAACAGCACACTGAAACCGTGACAGGGCGACTCTCCTAAGGTTGCAAAATCACATCCATTTAAGGAACTTAAATATGATCTCAGAAACGTGATTTCTTTTCCTTACGATTCTATTGCTGATGGCAGCAAAAAGTCTGAAGCCTTAAGAAGTTCCCACACTGTGTGTTTATTTTTTGGTGTGATTTTGAGCATTTGCCTCTTGTAACTGAAAAGGATCTTGTGCCACCTACTTCTTGTTGGTATCAAGTATCAAAGCTTTTCTGATGTCTGTGTAACCCTGGGGACAGAGGGCTACTTTAATTTTATCTTGTCACTGTGAAAGATTATTTCAAATGAATGAAAAAGGAAAGTCGTTATGGGCACGGGAGTTGTTTGAGTTCCCAAGGAGAGAGCAAATGGTGAGTCACCCTAAGAATTGACAGGCTTCCCTCTGGAAACACGGAGGTGGCGAGCACTTTTCAACCAAAAATGACATTCTGAGCTATGTGTGTGTATGCATCAACAGAATTTTCAAACTTTGTGAATCAGGCTTACAATTCACAACCAAAGCGCACAGTTGTGTGATGTTTAGAATTACAGGTAAGATTTGACTTAACTGTTTAGAAAAGTCAACAAAGGACTTATCATTACCACATAGTTATGTCACTTAAAAAGATTTCATTTGTGCTTAAATGAAATAGTACTGTGTCAAACAGCAAAAAGCAGTGTCTTACTAAATTAGCAATGTTTATTCTTTAGTACACTTGACATTAAAGACTAGTGCTCAGAGTTATCTACAGTATAATTCAATGTTCAAATATCTGTGTGCATATAACAATCAGTATGAATATTTGAAAGCCTGAAATACTGCAAGGGATGTACTCTAATGTTCTGTTGTTCATTATCAAACTGTGGGGAAGACTGTACAATGTAGCATACTCAGCTCATTGTATGAATGGGCTAAGGTAGACATTTAATTCATGTCCCTCGGATTTTCTCTTAATGGTTCATCACCTAATTGACATGTTATGTTTTAGTGTAATGAATTTTATACTTACTATTAAAGTCCACTTTTGAGTGCACACTGTATGTGACTCTATCCAAACCCCTATTTCTGGAAATATCTTTCTTAGCAGAAAAAAACTATGTTCAGCTCACTCTATAATGTTCCCTGTCTTGTTATCATTCTGTCATAGGCACATTTTACAGCATTTTTTTTGCACTTTGTTTACTAGAACATATATCACTGCACTTCAGTGCTACCAATTAAATTCATGAATCTTTGATCAAACTTTAAGACTTGAACTGTGGAAAAGATATGCATTTTGCAATGGGAAAGCAGAGCCTGCTGGATCAACGGAGCAAAGTGCATGCATACTCAGAGACTGAAGAAATAAGCCTGCATGGGTCTGCACTAGGGCCTACGTACGTGGTGTGGCTTTCAGTTTGGAATTTTTATAGGACTCCCAAGTGTGTGAATGAGTGGGTCTTTGATTCTTGTGCCTTTCCTTGGGCTCTTTTCTTTCTATTGGTTTGTCTTGTCCAACTTTGATGTAATGGATTTTGTCTTACCTTATTATATTTAATTTTTTATATTTTGCTGTTGTCTCTTAGAAATCTGTTCTTTATAAATGACAGACAGAAAGGAAATGAATCTTCAGGGGAGGAGGATGGAGAGATACTGGGAGATAGATTGTATGGGAAAAACATCTATTCTCAATAAATAGAAAATATTCCCATTTCAACACACACACACACACACACAGAGAGAGAGAGAGAGAGAGAGAGAGAGAGAGAGAGAGAGAGAGAGAGAGAGGTGGGGGGAGAGGGAGAGAGAGAATCTTAGGCTTGTAAAAAGGTTATTGGAAAGGATAAAGGTGATATAATTCATGAATGCATGAAATTCTTAGACAAATGGATGGAACTAGAGAATATCATCCTAAGTGAGGTAACCCAATCACAAAAGAACACTCATGGTATGCACTCACCGATAAGCGGATATTAACCTAGAGGCTTGGAATACCCAAGACACAATTCACATATCAAATGAAGCCCAAGAAGAAGGAAGGAGAGGCCTCTGGTCCTGGAAAGGCTCAGTGTAGCAGTGTAGGGGAATACCAGGACAGGGAAGAGGGAATGGGGTGGATTGGGGAACAGGGGGAGGCAAAAGGACTTATGGGACTTTTGGGGAGGGGGGATCCAGGAAAGAGGAAATCATTTGAAATGTGAATAAAGAATATATTGAATAAAAATATTCAGAGAAATCCGTTAAGCCAGCTTTTTTTCTTTCAATCAGAAGAAATTGGTGACAACAAATTTAAGTAAATGTAGTTTAGAAAAATTATCCCAATCAACAATTAGAAAAAAGAGAACTCAGCATTTTTCTTTTTCATTTGACTAGCTGTATTTAAAGATTGAAGAAAATTAGGTGACAAAGTATTTAATTAAAAAGAAAATCAAATATCCAGTGTTTACGGATACCTGTAGCAGGGCTGGAGTGATGACTGCTCTTCCAGGGGTCCTGAGTTCAATTTCCAGCAACCACATAGTGGCTCACAGCCATCTGTAATCTGATGCCTTCCTCTGGTGGGTCTGAAGTAGTGACAGTGTACTCACATATATAAAATAAATAAATCTTTAAAAAAAAGAATACCTGAAGCACACCTGAATGCATTTGCATGAGTTCTCAGTTTCTGCATAGCCCTGACCATGTGCTCTTTTCTTCTAATCATCTTTTTTTACTGCCACAATGCACTTGACATTCAAGACCAAGAACTTCTCATTCCCATTCTCAAGAAGAAGACACCCTTGCTGCTCCTTGGAGATTTTCAGAGCTGCCAACCACTGACAACAGATAAAATGCAAGTATATTCACCATTCATTTTTTTTCCTTAAGGTTTTGTGAATATATCTTCCTACACAGGATTTCCTCCAAGACTTTTCACTGGCAGTGAGTCTTTCTTCTGTGACAAAAGAATTTTCTGATATCCTTACTAAGAAGTGGAAATCAGGAAGGCTCTGTGTTTAAGAGTGAGTATTCCCCTTGCAGAAGACTTGGGATTGAAGCTTCTTATATCTATATTTCTCATATTTGAGCAGGTCATAACCACCTATATGTTAAGTGCCATCAGAATCAGATATATCTGTCCTCAACAGACACCTGTACTCACATGTGTATACCTACAACACACACACACACACACACACACACACACACCCCTGCACACACACACAAATAATAAAAATACATCCTTAAAAAGGAAGAAGCAGGAAGTAATTTGGTGGGAAGTTTAGTTTTGTTGGGAGGGTCCAGGGAACAATTTGGCAGTTGCCCTCCAATCCAGGCAAGCCCAGCTTTTGAACCTCCACCCTGCTTTGCTCTCTGCTGCTGTCCTTGCTTCTCCTCTCTCTCCCTGTGCTCCTCCGGCCGCAGTACTTTTCCATTACTCATGTACCAGTATCGAGGGGTCCACGCCCACTCACGGAGCTGGACTTCGTCCACAGTAACTTGCTTCTCAGGTCAGACCTGCCTCATGCTTCATCATGTGGGGGTTTCTAAACCTGAGAAACTTGGTGTTCCTAGTGTCAACTCTTAGTGTGACCCACCAATTGCTCTGTCCTTGGGAACTCAAACAGCTCAGACCTTAAAACCTTGCCAGTTTTATGCCATGGCAGAGCCTTTACTGCAGGACTTGCCTGATCTGTTGTGCTCTAACAGTTGACTCTAAACTAGATTTTCTTACATCTCTATAGGCTCAAATATCAGGTGAATCTAAAGATAGGAAATTCATGGGGTTTCAAATTCAGTGGAATTTGGTCCTATTTTATAGGCATAATCTATAGCATAATGTGGATAACTTTTAGCAAGGGATAAAATTGGTTCAAATCCTGGTTTTGCCATTTATAGGACATGCTACCCTGAGTGAGTGTCTCCTTACACCTCACGTTCCTTGTCTCTAAAATGACTTCATTCAGATATCTATTGAGTTCTTTTAAAAAATGCATAAAAACCATACTAAACAGAAACAGTAGGTTGTTTTATATATTATTCATTTATCTACTACTACTACTACTACTACTACTAATAATAATAATAATAATAATAATAATTTTTTATTGGATATATTCTATATTTCCAATTCATTTCCCTTTTTCTGGTTCCCTACCCCCAAAGGTCCCACATGCCCTTTTCCCTCCCCCTGCTCCCTCATCCACCACCTTCCACCTCCCTGTTCTTGTACTCCCCCACAATGATGCTTTGGTCCATTCTAGCACCAGTGTAATAATAATAAGAATTTTAACAATAATAGTTAAAGAAAATGAGACATTTGATTTGAGATGGAGTTGTAGTCAGACATAAGAAGGATTAGAGCAGTGGTTCTCTTCTGTTTCTATTTTGTGGAATAGTTTGAAGAGTATTGGTATTAGGACTTCTTTGAAGGTCTGATAGAATTCTGCACTAAAACCATCTGGTCCTGTGCTTTTTTTTGGTTGGAAGACTTTCTATGACCCCTTCTATTTCTTTGGGGGTTACGGGTCTGTTTAGACGATCTATTTGATCCTGGCTTAATTTTGGTATTTGGTATCTGTCTAGGAAATTGTCTATTTCCTCCAGATTTTCCAGTTGTGTTGAGTATAGGCTTTTGTAGTAGGAACTGATGATCTTTTGAATTTCCTCAGTTTCTGTTGTTATATCTCCCTTTTCATTTCTAATTTTGTTAATTTGAATACTGTCTCTGTGCCCTTTGGTAAGTCTGGCTAGGGGTTTATCTATCTTGTTGATTTTCTCAAAGAATCAGCTCCTGGTTTTGTTGATTCTTTGTATGGTTCTCTTTGTTTCAACTTGATTTTTCAACCTTCCTAATGCTGCAATCATTTAATGAAGTTCCTAATGTTTGCTTGAAGACTCCCAAGCAAAGGATTATTTTTGTTGAAACCTCATAACGATTTTCTAGTGTAAAGCTCTGAATTGTAAATATTTGTGTCTTCTGATGGTCTTAGGTGACCCCTGTGAAAGGATCAATAGATCCTGAAAGGAGTCAATACAAGTTCAGAACTGCTGCATTAGAGGCAAGGAAGGATGTACTTGTTTTTAAATTAAAAATAAAATATCAAATTTAAAAAGTAGATATATTAAGGTATACACATATATGTATATTAGTGTTTGTCTTAACTTGTACAATACAAACTCTGGAAAAAATCATCTAAAATTATTTCAAATGAATACATACAATATAATGCAAAGTGTTACTAGGAACACCAAACTTAGAACTTCTAAAGAATACTATTTCATTTTTATTTTTAAGCATTAAATGTGCAGAATTTCTGTTTCTTCCTTTTTTTTAATTTGGACTATATAAACCAAACGGTAAGTGAGAGAGGATCAAAGAACCATATATATGTTTGTGTGACATACTGAGGATCATAAGAACCCCACAATTCTAAGGTTGGAAGATAAGATGATTCTAATGTAAAAAATTTTTTGCTAATCCACATGTTATTTAAAATACATACACATGTGCACATGCACACACAATTCCAGTGTGGATTGGTAAATAGAAACAATGCACACTTTTTTAGCAATATTTAATTCTGAATCTGTTGCCGTGAATTTGCTATAGACATGTTCTGATTGTTCACGATTTGTTGTTTATACAATAAAAATAAGGAGGTAATGAGTTATTATTGGGGATGTCTTAACACAGTTTTAGAGGTATATGTGGTATTTTAAGGGTTACACTAAAAGTGCCAAGGTCTCCTGATCATTCTGTTAGCGTGATTCTGAGAGACGGATGTCAGCAAATGATAAAGTCACAAACGCCGTTGCTTACTGTCTTCAGGTAAGCTCCACCCCCTAAGCATGGATGGACGCCTCCTCACATTCTGCAGGCACAGAGAGGAAAGCAAATAAACATATCCACAGACACAGATTCCATTGTACTTAGGAGAATGTTAGACAAGAGGCCAATTTGGGATTTGGAAGGGAATTGACAATATGTCCCTGGTAATGTTAATGGCTAGCCGTTACTGAGTTCTTGCTCAGATGCCAGACATTGTTCTAAATGCCATTTCATGAAATGCACACGCATTGCTATCTCTATTTCATAAATGGTTAGAAAGTATCTTTTAAGATTTTTTTTTTTAAATCTCAAGATAACAGTTTTATTCGAGTTCTTTGACATGACTCTGTTGGGTTTAAAAATTTCAGTATCACCACCGACAGAGAATTTTTATGTCAGCTTTGCTTAAAATGGAGATTGGAGCATAACATATTTAAATGAAGCCCGTTTTTAAGCATTTTGGGCCAAAGTTGGTTCAAATCCTGACTTCACAATTCACAGAACATGCTGCCCTGAGTGGGACATTCCTTCTCCCTGAACCTCACTTTTCTTGTCTTTAAAATGCAGTGAAAATTAAAATTTTGCTTCCTAAGTTTATTCTGAGGTTAAACAAGATAACACATATAAACACTTAGTACTAGAGAAACTATGCAGTGATTTCCAAACATATACTTAAGCTAATGGCCCAGCAATTTTGTCCTTAGTGGCTCTCTCAAAGAAAGCCAAGCATGCAACCACAAAGACCTTAATATTTATAAACGCTCTATTTATACTCACTCAAACCTGAAACATCCCATCTGCAACCTCGGGAAAATAAATAAACAAATTGTGGCGCATCCATATGGGTCCCACTCATAGGGATAAGACTTTTCTTGTTTTGCAAAGTAGCAGGGAAACTTTGTTCGAAGCAAGACCACAACAATGATCAGACAGAAATATATTGTCCAGAATGTCAGAGGAACACATGACTGACTGCTTGAACGGGAAGCAAAACTGATAAATGCATTGTTATAGAAATTATGCAAAGCTAGAAAATGTGTTCAACTAATAATTAATGATCAGTACCGTATTGAAATAAAAACCAAATAAACCTGATGTGACAGAATTCTTTGTACTGTTCCAAATATTTATGATTCCTTTCTATTATACTTAGAATTTCCTTTTAAAATTAGTATACAAACACTGGCATAAGTCAGTGCAAAATCAGTTTATAAAATAGGTGCCATTAAATGGTAATCCTTCCTAAAGAATTTGATATAGTGTGTTTTTAACACACTATAATTTTTTTATTTTGATTTTTTTTTTCAAAACAGGGTTTCTCTGTGTAGCCCTGGCTATCCTGGAACTCACTCTGTAGACCAGGCTGGTCTCAAACTCAGAAATCCACCTGCCTCTGCCTCCCAAGTGCTGGGATTAAAGGTGTGTGCAACCACTTCCCGGCACACACTATAATTTTTAACATTCTTGAATTTTTTTTTTTGAGTGTAGGGTCTCTCTTCAAAGGTCGCTACTGTACTGAACAATTCTGGCATTGTGATCCTTGTCTTGAAGTAGCAGGCACTTCTGTTTCTTCAGGCTTCACATTACATTTTTTTTTAACCTCAGAAAATCTTTTTGAACGCTGTTTCCTTTCGGTATCCCCTTTGTACTTTTTCATACTTTCTGCCCAATGAGTTCTTACATTTTAATTTTTTTGAAATAATGCAATTTTATTTAAAGATAAGAATTGCCCACGTCATTGGAATATCCTGAAGTGTTCTAACATGGGTGTACATTATAAAATATATAAATCAGTGTGCATGTATTTATCTCAAACAGTTATCAATTCTTTATGGTGAAAACCTTCAAAATCCCTTTTGATAGCTGGCGTGGGTCCCCTGTGGTTCCTTTATCCACTCCTGATGAAGGCTGACTCCATCTCTTGGCTATTATGATAGCGTTGCAACGAGCACAAACAAGAGTGCAGATGTCTTTCCAACATAATGCTTTCATTTCTTTTGGATATACACCAGTAGTGAGACCACTGGGTCATATGGCTAATCTATTTTTAAGTTTTTGAAGACAAGCTATAGTCCTCTCCCTAATGACTATATTAATTTACACACCCAGTAAATGCCCAGGGACTCTCTGGACCACGATGCCAACACTTGTTATTTTTTCCCTCTGTTTGATAAGAGACATTCTCATTGGAGTGGGGTGATGTTTCCT
Organism: Apodemus agrarius; assembly: GCA_964023405.1. Classification (NCBI taxonomy): domain Eukaryota; kingdom Metazoa; phylum Chordata; class Mammalia; order Rodentia; family Muridae; genus Apodemus; species Apodemus agrarius. The sequence continues at coordinate 33,030,886 of OZ030018.1, read as the reverse complement.
TGTGGTTTTAAAACACACTTCGCTAATGATTAATGATGTTTAGCTTTTTTTTTTCTTTCATATGATGTTTGGCCATCTGTAGCTATTCTTCTGCGGAATGTCTGTTAGGGACCAGTGCCCAGTTATTGACTTGTGTGGCTCTTCTTTACATGTTACTTATTTGAGTGCCTTGAATATGGAGCATATTAACGCATTGTCAGGTTAGCTCTCAAATATTTTTTTCCACTCTGTAGTTTGTCTCCACAGTTTGTCAATTATTTCCTTCACTTTGCAGAAGCTTTTAATTTTTTTCTTTTAGTTTTTTGAGACGATTTCTTTCTTTCTTTCTTTCTTTCTTTCTTTCTTTCTTTCCTTTTTTCTTTCTTTCTTTCTTCCTTTTTTTTGGAAGGAGGGGATTTTTTATTGGATATTTTATTTATTTACATTTCAAATGTTATTTTCTTTCTTAACCCCCCCCCCAGGAAGCCCGTATGCCATGCCCCCTCTTCCTGATTCTATGAGGGTGTACCTTCACCCATCCACTCCCACTTCCCTGCCCTCACATTCCTCTACACTGGGTTATTGAGCCTTCACAGGACCAAGGGTCTCTTCTCCCACTGATGACCAACAAGGCAATCCTCTGCCACACAGATGGCTGGAGCCATGGGTCCCTCTATGTGCCCTCCTTGGTTGGTGGTTTAGACCCTGGGAGCTCTGATTGGTTGATATTGTTGTTCTTCCTATGTGGATGGGAGACAGGATTTCTATGTGTAGCTCTGGCTGTCCTGGAACTCTCTGTAGACCAGGTTTACATTGATGTCTTTAATTCATTTTGAATCAATTTTGTAATTTTTATTGAAAAAAAAACATTAATAAATATGCAAGTTCTTAGTAACTCTATCAAAAATTAGTCAGCTATATATAGAATTACCATTTTTGTCCCATTGGCTTATTATCTGCTTTTCTGGTAAAACTGATATTTATCTGCCTGTGTTTTTTGTTTTTTTGTTTTTTTGTTTTTGTGGTATATTCTCAAGTCAAGTAGCATAATGTTTTCTTTTCTGTCCCTTTTTACCAAGATTGTTTTAGGTATTCAAAGGTTTGTTGTGATTTTCAACGAAAACTATTTTGTATTTCTATAAAGAATTATTAAGGCTGGAGATATGGCTAAGTGGTTAAGACTATTTGCTACTTTTTGTAGAAGGTCAGGGTTCAGGTCAGACACAGTAGCACTGTCATCTGTAACTCTATGAAGCTCATGTGGGTACCTACTACAATATGTACATACAATCATTACTCATAAAATATAAAATAAGGAAATCTTGTTTTAGAAGAATATAATTGTTACTTTTGTCAAAATTGAGTTGCATCTGGTAATCTTTTTGAACAGGATGCACAGTTAAAAAATATCAAATAGTCTAATCTATGAACATTATTTTTTCATTCCATGTGTGTCAGAGTCCTCTTTAATTTTTTTCATCAATATATTAAGCTTTTCTTTTTACAAATCTTCATCTTGTCCACTAATTTATATTTAGGTATTTTTTGTAGCTGTTATGCATTTAATTGCTTCCTTGATTTCTCTTTCAGGTATTTTTGTTATTGGGTTTTTATAGCTGTTACTCATTATACATGCTTCAGTTTTGCTGCATTCCTTTATTACTTTAATAATAAATTGGTTAAATTTGAATTTGCTGTATTTCAGATTGTCTAGTAAGAGTCATGATATGAATTTTTTCTCTTCTCCATTGTTTCATGGTAGGATTGACGGCATCAGGGTGTTAGTCCCACTGCAAGGTCCAAAGAGACAAAATAAAGAGATGTTCCTGGAACCCAGGGAAAATGTCATAAAAGAATTGCCTTATTTTCTCTTTTATTCTTCCATTGTTTATATTTATTTATTTTTATTTTATGTGTATGAATACTTGATTAAAGCCGTGTGTGTGTGTGTGTGTGTGTGTGTGTGTGTGTGTGTACCGTATGTAACCCTGTTGTCACTGGTAACCAGCAGAGGACATTGGATTCACATGGAGTTGAGTTACTGAAGACTTGTGAGTCAGCATATGTGTACAGGAAAGGGAGCTGTGATCTTCTGCAAGAACAGCAGGTACTCTAAATTGCTGTGCCATCTTTCCAGCCCCAAGAACAGTGTTATTAAAAAGGGATAGCTGGAAACATTTTGTAGTCAAACTGCAATGATTCAGCATGAAGAAAACCAAAAGAATAAGCCTCAGAGTTTCTGAGATATGTTTATCACTTGCTTTTGTGACTTAATTGACCACTTTAAAAAAAATAAGTAATCACTTTTATTGAAATAATTTAATTGCCTTACTTTAACAGGAAGTATAGACTGAATCCTAAGAGTTGATAGTTGCAGGTTTTTTTATTACTTTTTTTTATTGAACATATTCTTTACATTTCAAATGTTATTCCCTTTCCCGGCTTCCCCCTCTCCCAGAAAACCCCTAACCCTCCCCCTGCTTCTATGAGGATGTTCCTCCACCCAAACCAATCCTGCCTACCGTCCCTCAACTTCCCTAGCTGGGGCACCTATTGACTCTTCACAGGGTCAAGGACCTCTCCTCCCACTGATTCCCGACAAGACATCCTCTGCTACATATGCAGCTGGAGCCATGTGCACCCCTTGGTCGATGGCTTAGTCCCTAGGAGCTCTGGGGGTTTGGTTGGTTGATATTGTTTTTCTTTCTATGGGGTCGCAAACCTCTTCAGCTCTTTCAGTTCTTTCTCTAACTCCTCCATTGGGAACCCTGCACTCAATCCAATGGGTGGATGATAGCATCTGCCTCTGTATTTGTAAGGCTCTGGCAGGGCCTCTCAGGAGACAGCCATATTATGCTCCTTTTGGCAAACGTTTCATGGGATCCACTATAGAGTCAGGGTTTGGTGACTGTTTATTGGATGAATCCCCTGGTACGGCCGCCTCTGGATGGCCTTTCCTTCAGTCTCTGCTCTATACTTTATCTATAATTTCTCCTATGACTATTTTGTTTCTTTTCTCAGAAGAACCAAAGCATGCACACTTTGGTACAATCTTAAGCCTCAGCTTTGTAGGCGACAAGGTCATGTTACAGTGGGAAGAGGCTGGGCTAGCTTGTTAAATTGTGCGTTGTCACCGAAGTACTCTAAATGTCTTACAAGTAGGACAAGAGATTTTAAAGATCCATGTGCTTAATGATAGAGAATATTGGTAAGAGGATATTTCATTAAAGTAACAAGATTTAAGTATTATTTTGTGACAATTTTATGAGATTTTAAGAGTAAAGTGTTTCATTCTTATAATAGAATAGGATATTTCCAAGTAATCTAGTAAGAGCCTCCTATATATTTGTTACCGAAAAATATATTTAACATGGTACATGTTGTCCAATAGGAATTTTAAAATGCTATAAAGATATATTCAAAGATTTATATTCATACCCCATATTTTAGAATTTGTTTCTATTTTTCTCTTAGAATATAATTCTATACATATGTATAAATTAGGTTTTCAAATTGCTAATTCATGAGTATCAACTTTTAATTTCATCTTATTTTAAGAATATAACTATTAATATTTACTAAATATATTATTAAAGTGTGTAATTTTATTTTAAATTTAACATAAAATTATTGAACTATTTTTCTGTCGTACAAATGGAGTTATAAATTAAATTATATCTCACTGAAGTAAGCATAATTATATTAATTAATTAAATCATGGTAGAAATGATTATAGAATTATTAATCAGGAATCAGGAATAAAATACCTCCAAGTTGGCATCATCAAGAAAACAGTGCCCTCCCAACACAGCAGGACTGATGCACAAATGAGCTCATAAAGCCTGTGGCAGCACAAACAGGTCCTGCACAGGCCTAAGCCAGGTGGGATCCCAGCACTGAGAAGGGGACGTGTACTGCAGTTCCCAGCTCTAACCCAGAAGTCACTTCCCAAGTGATTGCTCAAAGTAACTCAGTGGTAGTGTGTGTGTGTGTGTGTGTGTGTGTGTGTGCACACGCGCGCACTTTCTTTGGGCATTCTTTATCTTAGAAATCTTTTGCTTATGTATTATAGTTTCTGATTTTGTATTTCTATGGATTCTGTGTGTGTGCACATGTGTGTGTGTGTCTGTGCTTGTATGTATGTCTATGCATGAATGTGTGTCTGTGTATGCATGTATGTGTGTGCATGTGTGTGTGTGCATGTGTGTGTGTCTGGACATACAAATGTGTTACTCATACTTTTCCTTTGATTTTGTTTGGTTGGTTCTCTTTTATTCTGATTGATTTGTTTTCTTCTTTTTTATTTGATATTTTATGTATTTATATTTCAAATGTTATCCCCTTTCCTGGTTCTCCTCTGCAAACCCCCTATTCCATCCCCTCTCCCCCTGCTTCTATGAGGGTGCTCCCCTACCCACTCCCACCTCACTGCTTAGCATTCCCCTACACTGGGGAATCAAGCCTTCATAGGACCAAGGGCCTCTCATCCCATTGATGCCCGACAAGGCCATCCTCTGTTACATATCTGGCTGGAGCCATGGGTCCCTTCATGTGTACATTTTGGATGGTGGTTTAGTCCCTGAGAGCTGGGGGCAGGGAAGCATCTGGTTGGTTGATATTGTTGTTCTTCCTATGGGGTTGCAAACCCCTTCAGCTCTTTCTGTTCCTTTTCTAACTTTTCAGCTCTTTCAGTCCTTTCTTTAACTTTCTCTAACATTGGGGACCCTGTGCTCAGTCCAATAGTTGGCTGTGAGCTTTATTTGTCTTTTATTTTTCCTAAAGAGAACACCAGCATGGGGTTGGGGGGGGAGTAGGGAGAATTTGAAAGGTGATGAGGGAGAGGAGACAGTAATCAGATATATTGTATAAAAAATGATTACAATGAAAAACCTAAGCTATAAAAAAAGAAGAAATGTTTTTCTTTATTTGTCATAAAGGAGTTAGGAAACAGAACATGATCTTCATCATTAATTGTATATGATCATATTGTGAATTAGAGATGATGGTGTCATGAGTATTACAACTGATGGAAGTTTTTATTAATTAATAAGCTTGAATTGTTAGCATTAGTTCTTTGTCAGATTTTCTCTACAGACAACCTGAAATATCCTAACATTTAGCTACTGATTTATGGGCTAACCCTACTCACTTATAGATATGATTTCAAAAGGAATACTGTGATTACTTTTCTCCATAACTGTTTATAGCAGCATTATCTAATTAGTTCTGTGTGGATATAAATATGTGGGAAATCACAAGTTGCCTTCATTTGTCCTTCTCTTAGTAAACTAAGCTTGGGAGTTCACTTTTGCAAGTCCTGATATTAATTTGGAAACCTTTCATGTGGTATATATAAATATCAATATTTATTTTATTTGCATTGGAAATTAAGTTAACTTTGCATGTGTTTTATAAAATATACACTCAAAAATTCATTTTTAAGTTTCTATAAATGACCACATCTGATCTGCACCTGTTTTATATTTTCTAAAACAAATTCCCAAACCAGAACAGCAAGCAGTTTTTAGAGAACATCTTGTGTTTTGGTATAGAAAAACCAATTTAAAATCAAGGATTCGTAAGTCAATTTCTGAAGCATTTAAACAATAACTTAGGCTTAAAGTAACCTGGTTACTTACTGTATGCTCTCATTGGTTTATGATAAAATTGTCTTACTATTAGATGATAAAATTATTAATAATGGGAATAAAAATTCTTGTCAATTTACACATAAAATGATACTAGAAAGTAGTATCACTCTTGGCAGATGCTTTATTTTTGTTAGACCATCCATTAGAAACCAGACATTGTTAAGAATTGAGGAAAAGAAATGAAATATCCCATTCTTTAATACTCCAGTCTAGTATCAGGCATAGACTAACACAAAGCATGGGTGAATTGGATGATTATTATCAATACTTTGGAGGCTATGAAAGAAAGCATGAATCTTGCCCAATGTATGTGAAAACTGAAAAGCAGGTCTGGATGAAAAAGAAAAAAAATATATAGCCAGATAAATGAGACTGGAATAATTAATTTTGACTGTCACATTGAAGGGATTTAGAGTCTCCATGGAAGCCCTTGTCTGGATGGTGAGGGATTGCTTAGATTGGGCCAGTTGAATTGAGATAACCCAAGCTAAATCTGGGTGCTAACCTACCATGGGCTAGAGGCCTAGAGTGAATGAAAGAAAGCAAACAACCGGAGTGTCAGCATTCCCTGCTCTTTGCCTCCTGACAGCAAACATAATATGTGCAGCTGCCTCAAGCTCCTGCCCACATTACTTCCCTGACATAATACACAAGGCTTTGGACTATCAACCCACATCAACCCTGTGTATGGAGCAGAGAAACCTGGGCGTGAAGGAGGTGCTGATGGAATGTGTGCCGTTGACATGAGCACAGCATTCGTAAAAACCCTAGAGCCTCACACTCATAGATGAACGGCCTTTTCCCCAGGCTGATGCTCAAAGGGAAAAATGTCAAAGTCTTCCTAGGAGGACTTAGTGCGAATGTTGACGATGTATGCGGAAACGCCTACGATAGCTTCTTCTGCCTGCATATTTGTGGCCTGAAGATTCAATGCTTGCCTATATAACTTAAATTTTGCCACCTTTGTTGATCTGTATGTGATAACACTGCCTCATTGTTAAAGTCTATACAATAAACCCACTAATCTTAGGGGTTATTGAGGGTGTGGTTCTCCATCACTATGTGAGCCCAAACCACAGCATCAATCACAGCTTCTCTCTCTCTCTCTCTCTCTCTCTCTCTCTCTCTCTCTCTCTCTCTCTCTCTCTGTGTGTGTGTGTGTGTGTTTTCCTTATTCCCTTGCTTCCCCGAAGCCATGATGAACACATCACCCTCTCTTAAATCATTCTTATTATGTATTTTGGAGAGAGAGAGAGAGAGAGAGAGAGAGAGAGAGAGAGAGAGAGAGAGAGAGAGATGCACACGAGAGGCAGCCAGTCCATGAGGTTCTAGCAATTTTCCTGTCTCTACATTGCATCTTCCTTTATAGTGTCCCAAAATTAGAGAGATATGTTCTATTTTATGGGTGCATTATATGAGTTTTGGCAGTCTGAACCCAGGGTATCCATCTTACACAGCAAGCACTTTATGCACAGAATCATCTCTTCAGCTTCTCTTCCCAATTTTCCATGTCATTTGATCTAGACAAAGCCAGCCTGACCAATGTGAAAGCTGTATTCGGTGACACTTACCTGTAGCTCCAGAATCATGGGGGTTAGAGGTACTGAGAGGAGGCGGGATAATAAGAACAGGGTAAGGACCTATGAAAAGGCAGAGCCGTCAGTATCTCATGGACTCACTAGTCATCCAATCTAGCTCAAACTATAGGTTCAGTGAGAGATTCTGTTTCACATAATAAAGTGGATCATTTGAGATTCTTCTGTTGAGAATTCTCTATTTAGAACTGTACCGCATTTTTAATTGGATTCTTTAGTTTGTTGATGTCTAATTTCTTGATTTTTTTTTTAAAAAATATATTTTGGACATTATCTCTCTATCAGAGGTGGGGTTGGTGAAGACTATTTCCCATTCTGTAGGCTGCTGTTTTGTCCCACTAATGGTATCTTTGAATTACGAAGCTCTTTAGTTTCATGATGTCCCTTTCATGAATTGTTGATCTTTTTTTTTAATTTTTATTTTCTATATTCTTTGTTTACATTCCAAAGGCTTTCCCCTTTCCCAGTCCCCCCCCACCATACGTCGCATAATTCCTCTCCCCCCCAACTATTCCCCAATCATCCCCCCCACCACGATTTCTCTGTTCTGGGTCTACAAAACTGGATCCAAACTTTTCAGGCCCAGGGTCTTCTCCTTTCTTCTTGGGAATCATTTGACTTGCTAATTGTGCCTTGAGTATTTAGGGCTTCTGGGCTCATTAATATCCACTTATCAGTGATTGCATTTCATATGTATTCTTTTGTGATTGGGTTAACTCACTCAGGATGATATTTTCCAGGTCTAACCATTTACCTACAAATTGCATGAATTCATTATTTTTAATTCCTGAGTAGTATTCCATTGTATAAATATACCACATTTTCTGTATCCATTCCTCCTTTGAGGGATATCTGGGCTCCTTCCAATTTCTGGCTATTATAAACAAGGCTGCTATAAACATAGTGGAGCATGTGTCTTTATTGTATGCAGGGGAATCCTCTGGGTATATGCCCAGGAGTGGTATGCCAGGGTCCTCTGGAAGTGACATGCCCAATTTTCTGAGGAACCGCCAAACTGATTTCCAGAGTGGTTTTACCATTTGCAATCCCACCAACAGTAGAGGAGCGTTCCTCTGCCTGAACTATTGATGTTCTGTTTGGGATGTTGTTATGGCTAATTAGCATGGTGTTCTTGTGAAAATCCTAACAGTGGGAATGGGGTGTGACCCAGACATTTTTGCCTATTTGTGGGAATCTTCTCTTCCTACTTGCTTGCCTTGTCTAGCCTTGATGTGACAGTATATGCCTGGTCTCATTGAAGCCGGTTAAGCGTGTTTGGTTGATATTGCTGGGAAGTGTGCTCTCTTCTGAGAGGAAACAGAATAAGAAAGGATCTGGGAAGAAGGGTGAAAGGGTGGGGAACAGGCTGAGGGGAAAGAAGAGAGGAAACTTCAGTTGGAATGCAAAGATGAAAGAAGAATTTTTAAAAACTATGTGGCCCCCCAAAATAGATAGATGATGGATAGATAGATAGATAGATAGATAGTAGAAAAATTGATAGATAGACACACAGACAAACAGATAGATAGGTAGATAGATAGATAGATAGATAGATAGATAGATAGATAGATAGATATAGACAGTAAATAGAATAACCTAATAAAGGAAAACTGTTGAAATTGACCTTTGGCCTCCATACTACATATACAGACACCTGTACTTTTGAAAATACTCATGTATATGTGCACAACACACAGACATACAATGACACTCAGATGCAGAATCACACACACACACACACAAAATCACTGCTTTTTAGATACATTTCAAAAGTATCTAAAAAGCCAAAGTCTATTAATCCTCTTTCTAATTCCTCTACCTTCTTTTCTTCCTATTTCATACAATTAAAAACTCAACTGAACACAAAGAATTAATAATATTAAAAATATACCCTAGTTTTTCAGGCTTTTATTGTTACATTAAAAACTACTTCAAGGACTAAGGAGTGGGATGGTTCAGTGGATGGAACAATTACCCCATGAACTCGATGACCAGTTTTAGGATCCTCACATGAAGGCCAGATATGATAACATAGATGTCTGCAATCCCATCACTCCTATGGGGATATGAAAGTTGCCACATTCTCCTATGATATAATGAGTAATAGCCTCGGATTTTCATTGAAAACAAAAAGTTATACCTCAAGTACAAAACTGCAGTAACAATAGCAATATAAAACCTTATTTAGTAAACATAATTTGGGGGACGAAGTTCCATATATCTGAACTTCGTTATGTCTTATAATGTAAAGTAATCCTAAATGGATGCTGACAAATGAAATGTTAAATATTAAATCAAGCCTCTGAATGTGTTTAGTTTGAGGTCTACTACCTAGCCTTCAAAGACAGAAAAATCTCTTTCTTCAACCCACCTGTCAATGAGAGGACATCTTGTGATCAGACACATCTGTTTCTACTTTTTAAATATGGGTTGACCTTGTGAGTCACAAATAGCAGAATATGACATTAATGATGCCCGATGACCTTTGAATTGGAATCACAATGAATACTAACATTTCTGGCTTGGCAATCATAGGAAACTTGTCCTGGGGATACTCCTGGAACTCAGGCTCCTCTGCCACAAGAAGTTGTGGCTACAAGGAGCGGGTTGTCAAAGAGATAAAATGTACATCTCCTGCTGAGTTTCCACACAATGGCACTCAACTACTGCAGTCACAATAGTTACCTATTCCAGCCAAGTGTTCTGGTGAAATCCACACCAGCTAAGTTCTCAGAATAGTGCACGGCAAAGAATGCAAAACTGTCTACTCAGCCAAGCTTATCCAAGCTACAGTGTATTTGGGAAAACAAAGTCCTCCTTCACCCGCAAAATTTGGAGGTGTTTGTTTATTGACTTTCAGATGCATGTGTTTCTCTGTGTAAGTATTGGTTCAATATGGCAGAGGTCAAAGGACAAATTCTCCTGACTCCACTTCTCCAAAGGAGCACTAAGATTTCAGTTGTCTGGTCATTTAATCAGACTTCTACGTGGCTTCTAGGACCAAGCTTTGTTCTTCAACTTCTAAGGTAAGCCCTTCACCCAATAACTCATTTCCCATCATGGTCTTTGAGGAATAAGTAGCTAGAACTGAGGTGTGTGCTAACTTGGTATTCAGTTAGGATTTTGGATAGGCTGATATGAGAAAAAGTTCCCAGGTAGTGGTTTTGATATGGGCCTAATTTAATAATGATGAAATCACACGAATTCCAACACTTTTGAGTATACTTCAGAAGTACACTTTGCTCGTGATCAGTGTTCAAAGAGTTCTATTCTCAGTTCTCATTTTCTCTGATATTTTTGGCTCTGGTATTTATCTTTTCCATATGGCAAAAGAGGAAAAAAGAAAAAGAGAATGCTTGTTGTGGGGGGAAAAGGTTGAAGAATCCATTACTTAAGCAGCACAAGAAGCTACTTATGATTCTTGATAGTTCTACAAGAAACAGATGTCATGAGAACTTCGTGCCACAGGGAAGGAGGCAGGAGGAATTCCGGGAAGCAAATTAGATAACAAGAAGGTTGTAATCATACAGTTATGCTAATGAATCTATATGATAAGCTGCATATTGGAAGCTAGCGAATGAGACAGATTTATGCTTCTTGGGTACACCTTTGAAGGAAATATGTTTTATCTAAGACTCTGGTCACCTTGCTGTGTGCTTTCTAGATGCTAGAGTCAGAGTGAGGGCTAGGGTCTTTGGTAAATATTTTTAAATCCTTTGTACTTTCTCTACAGACTATGTTTTAAATTCTCAGAGAGCTTTACTCACAAGTTCTATGAGATTCGATCTGGCAAGAGAAAATGTCCAACGTAACACTAATGATAAACCAGATATGAGCAAAGCAATATTAAACAATTTGTTAAACTTCAGAGTATAAGCAAATATAAATTAGTAAAACTACATAGTTAAAGGTAGAAATACATTTCGGGGAATATGGAAATTTTGTTTTTGTTAGACTCCAGGGAAGCAATGAATTCTAGGTTTAACTTAGTTTGGAAACGAAGGTAAAGGGAACATTATGGTAATGTCTCTCCTTGACTTCTATAAGCTATGGCTTGGTCATAATTATCAAAAGCTCCAATTTTTCCCTTAGTGGCAAAATTTTCTGAAAATGTGGTACTTTGCACACGATTCTCACATTGCAGCCACTTATCTAAAATGCTTTTCCCCATTCCTGATTCATGCTGCTTTAATCTAGTGTGCTTTGGCCAAGGCATATATTTGTTTTATTTCTTTGGCTCACCTCTTGGATTCTTTACATCTGTGAAACACTTTCCTGTTTACAAGCCTTGAATATAATTAGAGGAACTGTGGGTACTTGCGAGGAATGCAGAAACGCTGGCTTCACTTTCCCAGCCTAGGTTCATTTCTCAGCCACACTCATTTGCCATGATCCTGGAATGTTATGTGAGAGGTGATATGTTCTTTTAAAGCAATTTTGGACCAAGAATCTTATCCATGTGAAATCACCAAGGTAAGGGAAACAACACAGGCTACTTTCCCCCAGAGCTTCACGTTCCCGTTCTTCCAAATAAATGGAAGGTTTTATGAGATGTGATGGCAATCAATTCTTCCTTTCTTTCCTCCCTTCCTTCAGTCATCACACAGATAAGCTTAGACACCTAGATCCCATTCCCCGGCTATTGATCATAAAGACCTAGATATGACACTGTGTTTTCTTCTCTGGCCCCTATTGCTATTATTTCCTGTAACAAAAAAAGAAGAAAGAAAGAAAGAAAGAAAGAGAGAGAGAGAGAGAGAGAGAGAGAGAGAGAGAGAGAGAGAGAAAGAAAGAAAGAAAGAAAGAAAGAAAGAAAGAAAAAAGAAAGAAAGAAAGAAAGAAAGAAAGAAAGAAAGAAAGAAAGTAAAAGAAAGAAAACCCAAACCCACACACTACTGACAAGTTGGCCAAATATATCAAGTCTGGACTTTTAGAGAGTTTCAGGCCACACATGGCCTTAATAATGAAGCAATTCCTGGGTTGATTCTTTGTTTTAAAGATTAAAGGTTCGGTCTCAGTAGGCCATATTCTGCTCTCAACCCTTACCCCGTGATTTCAGCCATGAAGTGACTGGTATGTCTTTCTAAATACATTTAGAAATGATAAACTTTTCAATTTTGGAGGTCACCAAATACTCCTGCCTGTGTTATTTTCAGTAGCATAATATTTTTTTCTCCTCATTTTCGACCTTACTAACTGAAAGCTGACTCTTGGTTTCTCCCTGTAAGTTATACATTATAGTTAACTCAGGTCTTCTGTGTGTTTTGCAAACTAGGACATGCTTAAGATTAAAGCAAGAATTATTACTTATTGTGATATGGATTTGTGAATTATGGTCATGCTCAATAGGTAGACTATCATTAATCTCATAAGCTAGTACACATGTGATATAGTTTGTTCTCTATTGCTGTGATAAAAAAAAAAAACACTCTGTCCAAAACTAACTTAGGGAGTAAAGAATTTTTTTTCATCTTACACTTCCAGGTTACACTAGGTCATTGACTGAGAGCAGGACCTCCAGGAAGAAAGCTGAAGGTGGGAATATTTGCTATTCTATGAAGCATCACCTCCGACTAGGGCACACACTCACAGATGAGAAAGTATAGCAGGCACTATGGAGAGTGCTGCTAGCTATCTGCTTTTCTCCCTAGTGTTAATTTGCTTACTGATTTGTGGCTCCATAGACTTCTTATATATCCATGATCCCCTGAATAGAAAGGATACTGTCTACAGTTCACTGGGTCTTTTTCCATCAATTCATAGTCAACAACACCCCCCCAACACACATGCCCCCTAGTCAATCTGATCAATGGGATTTCTCAAATGAGTCTCCCCCTTTCTGGTACATCCGAGGCTGTGTCAAGTTGACAATCAAGACCTCACTGAGACAATGGGACTCTTCATCGTTTCATAGTTGTGCTGGTTTGAATAGATTTGGCCCATATAGGTCGTGAGTCTGAAAAGTTGGCCCATGAGGAGTGGCACTATTAGGAGCTGTGACCTCATTGGAGCAGGTCTGGCCATGTTAGAGGGAGTGTGTCTCTGTGGGGCTGGGCTCTGAGATCTCCTGGTGCTCATAGTTTCCCAGTGTGGAACCAGAGCCTCCTCCTGGCAGAGTGCTCAGGACAGTCTCCTTGTGACTGCCTTTGGATCAAAATGTAGAACTTTTGGCTCCTCTAGCACCAAGTCAGCCTGTACAAGACATGCTTCCCGCCATGATGATAATGGATTGAACCTCTGAAACTGTAAGCCAGCCCTGATTACATGTTTGCCTTTATAAGAGTTGCCTTGGTCATAGTGTCTCTTTACAGCAATAAAATTCTAAGATAATAGCCAAACACCAAATCATCCCTATTGGTTATTGCTTTTCTATCCATCCACGGTAATTGCTAATATTAGCATATCAACTCTCTTTATTTTATAGTAGTTTAATGGCAGAATGAACTTAATATTTCAAAAATACGTATTACAAACCCCAGGTGTAAAGGAGATTAGGTAACTCCGTTAATTGCAATGATCTTGGTTCATTAGAATGGATCATTGGTTTGGTTCCAGGTCTTCAGTTTCTGTGACACCATCAGTTTTGGATTCTTACCTGGCCCCGGTTATCCTGTTGTTGCCTTGTGTCTTGGAGATCCTGTAGCTTTGGACCAGCTGGATTGTCCCTTTCACACGTCCCAGCCATTTGCAGATGATATAGATGTTTTTGAGGGTGGGCTAACGCAGAACCCTGGATTTGGCCTAGGTGGTAGCTGAGCTAGTCAGCTTGCTGGCTCTGCCTTATCTACACCACCAGGGAGAGCTCTCCAACACTGCTCCAGCCACCATCGGCAGGAGGCAGGGTCAGCTTTGCTGCTTTCCTGCTATAGGTGTGACTCACAGGCCCCTCTTTCCCAATCAGGGCAAGCTCTACTGTGTATAGGGCCCTCTCTCTGGAGAGCTGCAGTTGTGTGTGTGTGTGTGTGTGTGTGTGTGTGTGTGTGTGAAGGCATCACCCCAGCACCTATGTGACCTCTTGGCAGAGGCTGAGCCAGGCCAGCTCTTCAGCACTCTTGCCCTAAGGGTTGGTTCACTTGTGCCCCCACCACCACGATCAGCTCTGGGGTGCTGTCCAGGTGAGGTGCAGGGTCCACGCTCCAGAGTGCTGCCAGAAGAGGTGAGGTCAGCTCTCCAGCCAGTGACAGGTAGGAGCAGTTGTGACATCCCTTGAACATACCTGTGGTCCCCAGCCGCTTCTCTGACCAAGGACATCCTCGTCTTCTCTAGTGCGGTGTGAGATATTCACACTGCCCCCTGCTGCTGCACAGCCATACCCCAGAAATGGCCTTCAAGAGCAGCTTGGACTAGGACCTCACCATAGCCCCTCGCCATGGTGGGCTGGCCACTCACAAAAGGCTACTTTTCTCCACCCTCGAGTCTCCAGTCCTATCTCTCTTCATAATGCTCAAGCTGTTCCACTCTTCTTTCTCTCCCATCTGTCTACCACACACTTACACATTATGGGTGGCTTCCCTGAAAGCTGGCCATGCTGGTAGACTCCTGGGTGACATCTGTCAGGTCCAAGAGGCATGAGCATGGTGAGACAGTAAGCCAGTATTGATGGCCTGCCTGTGCCCTCTGTAGGAGGGCAAGTCTGTGGGGGCCATGGTGTGCCAAAGTTCTGTGTCTTGTCTTCCTCCTTCCTTCCTGTACTGCATGGTGTGGTAGGTGGAGCTCTGAGTCTACAGCTGGTCTGTGCGGTGAAGTAGAGAGCAGGTCTATGAGTGTCGCCTCCCACCAACTCAGGTCTCTAGTTCCCTCCTCCTGCACTGACTGGACAGCCTGGATTTGATTTGATTTGATTTGATTTGATTTTTATGTGTCCTTGGCCATCAAGTCAGGCATCAGGCTAGGATGAGGAAAGGACTTCCATCTTCTTTGCTCTTGACTAACATAGGATCAATGCCACCAACAAAGCGTGTCTTTGGCCATCGCTGGGGGCAGAGTCGGACATCTCCCATTCTTTATGAAGAAATGAGTCTAGTATTGAGAGAAGAAATCTTGATGCTGGATCCCTGCATTCTGCTTTGGGCTCTTTCATACACTCTGTTTTAAGGAAGTTTTCTGTGACTCGGAGACAAGTGCATATTTAAAGGGAAAGATCAACACCTATTTCAAAGGCAATTGTAATAATTAACTAATGGAAAATGTCTTCTGCACATCAAGTTCACACCAATTATTACCTATCAACAAGACATGCTAAGTCTATTTCACAGTCTTTTCTTGTTCCATTGCCTTAGAATTTTGTCTTACTGCTGTTAGACATATGCATGGTGCTCCTAAATCCCATAAGCACACCAGAATCATTCATGTGAGCACCACTGTGAATTCTCAGCATATCCGATTTCACATCACTGTTTCTTGGCATGGGCTTGCCTATCAGAGCTCTAACAGGCTTTCCTCGATATTCTGTTGTGTGGCCTGGTGGAGGAAATTGCACTGTATCTTTTCCCGATATTAGAAATATTTGCATGAAATTATATATCCATAAATTTCAAAGTGTTTGAGTGCCTTCTATCAGACACGTTTTAGGACTTTACCCGAATTAAAGCGAATTATCAAAATATTTGAAGCTGAATGATGCTGATCTGTAATGGGATACAGTAGCCACATTATCCATCAATTAAGGGAAAAATTAAAGTGAGTAAAAACGTGACTTATAAATCATTTCCCGAAGTCAGCTGCAATATTCTAGAGCAAACAAAAAGCCACTCTCTAAGATAGTTACTTCTTCCGTAAATTTTCCAAAATACATTAATTCTCATTTTTAAGGCTTTTTGGGTATTGTAATAAGTTACCAAATTAGCAGCTTCATGAGAAACTGGTCACATCTCAACCACTGCCATAGTGTTTTAGAACTCTAAACAGGATGATGTCTTTGTACCATGTACCTGATAAATATTTTGTTGAGTTAAAGTATAAAGCATTCTTAAAAGACATTCTTCTTCTGGTATTTTATTCATGCAATAGCAACCAAAAAATGTGGCTCCCAGGCGCGGTACCTTTGAGCATGTTAGAAACAGAAGTTTCTAGTCTTGGGGCAGTTCTTTGACTTGGAAATCTCTAGGGTAGAACTTGGCATTCTAGAGTTAACTAGCAGTACACATGATGATTGTGTTTTCTAGAGTGAGAGGACTGTTTCCCAACACACTTCATTCATGTGTTTATAACAACAGGTGGTTCACTGAAAATTAAGAGATGACTTCAAATCAGGCAATGATAACCACAAGATCTGAGAGAAAAGGGAGGGGGGAAGAAGATGGAGGGAGAATGGGTGGGGGAAAGGGAGGGGAAAGAGAAGACAGAACAATTGCTTTATTTAACAGAATAATGCTTTATATGGATAAACATGAGGCTGTTATACATTAAGCATGGATTTATTCAACAGCAACTGTACATCAAATGCTACGCTGGTTAATGGGATGGATACAAATTTATTTCCTGCCCTCAAGTAGGAATTTTTAGGCTAAAAAGACAGTCATGTACATAAATAATTAAAAACACGAGAAAGCAAGTGTGCCAGTTATTAAACTTTTGTCTCTCGGTTTCAACACCCATCTCCATATGCTTCTTCATAGTTTGGGCTGGGGCTCTGCACACCACATTTCTTCATTGGCAACAAGCTGTTAGGCTCTGCAAGTTTGGATGCTAAAGGAAGGCTGTACTGCTAGAAAAGAGAAGGGGGCCTTGCTGTTTCCTCTTACTCCTCCTGGCTCTCTGCAGTTGAAAGTATATCCAGCTTTATTACCTAGCCCTAATGTGATCATTGCTTCCTGAGGCACCAGTAGAATCTAGTTTTCAGTTTTTCCTCTATTTCTTGCACCAGTCTCTTCACATACCCTCAGAAACACTGAAATCGGGGAGCTGTTGCTCCTCTTTAGAGCCTGATTCTGGCGCCAGGAAGCCTCTTCTGTGATCCCAGCCCCAGCTCAAAAACATCTTGAAGAATGTTTCAAATAATCCCCATTCGTTCCATTTGTTTCACATCTGTATGGGTGATAGGTGCTTCTTGCCATTGCTGCCACCATGATGGTTAGCGCTCTGTATTTGTTTCATTCTCTTTCTAGAGTTGACTGTGTTATTCGTTTTATTACATCATCTTTGTTGGGATAGCGAGTGACTTTTATGCCTGCTAACTGGATGATGAACAACTCAACAAATGATTGTGTACACGGATGGGAAGTGTTAGCACAGCAGACACTTGCCTTGGCACTTTCTGTTGAATGTTTCCTACATCTTATCACAGCTAGCTAGATTTTAATCCACATAGAATCTCCTTTGCATTCTGAACTCAAATCTTTGGATCACTATTTCTAATAAAAGTAGAAAGCATCTCTAGAATAAGTCATGACTGTATCACAGGGAAAATTATTTGATAATTTAAATAAGTAGCAGGGACAAGGGAAGTAATGGACTTATTCTTTGTTCCTACAGAAAGCATAATTTGAACTGGCGGGCTGAAGTTATAATAAGAAAAGAAAACATTTTACACTACACACACGCGTGCGCGCGCGTGCGCGCGCGCGCGCGCGCGCGCACACACACACACACACACACACACTCACACAGAGAGGGGGAGGGGGAGATTTCTACCATAAGCTATGCTCCAAATAAAGATGATGCTCTCTACTGTAGGCTGGGCAACTAGGATTTACTGCTATTGTATGGTATATGCTTTGACTCACAATGTCATTGAAATAGATGTACTGGATAGCTTATTAAGCTGTGATTCTATGATGTTGGTATTTATATATTCATTTCATTATGTCCCTTTCCAACGAGAGTAGTATTTACTTAAGTGGATAAAATGAACAAAAACATCTACCCAAACGTAAGAACAATAATTTCTGGTGTTTAGACGCTATTAGAAACATGTGGATGCTAGTTTCAGTAGAGGACATTAACATTACAGCTTAAATATGATTGAAAAGTGAGATGGGGTAAATTATGAAGAATGTGATAAGCTTCAGACAGTAATTTTGTAACTTACAAAGGTACTTATAAATGTATTTTTAAGGAATAAATTAAGATTTGTGAGGGCATAATTATTATTTTGATTTGACTTAAATGTTAAAATAAGGGAGGTATCACCTCAGTTATATGCATAGAATATGCCAAGCATCTCAGCTAGAGTTAAATAGATATTTAATATAATTTGGATAATAAATAATTTGATATTTCTCTCCCTATGTCAGCAAATAGATACATACATAAATTATCTTTGAGGCAAAAAGAATGCATAAGGGAAGTCAGATTACTTCTGTATGTAGGGGATGATCAAATTCTTATCATGTCCACACATGAAATAGAATCTACTAGATGTTAAATATTTATTGAACACACACACACACATACACACACACACACACATACACACATACACACATGCACACACCTACATTCTTTACAATCCCAATGAGATCACTCACAGAGTTGCAAATAAATACAGTATCAGCTTCAATTGTAAGGATCAGATATTTTATCTACAGCTCTCAAAGACTGTCAAATCATCATATTAGGATGAAAGATCATCTTTCCCAGTTTTCTTAGAAATGCAAAGGGCAGTCTAACATTTGACTGATATGCCATGAACAGAACTTTGTTATCTAATTAAAAGTATTAGTATTTTCACTGTATGCATTGTATAGTAGTATGGTGTTTTGCCTCTAGATGGAGATTCCTACTTCAATCTCCACAAATGATAGACTCCAATTACTTTTACACACTTCAGTGGAGTACTGAATCATGATGCTAACTAAGGAACTTGCAAAATCTCTAGTGTCAAAGTTTTAAATGGACCATAACTTCATGACACTGATGTAGAACAGGAAGTCTCTTCCAGCAAATATGTCTTAGAAGAATTCTTTTAAGACAATACAATAAAATGGATTGTTTTCCAATTCTTGAAGGGTACCGATGACAAAAGTACTAAATCTGTTTACTTCTCAATGGGAGATCTGGTTTCCATGGCGACCAAGCCACCCTCATCTGCTGTTTTGCAGACCATGCTCCCTGTACCACCTCCACTTTGGCAGGACTAAAGAGTGGAGGAACACAGCTCCGCTGGCAAGGGTGCGCAGTCTTCTATACAGTTTCCCTTCAGTGTCCACCCCCTCCAACAACAGAGCCCGGGAGGAGGCTTTGAGCATGGGCAGCTTTCCTCCCACTTTGAGTGGCATCACGTAGGATGCTCTTTGAAAATGGAACATTGCACTTGGTTGTGATAAACATCCTCCATGTGTCACAATGTTTCTTTGACTCAAGTGTCATATTGTCTGGCAATATAAATAGGGCGTGTTTCCATTGTTTCCATGCCCTTGTCAGAGATTATAAATGCATCAGTGATATTTCCTATAGAGATAAGTAAAGAACTATCATATACCTACATGTTGCCCTATTTAATATAAACCTACGCATGTGCTCAGGATGAACTATAGTGAGATGCTGAGAAGATGCCAAGAATTGTTTTGAGCCTGAGAGTTACAGAGCTAATATACTTCTTACTCTCACAGAACTGATAATTTAATGGAGAAATATCTGCAGCAGGCGCCATTTGCAAACCACCGTGGTCCGTGGAAAGGAATGATGATTGAAATATGTACAAGGGTAAGGGGAGATCCAAATCTCACGGGATACCAGGAAAGCAGAGGAGGCACCAAGAGCTGTCTGTAACCTTTATAATGAATATGGATTAATTTAGGAAAAAGGATCAACTTTTTGGATGGTAAAAATATTCCAGCTTTAATCCTGAAATCTAGAGATAAAGCTATGTGCGACTAAAACCTGTGAGCTGTGCTTTTTAGGCTACTTTTCTTGTGTGTGTGTGTGTGTGTGTGTGTGTGTGTGTGTGTGTGACATAAATGCCTCTTCATGCCAGGTAGAGATGATAACAGACCAAAGTAACAGTGATTCCAAGTTCAACTTGATTAGCTAATGAGGTCATTGAGACTACTACAGGGTATGAGTTTAAGGTTACTTAATACAGCACAGACAATTCAAAGGCACTCCTATCACCAAGGGCTCCAACCAACACGTATAGCTACTTTACTTTAAACAGTTTTTAATTCTACCAATTTAATCCTACCAACAACTGACAAGCAGCTTGTCAAGTCCTTGACTGCCCTGTAGGTATTTTTGAAGTTAAGCCCACCCCCCCAACAGTTCTTTACTACTTTTATGGGAAGGGGCCTTGGGACTCCAGTAAGTTTTAACTTTCTCTGCATTATGGTTTGTTTACTTCCATAGTTTCATGAGCTTCCTTCCAGTAAGGGATATGAAACTCAGAGGAAATCATGAAAGTGGAGCATGACAAGACCAGAGAGATCAACCCACATATGAAATATCAGAAACTGCATCTTATTGAGGTGATTGAAAAGATATAAAAGTGCATAAAATATACCTGATTGGATACCATGTGTGTGTGTGTGTGTGTGTGTGTGTGTGTGTGTGTGTATAATTTTTATTCTTTTTTTTTAGTTTTGGATTTGGTTTTGTGGAGACAGGGTTTCTCTGTATAGCCCTGGCTGTCCTGGAACTCACTCTGTAGACCAGGCTGGTCTCGAACTCAGAAATCCACGTGCCTCTGCCTCCCAGAGTGCTGGGATTACAGGCGTGCATCACCACGCCTGGCTCAGCTATATATTCTGAATGTTGTCGAATTTGACTTTGTAAAAATGAGATGGAGTAATTAAATAGTTTTTTTTAATCTTTCGTTCTTAGCCAATAACATTTTCTACACCTAAAAGTCAATATTAACTTACCACAAACCACATGTTATCATTAAAATAAATGAACTGTAATAATATTTAGCTCTATTTGAATAGTGAATGAAGGATAATCTACCCACCCTGAAAGCACATCAAATTTCTTGTGTCACAATGGTGTCTCCTTTTTAACAGCCTAGAGCAAATGGGGCATTGAAAATAAACCAATACAGTGAACCATGAATATTCAAAATACGCATTTCCCTCAAACTAAACTGTTGGTTTCCACCATAAGGTGTAAAACATATAGGTGAATAAGAAACACAAAGATTTAAAGGGGTTAAAATTGTGAGCTGTATTATTATAGTCAATAGAAATGGTAGAAGAAGGAAAAGTGAGAATATTAACAGAAGAAGCAGAAGGTGATTGTCATATTCTCAGCTTCAGCTGTCAAACTGACAGAAACCTAGAGCCATCTGGGAAGAGGGAACCACAACAGGAATACTAACATATTGGCCTTGGCCATGTCTGAAGACGCATTTCTTAATTGTTAGTTGATACAGGAGGGGCGGTCTCACTGTGGGCAGTACTCAGCATGTTAGCCTGGACTGTTTAAGAAAGGTAGCTGGGCAAGCAAGAAGGTACAAGTGAATCCCCAGTTAGGTTTAATCAGCGTTTTACCCAAGTGGCCAAAGTATAAAATATTTTAAGCAAAGTTAATGATCACCACTTCTTTGCTCTTCTTACTCTGTTGTGAAAAAATACAGGACTAATAATAGTAGTTTTGTCCCTGGAAGTGAATGCGAGCTCTATTTTGTCTCCCTGGTTAGTGCTATACCCCATTTTTTTGAGTTATTTGGGGTTTTTGGAGGTTAACTTATTGAGTTCTTTATGTATTTTGGATATTAGCCTTCTATCGGATGTAGGGCTAGTGAAGATTACTATCCAAGTTAAGTTTAATCCAAGTTAAAAAAAAAACAAAACCTATGATTCTTTTAAATGTTTTCTATTTTACTACATTTAATAAAAATAAACCCACATACCTATGGGCACTTGATCTTTAGCAAAGAAGCCCAAAACACACAGTTGAAAAATGAAAGCATCTTCAATAAATACTGCTGGAATAACTGGCAGTCTGTATATAGAAGAATGAAAATAAATCCATATTTATCATCTTGCACAAAGCTCAAGTCCAAGTGGATCAAGGACCTCCACATAAAACCAGATACACTGAATTGAACAGAAGAGAAAATGGGGAAAAGTCTCAAACTCATTGGCATAGGGCAAATTTCCAGAACAGAACACAAATCGCCCAGGCTCTAAGATTAACAACTGAAAGATGGGACCTCAAGAAACTGAAAAGCTTCTGTAAGGCAAAAGACACCATCAATAGGACAAATGGCAACCTACAGATTGGGATAAAAAAATCTTCACTAACCCTACAACCAATAGAGGGCTAATATCCAAAATATATAAAGAATTTAAGAAGTTAACTACCAAAAAACCAAATAATTCAATTAAAAATGGAGTATAATGCTAAACAGAAAATTCACAACAGAAGAATCTGGAGAGATGAGAAGCATTTAAAGAAATGGTCAAATGTTAGTCATCAGAGAAATGCAAATCAAAACGACAATGAGCTTCAACCTCACACAAATCAGAATGGCTAAGATCAAAAAATCAAGTGATAGCACATGTTGGCGAGGATGTTGAGAAAGAGGAACACTCCTCTATTGCTGGTGGGATGAGAAACTAGTACAAACCACTCTGGAAATCAACCTGGCGGTTCCTTAGAAAACTGGAAACAGTTCTACCTGAAGATCCAGATATACCACTCTTGGGCATATACCCAAAAGATGCCCCACCATGCCACAAGGACATTTGCTCCCCTATATTCATAGCTCTCTTATTTGTAATGGCCAGAAGCAGGAAATGACCCAGATGTACCTCAACAAAAGAAGGGATTCAGAAAATGTGGTTCATTTACACAATGGAATACTATTCAGGTATTAAAAACAAGGACATCATGGATTTTGCAGGCAGATGGATGGAAGTAGAAAATGTTATCCTGAGTGAGGTCACTCAGACCCAAAAGAACATGCATTTTATGTGATCACTGATAAGTGGATATGAGCCAAAAAAATATAGAAAATGTAGGATACGACCCACAGACATAAGAAGTATAACAAACAGAAAGTAAGGGTGCTTCAAACCCCCCACTTAGAAGTGGGAAGAAAATAATCACTGGAGGCAGAGGAAGAGAGGGACCGAGGAGAGAGACGGGAGGGGGAACAAGTTAACATGGCCAAGTATAGAGGGAGGGAATAAGAGAGAAGCCCAGAGGGACCGGAGAATGAATGGAAACATGGGGAAGGGATGTCCTGGGACCCTCTAGAAAGTAACAGAGACGACAGACTCTCAGGACTCAATGGAGGTGACATTGGCCAAGATGTCCAACAACAGAGAGAGGGAATTTGAAGAGTCCATCTCCAGTAGATAGACAGGGCCTCAAGTGGAGGGGCAGGGTTACTAACCCACAGTCAAATTTTCTGACTAATTAGGCATGTCTTAAAGAACTGCAAGGACAAAAATGGAGAAAAGACTGAAGGAAAGGAAGTCCAATGACCAGTACAGCTTGGAACCCATATCATGGGGGTGCACCAAGGCCTGATACTATTACTGATGCTATGGTGTGCTTACAGATGGGACCCTGGCATGGCTGTCCTCTGAGAGGCCCTACCAGCAGCTGACTGAAACAGACACGGATACATATACCCAACCATTGGACTGAAGTTGGGAATGCTAAGTTTGAATTACAGAAAGGATTGAAGAAGCTGAAGGGGAGAGAGATCCCATAGGAAGACCATCAGTCTCAACTAAGGCAGATCCCAGAGAGCTCCCAGAGACTGAACCACCAACCAGGTAGCATACCAAGGTTGCCCAAGGCACCCAGTACATATATGAGGACTGCCTGGTCTGGTCTCAGTGAGAGAAGATGCACTTAATCCTGAGAGACTTGAGACCCCAGAGAAGGGGGAACCCTAGGGGAGCACCCTCTTGGAGGCCATGGGAAGGAGGAATGGGATGAGGAACTGTGGGAAGGGGGACCAGAAAGGGGTAGGGGAAATGGCTGGAATGTAAATTAAAAAAAAAAAGCCAGTAAGCTTGGAATCTATTAAAATTGACATATTTGACACATCACTAATTGGACAATTCTCTTTTCTGGTGTAAAAATTATTCTCAATTATCAAATGCTTGAATAAAACCTCATCTCTATTCCAGAGGTCATATTCTAATCATATATCATTACATTGATGTAAATGTCATGACTTAGAAAATTCTTAGACTATTCTTTCAATCATTTGTTTTCATTGGTTTATAATAATGAGAATAAGAATGGAATGCAAACGGCAAAGCCAACTAAGACTCATCAACATTTGTATTTAAAGACAACTCCTCAAAAGAGACTGACTGTCTAAGGAGCAGGAAATGCATTAACATGGAAATGTAGGGTATTTGTCTTTCATCCGGAATGGTAATACCTAGTGTTTAATTTTTTTAACTTATGAAATGTGTGGACATTTGTATGTGAGCAGGGTTCCCTTCAGTCCAGGGCTGGGGACCTACAATGACTAAATAACTCCCATGTAGCAAGCAGCTCCGTTAGCCAAGCCTAAAGGACAAGGTGTTGGCAGTGCGTCTGTGAGGAAAGCATTGTTTATTATCCTCACTCCATAGGTGACTTTCATGTGCAGTTTCCAGGGCTTTATTATTTTCTTTTAGTTTTTCTCCTTACTTATTGTTAACATATCAGATCAGTTTGAAGGTGACACCCCTTACACACACACACACACACACACACACACACACACACACACACAAACACTCTGAATAGTTTTATATTGATTACTAGTTGTCAGGAAATACACAGCTTTGTTTTGGAGGATGACATGGAACCTAAATATTGAGTTTCACCTATCAAGGTCTCGTTCTATGATAGAAGAATTGAAAACACACAAAATATGTTTTGTGTTTGATGAACTGGGCCATTTCTTTTTTCTTTTCTTTTTTTTTTTTGTTTTTTTGTTGTTTTGTTTTGTTTTTTTTCAGACAGGGTTTCTCTGTATATCCCTGGCTGTCCTGGAACTCACTCTGTAGACCAGGCTGTCCTGGAACTCAGAAATCTGCCTGCCTCTGCCTCCCAGAGTGCTGGGATTACAGGCTTGCGCCACCACCGCCTGACTGAACTGGGCCATTTCTTAATAGGAAAGAAGGGCATATGGAGCCACTAAAATTAAGTGCTGGTGGTAGTTACCTCACTTATTAACATATAATGAATATTTCTAGGCTAAAGTCATTTTTAAAAGCAATTTCTACATATTACTGAATAATTTGAACTTTGTATATATATATATATATATGTATATATATAATGCTAGTTTCAATGACACATCATATATATATATATTATATGAAACTAGCATTATGGTGATGCTAATTTTATAGATGTAGAAAGTGATGAGCTGAAAGGCAAGACACAAAGTTGAGTGGGTAGGGAAGGCCGATGGATGTGGGGGCAGTGGGAGGGCAGAGGTCTATGACCAAGACGCACGGTATAAAATTCTCAAAGAACTGATAAATAGGAAGGGGAAAGGTGAAATCCTTTCTGAGGCTCTGACCTAAAGTTATTCTCCTTTTCCTATATCCACAATTCAGAGATATATATCTCTTTATATATTTCAATGAGTCCACATGTTCCATTTCTGGTTTAGTGTGTTGTTTTCTTTTCTTTTTAATAGGTCACTTTCTTTGAGGAGTGGATGATCCAATTCATCTTCCTCATCCTCAAGCACTTGTTACTGTTTTCGGTGTAATCCATTCTTTTGAGACGTTGGACCCTAAAGCTGAAACCTTACAGTAGGCATCAGGTGGAGGTTGAGCAAAGCCCGAGGGAGAACAAATGGGACAGAGCTCTATTACCTTGTCCATTCTGAGCCTGGCCATATGCCATGGGTCAGCAGAAGGAGGATCCTGGGATACTGGAGTGGTCTGCTGCTGGTCAGCTGGACAGGATATGACAGGCAAACGAAGGACTGGCAGCGAGGGGCTGCCTGGTTTCTGAGCTAGGACAGGTGCATGTACTGGGCTGCCTCGAGAGGAGTTCCACAATATGGAAGGATGAGGAGCCCTGAAAGGTGGATCATGATGTACTATGAAGACTGCCTGGGGAGGGTAGAAGGCACAGAGATTCATATCAGAGTAAGGAGGGGTCAGAGGCAGTCCAGGAAGGAGAGGCTGGCTGGCTGGGCATGAGCTGGGCCACTGAGCACAGCCGGCTGTGCTCAGCCACATCTTAAAATACTGTCTGATGTTATATTGTCGTTTGCCCTTTTAGATGATCTAAGAGAGTAAATTCAAGGTACATTATGATATCGTGCTGTGTTAGAGGACATGAAAGGGATTGTGAATGACATTTATTTTAAAGAGTCTGGACATAAAGTGACTCTAAAACAGTGACCCATCAATATAGTTCATCTTGCGATGACCCCACCTATAAAATTACTTTTGTTGCTACTTCGTAGCTGTAATTTTGCTACTGTTATAAATCACAATGTAAATATCTGCTGTTTTGGATGGTCTTAGGTGACCCCTGTGAAAAGGTCATTCACCTCCCAAAGGGGTCATAACTCACAGGTAGGATAACCACTGTTTTAAAAGGATATTCCGCCAGGAAGTAGTGGCACATGCCTTTAATCCCAACACTTGGGAGGCAGAGGCAGGCAGATTTCTGAGTTCAAAGCTGGCCTGGTCTACAGTGAGTTCCAGGACAGCCAGGGCTACACAGAGAAACCCTGTCTCAAAAAAAACCAAAGGAAAAATAAAAGAAAATTCTTGGCAGTGCTGGTGTATTATATAAACAGGAAAAAAACCCACCTGATTTTTCATTAAATTTTTGTATTTTACACTTAAGTGAAATAAACAACTACTGAATTAGATCTAAAGAATAAAGGATTTTCTTTTTACCTAGAACTAGCAAAAAAAAGAATGGAACTTTCAGAGTAAACTGTCTTTTGGCATAGATTTTAGCATTTCAAATACCTTCTATTTCAATCTGTATGAACAAGGAAATCATCACTGCATGGAGAAACCTCAATGTTATTTGACTAATCTTTTAGACACATAGAAGCAGGCATGACCTGATATGAGATAGGCAGAACCCAAGTGGCTTGTTTCACTATTCAGCATCAGAACAGGTGGGGCCCACCTTGAAATGGCGGCTGAATTTTCTCTTCACTCTTCCTTAGAAAGGTTGATGTGACAAGGCTGACATCAATATTCACACATGGCATGTGACATCTAATTGATTCAAACTTTTCCTTTTCTGCTATTCGCAATGCTAAAGGGTAATTTATCAAACTCTAAAGCTTCTTGGAATATATAAATTTCAAATAAAAACTTTAGCCTTCTGTACTTTATAAATAAATCTTTAAATACCAGTGGGCCAGTAGTGCTCTCGAATTTCATGTACTTTAATGGCATACCCTGGAATAACTGTGAGATTGTATTTTAAGGTTTATGCATGTGTGTGTGTGTGTATGTGTGTGTGTGAGAGGGGGGCAGAGAGAGAAAGAGAGAAGGAGGGAGGGAGGGAGGGATGGAGGGGAGAGAAAGAGAGAGAGAGTGAGAGAGAGAATGAGAGAGGGAGGGAGAGGGAGGAAGAGGGAGGAGGAGGATTTTCCATGTGAAATGCATTTAACTTTCCTTCTGTTTTCAAAGACATAAGTAAACAACACACCAATAAAAAGTCAAGAATAATTACACCGAGAAAGCCCAAACTTTCCTCATAAATTTTTTAAGTAGTAGAAGCTTAGAAGGTTAACATTTAAGTATGTGTCAAAAACCCAATCATTTTCAGAGGCGTTTTTAACATTATTCAGCTATTTCCAGATGGAGATGATCTAAGAGGAGCTTCCATTTTTATGTGTAATTAATATTGGGAGATTTGCTGCTGAGAAAATGAATGATATTTTTAGCGGGGGTGGGGGGGAGTAAGAGCTGTACACTGTATGTCAAAACATTTGTTTAGTACGTGTTAGGCAGGAATGGAACTGGGCACTTGATAGATGTGAACGCACAGGGAATTCACACCGCTCGGCAGAGCCCCATTCCTCCCTTTGCAAAGTGAAAAAAGGAAATCAGGGAAATTGGGTCAGTTGATAAAGATGAAGAGGATAATAAGACTCAAGGTTATCAGAAGTGTGACTGTATGGTAATATCTCTGATGAATCATCTTTTCTTTTTTCTATATAGCAGAAATAAATATTAGCCTTTACAGGAAAAGAGAGTGTCATGCATGGGAGATGTGAGAGCAGGAATTTTGTTAACCAGTTATTCTATAGGACAACTTACTGCTCAGAACAAAGGAACTCAGAAAGCAGTTTTTAAATAAGTATACAAAGTCAAGTTATTGTTTATATCAGAAAACGATCAGTATAACATTGTGTGAAAAATCTGCTCAGCTAGTTAGTGATAAATGGTAAGGAAGGCCATTGCATTGCATGGATAGATGCTTTGTCTACTATAATTGAAAGTATAGGCTGCTTCCAGAATGCTCCCTGAACCAATGCTGAAACTGAAGTTGTTGAGTCCTTTTTCTTTTCCCTATTGTTTAGGATGCAGAGATTATTCTACATGCCGTAGAGGTTGCTCATGCTCAGAAAGTTTTCACTCTGTCTTTATACAGAATTTGTTGCCAGGCATGTTATAGACTCTATGTGGCATTTGCAAACTTCTTATTATATAGCTTTGATCTAAAAACACACCATCTAATCCTCTTTGTCTTGCTTTGTTAAGTTCATCTTCTCTGTACATTCCAGATTGTAAAACGGTACATTTCCCAATCTCAAATTTTTCAAGGGTGGCTTCATGGGACCCTGAACTATAATGCACACAGGGTCTAGTGTTTTGTGGTTGCTGTTTTGTTTTTTAATGCTTATGCTCTGTAGTTGCCATGTGTTTGTGTGTGTATATGTGTGCGTTTGTGTGTATGTATGTGTTTGTGTGTGTGTTTTCCAGAAGAGTCTAGTTTGTGCTAGGTCAATGTTCTGTCACTAATCTGTAGTGCTCATTCTGTCCTGTGGGCCATATATTAGGTTGCTGGCTTTGCTTCTTCTTCCTCTTGTTGCATTATAATACATTTTTTTTATTCTACAACATCATTAATTGAAATGGTTACCACTATTTACTTACAATGAATACTGAAAGCAGAGATACATTTTAATTCCATGGCTTTCTAATCATCCCAACATTTTGTGAGATTCTTATAATATTAACCTTCTAAGTTATCTTGGTAGTGACTTCAGTGAGCCCCTTTTCCTTTTTGCCTCATACAATGGGAGAAAGAACAAAAGAAAGCACTAACAAATCTTGAGACTTGAATTAAAACCTGGCATCTGCCATTTACTGGTTGTAAGAATTTCAGCAATTCAAATAACTTCTTGAATATCCATTTTGGCATTCAAAAGCTGGGAACAATGAGTCTAAGACAAGACAGAACCATTTGTGCAGTTGCCTTAAAAACTAAGAATGAGATATGAAGCATACATAGTATAAAAACTGCTTTCGGGTTAGGGAAGCTTTCATAAGACTTTAAATTTTAATTCTCTTCTAGGTTTTAACATTATTTTATCCTCATAGCAGTCATCAGTGTGTTTTTCTGAGTATACTTTAACCATAAATCCTGCATTTGTTTTGCACTTATGAAATATTTCTATAAAATATTTAAACTGTGCCTTCCAAAACAAAACTAAAAATAAGAATAGTGTGTCAAAATTTCACGATACTTTTGGTACCAAAAGATGCGGTAACATCTCCCTTTGAGTATAAGCAAGTATGGGGTTGTTTCAACCAACAGAGTGGTGTTGGCATCATGTGATTAATGAAGCTGTGTCCTAAGATGTTAGATAGCTTCCAGTTTTCTATTGGAACAGTTGCTTCTAGATGCCTGATTCAGTGTAGCATAAGGCCAATAACTCAGAAGCCCCTATGCTGGGAGAAAGCTAGGTAGATTACATGGAAGATTTCTAGGTAATCCCCAAGACATCATCGTTTTCTTCAAATCATCCATAACCAGGCACTAGACAGACAAGTGAATAGCCTTCTTAATATGATTTCAGCCTCCCAGGAGTAAGTCACTTCAATCTTTTCTGATTCGCTGTAAAGAGGTTAAGAATAATAGAGGACAGAATTAAGCCAACTCCTCTGTATCTCAGACTTCCGAAATCCCTACCCATAAAGAAATGGTTATTATGGATAATAGCTATAAATAGAATAAACTCAATGTGGAAAGACCAGGTTCAAGTTGGTCTCAAACTCACAGTGATCCAATTGCCTCTGAATCCAAGTGCTGGGACTAAAGACATGTGCAACCACATCTAGCTTGGTTTTCACATTCTTGAGAAACAATTGATGCTGTGTTCATAAACGTCCTTATCATTTGAACTTCAAGTCCACGTTAAACATCATACATGTGCATGAGGTGGTGATTATTCACTGAATACTATGGGTTTTTTTGTTTGTTTGTTTATCTTCCTGAAGACAAAATTTGCACATTATTTTATGTCACTTCTAATAACTATCTTTTCATAGATGTTCAGTACTTTTCTAATAATCCAGCATTGTTCTGAGTTAGAGTATTGACACTGAATTTGTTATACTTATTCCTGTTTATGTGCACATTTAACCTGTCTTAAGACAAAGTTTGCATGCCTTCTTATGTCACCTGTAATAACAGGCTCTTCATAGATACTCATTAGATCCAGCATTGTTTTGAATTAGAGTATAGACACTGAAGCATTTCTCTCTTGAAAAGTCATTTAAACATTACCAGCTATTTTTAAAATGTCCTGTAGTTACTGCAAGTTTTCTTCTCCTCAGTAAGTGGCCCATATCTGGCTTTAGAGAAAAAGAATACAAAAGAAAGAGACTTATGTTTACTGTATTTGCCAGATTTTGTTGAACAAAATCTGATTACACATTTAGTTCTTTGTTTATTGCACTCTCTTAATGGAAATTTCATTTACTTGAAAGGAAACATAATTTAGATTCAATGTCTACGTAAAATAAATCAAACAATGTGCATATAGCTGAATCAAGATACAAGGGTTGGCATACATACATACATACATACATACATACACACATTCATACCATTTCAATTATTATTGAGACCTAGGCAAACCTAAGTCAGTAGCCATGACTGAGCAGGGATTAGGTTCTTAACAAGAGTCCCTAATATAGAGTCCCTGATACTCACAGACACCCTGCTGATCTCCATATTCCCGTCATGGTTTTAATCATAATTGCTTCTCTAGCACCCATCTGGGCTGCCATCAACAAGGCTCACGACTTCCAGTGGGGAATAAATAGAGAGGCAAGGAAACTCATTGGAAGCTCTAATTCTGCCTTCATGCAGATTTCTCAATAATAAAATAACGAAGTGAAACACTAAAAGCAAAGATTCAGAGGAAGCAAGTATCTTTAAATAGATTATGTTCTACAAGGAATCAGTGGGTGCTAATGTTCCTCTGTTGGCTATAAAACCACTGGGGGAGAAATGACAATCACAGCATTCTCAGCATCGTCTAGCCTTAGGACCCTCCACAGAAATGAAAAAACAAACAAACAAACAAACAAACAAACAAAGGAACAAAAAAAAGAAAACCTACCAAAAACAAGAAACTTTGAAAAGACCAGTTTTAAACAAAGCAACACAATTAAGATGGCCATTCATTAAACATTCTCATTTGCTCCACTTTCTCTCCAGAATGGGTTCCATTAACACCTCCCGACATCCTTCAAGACCTAACAATATGCTTTTCTGTTTGTGGGTTTTAAGGACTGAATATGTTATTAATCAAAACAGTCGCTGTAGTTTCAGTGCTTCAAGAACCTCCGGGGGCATTGTTTACAGCTGCATTCAAAGAAAATGAACTGTTATAAACTTGATCATATTCATCCCCTGGGCTCCTCTGATTACAGGATTGCCCAATGAGCTGTTACATTGTCTCCAAGTAATTAGTTAGGCCATACATCGGGAATTCTTTTCTCGTTTATTCCATTTCTCTGTTATTTTTTTCCTTCCTCTTGTTCTTTCTGTCTTTCTCCTTTCCCATTCTGCTTCCCTTCCTCTCCCCCCTGTATTCCTCTTTCTCACACACCCATTCCTGCCTCTTCCCCTACTCCACCCACTCATACATACATACCTTCTATATCTAGCTCTGATAGAACATATTTTCCATTTCTCTAACAGTCTGATTATCTTAGATTTTGCAAAATAATATTCAGAATTTTGAACAATACTCCTCTGTAGCATCACTGCCCATGCGAGGGCAATGAATGTTACTTTTTTTTTGTCAGGTAACAAAGAGCAGCATGATTCATCAGGAACTTAGGGTCCCACTCACTGCATCGCCAGATCATTTGGTAATGACTCAAATATCGTTCTCGTCATAATTAGATAGAAACAAACCGGAAAAACCTTCAATGAGTGAGACTCATCTTAAAAAGTATTCTATTAAAAGTACATTTCTGTGCCAAAGGACATTCTCCATAGATGTAATAGAATGGAGCATTCTAAGAGAAGATGCCTCAGAAGCTAATAATGGTTATGAGTTGCCATTCATGCAGGTTCATATATTGAACTCTCACCTCACGGTATAAGTACATAAGGATATAAGTTCTTCAAAGAACAGTTTAGGATTAGTGATACAGTGAGAATGAGGCCTTAACTGGTGCCTTGGTAACTTGCCCAACTCTCTGCATGGAGAAGAGAGCTTGTTAGAATACAGAAGACAACATCGCAGAGGTAGTATCTGCAAGCTGTTGTAAGGGACTTCATCAGAATCTAGGACTGAGTGCACCTTGGTCTTGAACTTCTGGACTTGAGAATTGTTAAGACAATATGTCCTTAAAGCACTCATTATGCAGTGCTTTATCATGATAGGCCTGGCAGTCTAATGCAGCAGTCTATCACAGGCAAGATTCTCTCACAGAAGACTAATGCTGCTATTCCAACCCAAAAGGAAGAGGGCAGAAGTAAAAGAAACCATGTAAACTCAATATAAGCTGGAGACCTCCCTACTATTTTTTTTCCCGGCTGGGTTGTTGGAGACATATCTTGGTGTGCACACTCAATATAAGCTGGACACCTCCCTACTATTTTTTTCCCAGCTGGGTTGTTGGAGAGGTGTGCACAAGGCCATCAGCTCTGACTTTAGTGTATTATACTTATCTAACAGTGAAGAACTCCGACAACTAGAAACTGGCTAGATAACAATAAACACTGTATTCTTTCTGAAGCACCAACTGGAAGACTGAGGTATGTATTGCAATCGATTTCTCTGGTTGGGATGAAACTGCAGGTGGTACTCATCACATATCACAGAGCTGTTGGGATCTGAGCATGTTCTTCTGCTGGGGTTTAGATGCTCGCACATGATGCTGCTCCTTTCTTACACATGCCACAAGTGAGATGCTGAGTCTGTGGATAGAATGGAGCACTCCGGGAATTTCAGGGACTCCTATTAATTTAGGGAAGAAGAGTGCCTCAGAGTAAACCAGTGTTCCAAAGACAGGAGTGACAGGTCACCCAGGGGGCGCCAAGTGGGTATATCCTACTAGATCCTCTTGTAGATTTTTATTATTATTATTTATTCTATATTCTTTGTTTATATTCGAAAGGCTTTCTCCTTTCCCAGTTCCCCCCTCACCATATGTCCTATAAGTCCTCTCCCCCCACCTATTCCCCAATCACCCCCCACACACACACACACACACAATTTCTCTGTTCTGGTACTCTCCTACAAAACTAGATCCAATCTTTTCAGGCCCAGGGTCCTCTTCTTCCTTCTTCTTGGGAATCTTTTGACTTGCTAATTGTGCCTTGAGTATTCAGAGCTTCTGGGCTTATTAATATCCACTTATCAGTGATTGCATTTCATGTGTATTCTTTTGAGATTGGGTTAACTTGCTTAGGATGATATTTTCCAGATCTAACCATTTGCCTACAAGTTGCATGAATTCATTATTTTTAATTGCTGAGTAGTATTCCATTGTATAAATATACCACATTTTCTGTATCCATTCCTCCTTTGAGGGACATCTGGGCTCCTTCCAACTTCCGGCTATTATAAATAAGGCTGCTATGAACATAGTAGAGCATGTGTCTTTATTGTATGCAGGGGAATCTGAAACTAATAAAAAAGAAACTGGGAAGACCCTGGAGGACATGGGCACAGGGGGAAAGTTTCTGAACAGAACATCAATAGCTTATGCTCTAAGATCAAGAATTGACAAATGGGACTTCATAAAATTACAAAGTTTCTGTAAGGCAAAGGACACGGTCAGAAGGAAAAAAACAGCCATCAACAAATTGGGAAAAGATCTTCACCAACCCTACATCCAACAGGGGGCTAATATCCAATAAATACAAAGTTAGACCCCAAAGAACCAAATAATCCTATTAAAAATGGGGTACAGAGCTAAACAAAGAATTGTAACCAGAAGTAATTCGAATGGCTGAGAAACACCTTAAGAGATGTTCAACATCATTAGTCATCAGGGAAATGTAAATCAAAACAACCTCTTTGTAGATTTTGACAGAAGATTAAAAACGTTATAATAAAAGGTAAGCATGAGAATTTTAAAGATAGACAGTAACTATTACCAGACCTAATTATGTGCACTTCCTGACAGTGTGAACGTGACTTTTTTTGGGGGAAATATCATCTACATAAGAAATGTAGTCACCAAATGCTTTAGATTATGGGAATTGCTAAAGTTTCCAAACAATGCCTGCCACCAGCGTGCTTCACAGAGAATATCTCAACATTACTTTTCTTAATTATATATGTGTAGCTTGAATATCCCCAAGACTACTAGTTTCTTGAGGTTTCTTTTCCTTTCCTTTCTGACTTTTTCCTCTTCCTTGTCCCATCCTTCCATCCCTCCCTTTCTCCCTTTCTTCCTTTCTATGTGCACATGTGTACACACAAGTACAAGTACAAGCATGTGTATGTGTGGAGGGAAAGGTAAATGCACAGTGTCTTCCACTATTGTACTTTATCTGACTTTTTGAGCTACGGCGTCTCACTAAGCTGGGAGATAGTTGTTTTGGAGACAGTCGTTTTGGCTACATGGGCTAGCTAGTACATCCCCCACTGGGCTTCAGGGGATCCTCTTGTTTCTGTCCATCTCTCTTTCAACCAGTACTGGAGTTAGAGACTAATAGTGCCATGTCTGGCTTTGGCATCTGAGCAGAGGTAGCTATGCTCTCACAGAAAGCACTGAACTCATTGAGCAATATCGCCAGCTTCTTGGGTCATATTTTTCTGGACATAAATCTTAGTTTATGAGTAATGTGATGTCCACCAATTACTGTGCCATTTAGGATCTCTTAAGATGCTTATGTTTTGACTGGAATCACGATTTTTTTCCTTTCACTTCCTGCTACTGCTGTTATCTCTGCATGTAGTTCCTGAACTTTCTATGCAATGAGAGAAGCCATATCTTTCATATTCACCGAGTGACAAATGTAAAACTTCATTTCAAAACAATTTTCTTTGACTATTTGGAAGGAAACTGCGAAAGGCCTCATCATCAACAACATCAAAAACAAAACCTTCAAGTGTGAATATCCCTCTTTGCCCAGGGCATTTTCACTACTGAGCAAGTTTTGTACATGCCGATGCTATGTCCGATATTGTTGGCTTTCTCCAAAACTATCTTCTGTCCCCAATATCCTTTTAAGACTTCCCAAATTTTCCATCCACAACAAAGACAGCATCCAAATATTAATTTATTGGCCACACACCAATTTAGCTCTTATTTTATTCTTTGACATCCAAAAAACTGTTTTTGTAAAATTACAATATTTGAACAGGTGGTAGGAAGAATTTTATGGCCTCCCAGGACTTTGTTGTATTGTTCCTCTATCCATAGACTCTGCTGGGCCATTCTGCTATCCATACACCTCCCCAGTCTAAGCTGTAGTTACCATCCTGTTCTCCATTATAGAGATTTTGGGGGAGAAAATAAATCTGAATTATATAACCTTTGAGACTGCCATCTTTACTCAGCACAAGATGACAAATGTCATCTGAGTTGGAATGTAAGTCAACAATTTGACCCTTTCATTCCTGAATGGTGTGCCATTGTATAGAAATACTGTAGCTTACCCAGTGATATGATGAAGAGCTTTTGAACCATATCCAGGTCACAGTGATTATGAATGGAGTTCCTATGAAAATATATTCCTTTGTAAACATGCATTTTAAAAATGTATCACTTGATTTAAACATTTATTGTGTGTGCGCGCGCGCACGCGTGTGTGTGTGTGTGTGTGTGTGTGTGTGTGTGTGTGGTGTAGCATGCTCCAAGGGTCTCTGGTTGAAAGTTAGTTCTCTCCTTTCACCCCTTGGGTCTGGAGACCAAGCTCAGTCTTTAGGCTTCGCACCAAGAGCCTTAACTCACTGTGCTTTCTTGCTAACCCCAATCATTTACCTTCTTTCACTAATATAAATACTCAAAATGAGACCACTGAGTTGTATACTAATGCACATTAATTATTTTAATGTTACTACTTTAATTTTTCTCGCTTTTTACATTTTCGTATCTATTAATTTTATAGTTGTGTAATAAGTATAAAAATTTTACAACTGACTTTGTATTTGCACATTCCTAGCATGTGATGTGCTCACATCAGAATAAAAGATTAGATTTTCAAAATGGGTTAATACATTACTAACTTTTATGAATATGTAAACGTAAGATATGTTATCCTTAGTGTCACATGACCCAGAAGTGACATTCTTTCCAAACTGCCTTTCCTAGTTTTCCGTTCTCAACAGCAGTCACCTAAGGCTTCAGTTGCACTGCACCCTCAGAACCTGGTTTCATCTTAATCTTTTTCTGTTCTAAGCCATCCTAATATGAACGCAGTATCTCAACCCAGTTTTATTTTGTATTGCTCCAAAAGCTAATGATACCAAACATTTTAAGTAGGTGCTTGTAAACCATTAGCAATCATTATGTCTCTTTGGTAATACATGAATTCAAATCTTGACTTCATTTTTAAATGACCTAACTCTCGTAATAACTTATGAGACTTCTTTATAGAGTCATATTTGTCCGTAAGATTAATCTCCTAAAGGGGGTAAGTGCAATGTTTCTTTCTGTTTGCTTTTAAAATTCCAGCTCATGGGCCAGTTGTGTGGTTCATCAGTAAGGGATGTTCACTGCTCTTCCAGAGGACTGGAGTTTAGTTCCCAGCAGCCATATCCAGCAAAGCTAACAAAAATCTGTAACTCCAGCTTCCGATGATACAACACCCTCTTCTGGACTCTGAAGCCATCTTCATGCATGGGTGCAAACACACATGCACACACTCTCACATATACATAGATAAAATAAAGATGTACGCACTTCAGGTAGGCACTGATATGCAGTTGATTGCTGCTACCTGGCCTTTATTCTCTCTGTTATGTTCGTTTCTTTTTAGTATCCTGGATCTTTTATTTCATAATCCAATCATTAATTCACACATGTTAAAAAGTGTCCAAATCTTGTTTTAAAAACAACCTATTTCTAATTCCTGTCTGTTTAACTGGATTCCTGTTTCCTATTACCACTCTATTACTTGAAAAAAAATTCTTTTGCATTTGGTACCTTCTCCTGCCAAATATATCTGAAATATATCTCTTGCCAAATATGTTCTAAGAACACTCTTACACATTGCCACTAGCAACTGCTCTTTACTTCTACTTGTGGCTTCTCTGTGTCCAGTCTATTTTACTTTTCTGAAAAATGTGACAATTTTCCTCATGCATTCTCTTTGGTTAATAACATCACAAAACCTCTTAATCACTTTTATCATAGAAAAGTGTGTGTGTGTGTGTGTGTGTGTGTGTGTGTATGTATGTATATATATATACATATATATACATACATATACATACATATACATATACATACATATATATACATATATATATATATATATATATATATATATATATATATTCTTGCCTCACATTCTTTGTTGTTGTTATTTTATCTATTTACATTTCAAGTGTCCCCCTTTCTGGTTTCCACTCAGGAAAACCCCTATGAAGGTGCTCCCCAATCTGCCCACCAATTCCTGCCTCACGTCCCTAGCATTCCTCCACACTAGGGCATTGAGCCTTCACAGAACCAAGGGCCTCCCCTCTCATTAATGCCAGATAAGACAGTGCTCTGCTACATATGCAAATGGAGCCATGGGTCCCTCCATGTGTACTCTTTGATTGGTGATTTACTCCCTGGGAGCTCTGGGGTGTCCAGTTAGCTGATATTGTTCTTGCTATGGGGTTTTGATCCCCCTCAGCTCCTTCAGTCCTTCCCCTAACTCCTCCATGGTTGGCAGTGAGCATCCATCTCTGTATTTGTCAAGAACTGGCAGAGCCTCTCAGGAGACAGCTATAACAGTCTCCTGTCAGCAAGCACTTCTTGACATCAGCAATAGTGTCTGGGTTTAGTGTCTGCAGATGAAATGGATCTCTAGGTGGGGCAGTCTCTGGATGGCCTTTCCTTCTGTCTCTGCTCTAATCTTTCTCCCTGTATTTCCTTTAGACAGGAACGATTCTGGGTTAAAATTTTAGAGATGGGTGTGTGGCCCCATTGCTCAACCAGGGGCCTTGCCTGTCCACTGGAAACGGTCTCTACACGTTCTCTCTCCCCTTTGTTGGATATTTCGGTTATTGTCATCCTCATTGGGTCTGGGAACCTCAGGACCTTCAGTTGCTCCCTAGCTCTTCCACTGGGATACCCAGGCCCAGTTCCATGATTGGCTGAGCGTTTC
Organism: Apodemus agrarius; assembly: GCA_964023405.1. Classification (NCBI taxonomy): domain Eukaryota; kingdom Metazoa; phylum Chordata; class Mammalia; order Rodentia; family Muridae; genus Apodemus; species Apodemus agrarius. The sequence goes on along the minus strand of OZ030018.1, from coordinate 32,992,023 downwards.
TGCATGTGCATGCAGTATGTTTTGAGAAATTTGTTGAAAATTTTTACCAAGATAAAGGACATAGAAATTCCCAGACATATCATCTTTATGTAGCTTACGTGGGTGTATTTACATGTGAAGCAATCTATTGTGTTGGGGATGTGTGAGATTGGCTTATCAGTCCTTCATGCTCTAGTTTCATGATTTCTAAAGCAAAGGTAAAACAGTTGTTAATCTGAAGAATATTTCGTGCTTTTATAACAGTGGAAGATGCAAAGTATCCCCTAGAGTACACAAAATAAAGAAATGACTTGCTAAGAAAATTTGTTTAAACATAAAGTCCTTTCTCAAATCTCTATATGTCATTTAAAGGTGAATTTTGAGTGTAGGGCAGTTAATTCAGTTTTAAATACATTTTTTAACCTATCTTGAAAATTTATAGACAAACATATAAAGGTCTGTACAAGTCTTTTTCTTTTAATTATGCTTGTCTATAGAGAGAAGAGAAAACCTGTATGTATCTCTTTCTGTAAAGAAGTTCTACACATGTGGCATTTAACCAAATCAATGAGATTTTGCCCTCTGAGTGTAATTTTACTGAAAGAAAGGAGAGTCATGAAGAAGGCCTTCAACCATGACTTGGTGGACTAATTAGCAGCAAGAAGAAAATACCTCTGCTAATTGTCTTTTCTTTATTAAAAATCAGTTACTTGTAACAAATTATTACACAGGAGTTGGTACATAGAGTTTGTTTTCCAAGATTCCCCATGGTTCTTTTGCATAACTGCTGCATTAGCATCTTAGGAGACATTGATTCATATGATATTATACACTCAAAGACTTTCATTTTATCCTGTTTTCTTCCACAGACTCTCTTGTCCAAATAGTTTAGTTGAGAGCCTCTTGCATAAACCATATCAAGGCTTTGTTTACTTTCATTGTTCAATATCCATCTAAGCTCTTATACTTCCAGCTTTGTAAAGAAGTGGGGGCTATTAATCAAATTTACCTAAAATGGCTCTTCTTTGGGCCATCATACTTGCCAATAGCAAAGTAGCAGACCACGGACAAGGAATCCATTAGAATCATCATACTGAGAAAATAACATGTATATGGCTAATTATAATAATGCCTCTTAGTAATATCTTGATTTTTTTTATACTTGAATACACAGTAGAAAATTGCTCAATGTTCCTACCTCTCTTTATCCACTAAGGATAGAACAGTTATTTTGTACTGACTTTTGTGTGGGTGAAATATGTGTTTGTGGGTGATGGGGGGAGGTTGCAGTCTCCTGCTTATATAGATTTTAAAAAATGGTTTTCATTTACATTTTTTTTAAAAGTCACACCAAAATACTCATGGTATACGGTCTCACTTTTCAATGATGTTCAATTTTTATTCATTATTAATATTAGTTAAAGAGTTTTTTAAATGGGATAGTTTCAATGAAATTATTGTAGCTGCAATCAAACTGTCAAAGTTTGATTTTGCGCATATCTTGTTAAACTATCCCCACAGTACAGACTAGATGAAGCCAGTGGATTTCTGTCACAGCCACTCCTTGTAAACGAACACGGTGGCACCTATGTCCAGGCGTGAAAGATGGTGAACTATGACTTTTTCCTCATAAATTGCCAACTTTGCGAGATAAAGGAACCTCAAGGGGATGGCATTAATTTAAAATTACTTTGTGCTAATCACTCAGGGATCTTGTCCAAGGGCATTTTGTGGCTCAGTGTAGTTGGGTATGATCTGCAGTCTTACATTTCTATATGACTAGCCAGTCCTGGGGAGCCTGTTGCTTGAAGAAATGTATCTTTTTTTTTTTTTTTTGCATAATGAAACAACACATGCTTCCTGGCATGCTTCTTCTATCTTGGTTGGCTACTATGGATTAGTATATCCTGTGCTTCAGGATGGGATACTGTGTTTGGTCACAGTCAAGTTCTTCATTTAACAGTATATTTCTTTTCTTTCTCTCTTATGGACAATTTTTAAAAATTCTTATTTGGTAGTAGTTAAAGGCTGAAGAGAGAGGGAAAGAATTAACCTCTCCCAGGGATAAGTCTTTCATTAATTATCTGATACCAAGTGGTAAGCCCCGAAATCCTATACACAGAAACAATGCTAAATAGACCCAGAAGGTTGTATTTACATATTTATGAGTAATAACAATCAACTAAAAAGAAAGCATCAATTTGAGAAAAAGTGGGGGCAACTGTAAGGGCTACTGGGAGGAAAAAATGGAAAGCAGTCTACTTATATTTCAATTAAAAAAATCTTCATTTTTATTTTTCCTTCATGGGAAATGTAAGTAAGGAAAAGGGTACAACAATCTGAGACTGCCTTTTGAATATGAAGCCAACCAGAAGTCCTGTGTTCAGTATTGCTCCATTCATTATAGCTATTGGATAGATGCTGTTGCCATTGTAACTCCGGGGGTCATATTACCAAAGGAGAAAGATGTTACAACACTGCTAAAAACACAAAAAGGATTTCATTATGAACTTTTTAAATTTATTAAGGATATCTATTCTTTCTTTTTTTCCCTACATCAAAATATTTTTTCAGGTTTACAATTTGTTGATTCAAATGATATTCTCACTATATTGTTTGGACTTGCATATTTTCTCAGGTGTTGTATGTGTCTAACTGAAGTGGGTGCAGCTGATTCAGTAATGGACCTGAGATTTATTATCATTCCTATTAACTGGGATAAAGAATTGTAACAAACAGAAAAGCAGACTTGCGGCTTTAAAAGGATGAGCAGAGGCATTTCCTTAACCTATGGTGAAAAATAAAAGACCAAGAAAAACGTAAAGGCTCCTAATGCTACTGCTGGTTGAGGTGGTTCATATAAATTCCTCTGCAATACCTTTTGCAGTGTTTTCCTAGAATGGTTTGTTGTCTGTGGGCAATTGTCTGGAAACAATAGGAAATTATTTATAAACTGTGCACTTTAATATGCCACAATGCTTCAGCATTAGACAATGGCTTATATGTGTTGTAAAAAGAAATGCATCAACATGAAGCCCAAATCTGAATTTGAACATTTGTCTTTTAGACAGACAGGTACCCAGAAGTCCATGTATTGTGAACTTAAAGAATTGCTAAGAGCAGGCCTTATTTCCATGGGTTAATTATGTAAGTAGTTCCTAGTAAAAATTTAGAGAAACTCATTGCTTTGTGCTTTTTTCTAAGAATATCTTGAAATAAAAAATTTAAGTGCCTTTCAAAAACCAACGGAAATATCAGAATGTTATCATGAATGGCAAGGAACCACATCCCCAATGCTCTTGGATAACAAATTTAACTTTGGTTAGGAAAGAACAAAAACAGCTTAGGACATTTTTTTGTGAAATTGTTTGTGAGGGTCGTGTGTCTGCCTCCCACTCAGCTGCAATTGTTGGAGCTTTGTATTTCAAAACGAATAAGCAAGCAGTCAAGCAAGAGAAAAGAACATAAGAGAAAAATGGAGGGGGATGGGACTGTGTTAATAATTGATTCAAGCACAAGAAGTTCATTTGCTTAATTGCTATCCATGTCATTAATGAAATGAATCCCTAAAAAGAAACGAAGTGTTAACATAAAAATGATGGTAGGGAAAAACAGTCTCTGATAGGGCACAGCATTAAAGATCAATCAGACTAGTATCTATCATCTCTCTGTAAAGTCCTCCCAGCCTAAGGTGTAAAAGATCTGTTCTTTCTCTCTATGGATTGTCTATCTGTTGGCATTTTCTAAGTAGAAAAGACCCAACTACAAACTGTTGAAATTTTTATTATACAATAAACTAGGAAAAGCACATCAGAATTATTGACTTATAAAAGAGACCAAGTAGCCAGTGTTTATAATTCACCTTAGAATTAAGGCTGAAGATATTGGGAGGACTAGAATTTAAAATACTCTGCGGCAAGCTGCAGAGTTTAGGAGAAAATGAGTAATAATTTTTCAATGCTTTTGTTTTCTTTTAAAGCATATCTCTTCATGACAGTAGTTCAAGTTAATAATGAAGTAAAATTTTATGATAAATCAAAGGTGCATACACAAGAAAACCAGCGCTGTTCCAGGGGACAGAATTGGAAGCACTTGACACCTCCCTAATTAAACGTGTATTTCTTTTTCATGATTATTAATATTAATTCATATTCTCAGGTGTTATGGTGGGTTTGCTCCTTATAACTTCTGTAGAGATATCTGCACTTTTGGGGTGTGTGTGTGTGTGTGTGTGTGTGTGTGTGTGTGTGTATGGTGGGAGGAGAGGGGAGAGAGAGGAGGGGGGGGAGAAGAAATGGAAACTAATTTTTTCACTGATAAATATATATCATGTATATTTAATTAGTTATCATTTGAAATATCTGAAGCAATAATTATGCAATAATGTTTAGTTCATGTAAGAATGGATCCCTTGAGATCTTATAAAATATGATGCAATTGAAAGTATATTAAATATATTCATCTTTCTGGAGTGAAAAATGCACATGGTAAAATTCAGCTTAAAGCAAAGGCCACTCAAAATATTGCCCTTTGGAATAAAATTCAGCCTTTCATTCTCAGATTTAATGATGACAGGAACAAAAACTTGAGGGTGGAAGAAAAACATAAATCTTCTCTTGTCAAATAATTATTGTATATTAGGGGAAGATTAAAATTTTTAAAATATTTTTAAAATATGATATTGAAAGCATTCATTATTGGGGAACGGGCAGAGGGAAGAGGGCTTGTGGGACTTATGGGGGGGGAGGAATGGGAAAGGGAAAATCATTTGGAATGTAAACAAAGAATAAAGAAAATAAAAATAAATAAATAACAAACATCTGGGTTTATTTCGTGAAAGTTGTCCAGTATTTTCAATTATCAGCTAGTGTATTTTTTTTTGTATCTGGGATTTAAATTAATCTTTAAGATTACAGATTTAAGGTAAACATAGCAACAGAGCGACTTATAATTAAACTACATTTTAAGGGTTGATTCCCAAGGTAAAGAGTTAATTTTCAACATCCAAGACTTAGGGGATTTCATAGTATATATTACATGAGATTTTATATTTATATTCTGAGAACTCTTGAAAAAATGAGCCATCTATGAGGGCACATGTTTATCATCCCTGACCTACACAAGCAGCAGTAACAGAATCATTAGCGTTCAAGTTTAGCTTGAATTAGTCAACTCAAGGCTAGTCTCAACTACATAATAACACTCTGTTTCAAAATTAAACTCACTAACTAACTAACTAACCGTGTATATATGTGTGAGTGTGTGTGTATTTATATATAACCATTTATACATTTATATAGTTGTTTTGCATATTGTGAAACATTATCTATACATATGTTTGTGTATATATATATATATATGGATGTATACATCTATATGTATACATTTATATACATCTGTGTGTATATAAATAGCATGTTACACAATTGGAACTTCAGACTAGATTTTAGAAAGCCACACCTTCTAACCTTGGTTATATATAGAATCTTTAACCAGGGATAGAATCTAAAGGCAAAATAATGATTGTTTGCTAATTTTATATTAGTGAGGAGTCTCTTTGGATAAAGGTAACCAGGCTACTGGTATTTGTCAGTTCCTGTTGGCTCTTGGAAGGTCCAGGTCCAGGTGGGGCAAGGATGGGAGCCGAGGGGCAGAGCTCAGGTCTCACCCCTTCCAGGGTGAGACCTCCGCTGGCTTATGTTGCTTCTTCTCTCCCTAGCTGGGTGCAGCTCTCCCTCCTGTCCAGGGCCCACGCAGTGGATCTCTAGATCAAGTGCTTCCCCAGTATTTTTCCCCTTCCAAACCATGGTTCCTTGTGGCTGTGCACCCCGATCTAGAACTATTCCCCAGGTAGTAACGTGTTCACAGCCCTCTACACAAGGACTGGTGGTATCTAGGAAGAAAGCTGTTATCTTTCAAATGGGTTCCCAAACACATTTGCATAGGTGTTCCCAAACTGACTGGATTTGTCATCGCTTAGACTCTCTTTCAAGCCATCTTTCCCCGGGAAGGTAAATCAATCAGTTTCTACCTTTTGGGTTTAGAATTCGATGAAGGACACTGAAAACCTACATGGGGATCTCAGTCCCCAAGAGTCTGTGGGGGGATAGACCTCGGTTGTCATCTCATAGGAGGTGACACAGACTTTACTCGTCTCCTCCGTTTTGAGGGGCAGCAAACACTGCAGTTAAGGATTGTAGTGCAGCCTGGCTGGAGACCTGGCGACTGGGTGCCAGAAGAGAGACTTGCAAACATCTTCACTGTGGCTTCGCGGCCTGGGCTGTACTCTTCTCTCTGACTATGAGAGCAAGCCCCTCAGGCTCTTAGTAAAGACCACTCTGTCTCTTTTTTCAAATATCTTTTAAATAGCACTCGTTCAAAGGACTCTCCTCTACACTACCCATCACGTATCCTACCTTTCATTAAAATGAGTGACACATGCATCTTTATATTAGTTCTAAGTATTTTTAATGTTAATATTTAGACCTGAGATTGTTTTTGGTTCTTGCAAATTCTTCTGGTCAAGTGAAAGCACTTCAAAGCTCCCGGATAATAATTTGGACCAATAAAATTTGGAAAAATTTAAAATACTCTCAAGCATCTATTCATATCCTAAGTCCTTCACAGTATATGTAAACAAAGTACATATAAAACTTCAAGGTGTATGTAAAATGATCCATGATGATCTTCATCATGATATTATTTGTAAAAGAAATTTTGTTATAAAAGGAACTCCTTCTACCTACACATCATCAACATTATTTTAGGTGGTCGTTTGTATAGATCATATTGTTGATATTAAAAAGTTATCATGTTAGAGCTATTAACATTCCTAAATGACGTATATATTGTTAAAAGAATTCTGGGAGACAGTTCAGTTTGTGAAGGCGTTTATTCACAAAATGTCTAGCTAGTGTTTACTATATACCAGACACTGAAAATGATGCTCTAAAAGGCCTAGAGTGAGGAGAAATGGATTTTGCTTTCTGCCTTCTAAGGAAATGCTATGTACATTTGGAGTTTCTCCCAGGAAACATAATCTACTGTTTCCTGCCATTGATATGGGCTATATGACTTGTAATGCCTAGGAATCCTTGAGAGTCTGACAATTCAATCGGAAGCTCAAGGAAGAGTGCCATTGCAAATTCCCAGTTTGCAAAGTACCTGCTGTAGGATGGCCTGAATTCAGATCTCCAGCGTCTGTATGAAAAGCCCCACAGTGGCACAGGCCTCCGGTAATCCAGTGCACAGGAAGGAGGAGGTACATATAGAGTTGTATGGCTGAAACTCAGGAGCTTACTGGCCTACCAGTCCAGTTAAGTCAATGAGCTCCAGGTTTAGGGAAAGACATTGTCTCAGAAAACAAGCTGGTCAGCTGACACTGACCTATGACCTCCACCTGCCTGCTCACATGACCACACTCAGGCCTGGACATGGACATGGAAAAGAATGTGCTGGGACAATATGGGGTATAGATTAGTTCTTTTTATATTACATTTATTTTTTATTAGATATTTTCTTTACTTACATTTCAAATGTTATCCCCTTTCCTCATTTACCCTCCTAAAACCCGCTATCCAATCCCCCTCCCCCTGCTCACCAACCCACCCACTCCCGCTTCCCTGTCCTGACATTCCCCTACACTGGGGCAATTAGCATTCACAGGACCAAGGGCCTCTCCTCTCATTGATGTCCAACAAGGCCATCCTCTGTTACATATGCAGCTAGAGCCATGGGTTCCTCAATGTGTACTCTTTGGTTGATGGTTAAGTCCGTGGGAGCTCTGGGGGTACTGGTTGGTTCATATTTTCGTTCCTCCAATGGGGCTGCAAACCCTTTAAGCTCCTTGGGTCCTTTCTCTAGCTCCTCCATTGGGGGCCCTGTGCTCAGTCCAGTGGTTGGCTGAGAACATCCACATCTGTATTTTTCAGGTACTGGGAGAGCCTTACAACTAATTGGAAACAACTAGCCCAATTAGTCAGGAGCCTTGAAGGTGAATTCTTTCTATTTAATTTGGTTTTAAATAGTGCAAAAATATTTTTACTTGGTTTGATTTAACCAGATCCCTTTATGACCAGACAAAGCAAATTTTGTTGCACTTCTTAAAAAGAAATTTTCCTTTTTAGTTTCTTTGTCTTAGTTAAGTGACTAAGATTAGACGATTACTTCTTGACTGTTTGCCTAGTGCACAAGAACCTTTAGCAACCAAACCTCCCTAACACAATAGAAATGTGCTATATTGAACTTGCCCATCTGTGGTTGACTCATTCCCCAGGAGGAGAAAGTACATGCATAACTATTGCCCAAGTTTTGTCCTGAAGCTTTGAATGAAGATCTGAACAGAGCTGACCCAGCAGAGTGAAGGAGAAAGTATGTTGTACAATAATACCAAATGCAGTGGTAATTCTTTGTTATCCTAAGCCCCCGGGATTTGGAGGCTGTTTCTCATTAATTGTTTCTGCAGGAAAGCCAGCCTAATGCACCCAAAAGGATCCTTCTAGATGCACCAAACCCTTTCCATGGGATATAAAAAAATGAAGAAACATAGATGCCATCCTCAGCACTATGAAAATGTGAAGTAGATATGAACACATAACCAACATTTGCAACATCATGGTAGGAACGTCCTCAAAAAAAACTTCACCCAGCAAATTTTGGAAAAGATGGCTATGAAGAAAAAGAAACTGGAAGAATAATTTCAATTGAAGTTCATTTTAACCAGAAGACAGGCAAAACATGGGATGTTCAGGATGAAGAAAGGATAAAAGGGAGTGAGGATAAAAATAGAACCTAGGGTTCTTGGGGCTCTGATAGGAAGTCCTCAGGCACAGAGCACACTGTGCAGGACACGGGGCTGGCATCCCAGCAGTGACCAGCTCACCCAAAGCCTGCAGTCTATGTTGAGAATCCTGGTTTGGGGAAGCACAAGCTGTGACTGAGTACTTGCACTAAAATTTATTTAAGCAAATGCATCAGGGTTGTAACTAGGGTAAATTATGCCCTCGGTAAACATGAATGGACCTTTTGAATGTCTAAAAATGTGAGATGTTTGTATAAAAACCTTTCACAATGAAGTGTTCTTTATAAACACCAGCACCTGAAATGCCACCCATATACTGTCTAGAAATAGTGTAAAAGGAATTTACTTACAAAATTTACTTTAAAATCTGTAACATCCATGAAACATATTTTAAGTCATTCAAAGTCTTGCCATGTTCTCTTTGGCTTAGTAGTCACTTAACTAAGACAAAGAAAATAAACAAGGGAATTTTTTCTTTTTAAGAAGTGCAACAAAATTTGCTTTGTCTGGTCATCAAAGGACCTGGTAAAATCAAACCAAGCAAAAATATTTTTGCCCTATCTGAAACCAAAACAAAATGGAAAAAATTCACCTTCTCAAGTTTGTATCTGTAAATACCCATCCATTAATATATTAGTATTCTTAAATACAAACATAAGATATACTTAATCCACTAAGAAAACCAGTATTCATAAATGTAAACGTAAGAAATACTTAACTCCTTAGAAAATCTGAGTACTGAAATCTGAGCAGGTTCCTTTGAGCTCTCACATGATTACTGAGTAGTATTACTACTGTCAAAATAGAAGAGTTGCAATTTCTTTAAATGGCAAAGCAAATGTCTTGTCTTAATTTAATAGATGTGTTCAGAGTTAGCTCACTAGTTCAGTTGGGGGATGTAAGTCAGAAACAAGTCCTTGGCACAGAGAATGTTGGACAATATCTGTGCCTTCTTTTATTTTCCTAATTGGATATTTCTTTGTTTACATTTCAAATGTTTTCCCCTTTCCAAGTCTCCCCTTTGGAAACACCCTATCCCATCCCCCCTCCCACTGCCTCTATGAGGGTGCTCCCCCACTGATCCACCCAGTCCTATCTTCTAGCCATAGCATTCCCCTAAGGGAATGGAACACCTTCAGGCCCAAGGGCTGCTCCTCCCACTGATGTCCAAGAGGCCATCCTCCGCCACATACGTGACAGGAGCTATGGGTCCCTCCATGTGCATTCTTTGGTTGGTAGTCCAGTCCCCAGGAGCTCCAGGGGACTCTGGCTTGTTGACACTGTTGTTTACTCTGTGAGGCTGCAAAGCCCCTCAGTTCCTTGAGTTCTTTCTTCAACTCCTCCATCAGGGACCCTGGGCTCAGTCCAATTGTTCACTGTGAGCATCAATCTCTGTGTTTTTCAGACTCTGGCACAGCCTCTCTGGAGACATCCATAGCAGGCTTCCATCAGCAAGCACTTCCTGGCATCCACAGTAGCATCCAGGTTTGGTGGCTGTAAATGGGATGGATCCCCAGGTGGGGCAGCCTCTGGATGGCCTTTCCTTCAGTCTCTGCTCCACACTTTGTCTCCATATTTCCATCTGTGAGTATTTTGTTCAACCTTCTAAGAAGATCTAAAGCATCCACATTTTGGTCTTCCTCCTTCTTGGGCTTCATATAGTCTGTTCATTGAATCTTGGGTATTCTGAACTTTTGGGCTAATATCCATTTATCAGTGAATACATACCAGGTATGTCCTTTTGTGACTGAGTTATCTCACTCAGGATGAGGCAACTTTGCCTGCGAATTTCATGAAATCATTGTTTTTAATAGCTAAGTACTATCCCATTGTATAAATGTACCACATTTTCTGTATCCATTCCTCTGTTGAGGGACATCTGGGTTGGCTGCAGCTTCTGGCTATTATAAATATGGCTGCTATGAAGAGAGTGGAGCATGTGTCCTTATTACATGTTGGAGCGTCTTCTAGATAATCTGGGGGAATCACCATCCCTAACCTCAAGCTCTACTACAGAGCAAAAGTGATAAAAACTGCATGGTATTAGTACAGTGACATGCAGGTAGATCTATGGAGTAGAATTGAAGACCCAGAAATGAACCCAAATACCTATGATCACTTGATCTTTGACAAAGGAGCTAAAACCATCCAGTGGAAAAAAGAGAACACTTTCAACAAATGGTGCTGGGTCAACTGGAGGTCAACATATTGAAGAATGCAAATTGATCCATTCTTATCTCTCTGTGCAAAGCTCAAGTCCAAGTGGATCAAGGACCTCCACATAAAACCAGACACACTGAATTTAATAGAAGAGAAAGTGTGGGAAAATCTTGAACACATGGACACAGAGGAAAAGTTACTAAACAGAACACCCATGGCTTATGTTCTAAGATCAAGAATCAACAAATGGGACCTCATAAAATTCCAAAGCTTCTGTAAGGCAAAGGACACTGTCAATAGGACAACATGGCAACCAACAGATTGGGAAAAGACTTTCATCTGTGTCTCCTTTACGTAGCATTGTGCCATTCTCTTGGCCTCCTGAGTCCACAGGGCTGGCTTCTGGTTTTCCTAGTGAACTCTCAATGTTTGCATCATGACTGTTCAAATGTATCATTTTCCTTAAGATGCATAGACACTGTAACTGGGAATATTGCCTGAAATCAGATCTTTTTCATGTATCCAGTTTAGGACAGAGGAGTTAGGATATTTTTCAAAATGCTCACACTAAATTCAAGCTCAAAAACTTTTCAAATGATCTTCCTTCTTTTCCCCCATAAGTTATCAGTTACTGTCCATCATAATTAACCCACTATCCTGAACCTTTCTCTCAAGGGAAATATACTGACCATGATATCTGCCAGTGGTTATATCCAATTTTTCTAAGGTACGTGGACTTAAGTATTATAGGTAAGAGGGCCTTTCTATGCCTGGCTAATCTTTTCAATTGCTTTGGGAAGCTTCTCCTTTATCTTGTTATCTTGTATGCGCACATGTGTGTGTGTGTGTGTGTGTGTGTGTGTGTGTGTGTGTGTGAAATTCACTCTACAGTGAGTGTTTTGTGAAGATGTATGTGCTATCCTGAGGTACTTAAGGAAGGACCAGGAATCTGTCTGAAGCTTCTCTTTCTCACTGTAGGTTGCTCATTGCTGCACAAGTCTTCTGGGACCTGTGAACATGTTGGTTAATTTTTTTGCCTTTTGCATTTAATTTAGTACAATTTAATTGACTTTTTTTGGTAAGAGAATCCCTTTCCTGTATCTGCTAGAAAAAAATTGGAACAAAGAAAGCAACTTCTAGGGCTTGAATTTGAAACACCCCTGTAGACTGCTGTGTTTGAACACTGGAGTCCAGTGTAGTCCAAACAGTTGAGTCCAAACAGTGGTAGCACTGTTGTGAAAGGTTGTGAGACATCTAAGAGTTGGGTTCTTGGTGTAGGATGTAGCACACAAGCTGAGGCCTTGTGTTCTCATAGTTAGCCTTACTTCCTTTCCACTGTTTTCTTCGCAACTGTGGATATAGTCTCAACAGCCATTTCTTGCTCCTGTTATTATGCCTTCTCTCCCCCACCCCAGGGTAATATTCCTTCTTAAAGATGCTTCTTGGCCGTTCTTTAATCATAGAAATAAGTAAAGTAATAAATGCACTAGCTTTTTAAAAGATTTAAAAGTGACGAGCCCTGCAGAGCCTTGATGTGCCAGGTTAGGGGGATACCCAGGTGAGGTCTCCACACTCTCAGAGGTGAAGGGGAGGGCAATGGGCTGGAGGACTTGGCGAGGGAACAGAGATTGGGATATAAAATGAGTAAATAATAAAAATAAAATAAAAATACTCCCAAAATACTTATGACCTTGAAGGTTGTTTCTGAGGGCACAGGTATAAAGCCAAAAAGTGTCTAGGAGCACAGTTTCTACAGGTCCTCCTGGAAGATTTGTTCCTTCTCTTTCAAAGCTCCAGGCGTTGCCTGTTACCTTCCCACTTCTTTAATTTCTTTTATTGCTTCGTTTTATCTCCTGCCCTCAGTCATGTTTCCTCTAGTAAGATATGTGATTATGCAGGATGACAAAATAATTCAAGATACTCTCCCCCAAGTCAAGATTCTTAAGTTAATCTCTCCCTTTGTCGTACAATTTAATAGAACAAAACGTCGCGCAAGTCGGAGTGCATCTTTTGGTGCCGTCCTTTACCTTGCCTCTGTAAGTTCTCCTTGTGTGCCTCTCAGTGTATTTCGTCTTATTCTGATACACTTATGGGATTCCAGGCTGGTGCCGTCCATGCTGTCTTGTGCAGGGATGACTGCTTGACTACTCAGCTTCAGTACGTGTTTACCTTGTACGTGACCTTGATCTGCCTTTCGCTTTGTGCATTGCTTGTTGTCTAACATCCACTCGTTCGCCATTCAAAGCCCATTTAATGTCTGAAGCCATGCTTCAGTTCACTGATGAAGATGACAACGGTGGATTATTTGGAGTTCTTTGAAATGTTCAGTGTCTAGATAATTTCCTATTTGAAACTTCCTTCTTTGCTGCATTTGTAATTATCAACATTTATTCTAAACATTGTGATTTTTTTCTTCCTTTTTTTATTTGTTTTGATTTTTTGTCTTAATAATAAATTTCATCTTGTAACAAGATCATACATGTATATAATGCATCCTGATTACTTTTCTGCACTATCCTTTACCTCTTTTCCCACTCCTACCAGAGCTCTTTTTTTCCCTACAGATCTCTTTTGTATAGTAATAACTTTCATTTCTGTTTCGTTTTGTTTTGTTTTATCCCATTGAGTTGCAACCAGGCTTTCTGTGATGATCAGCTTGGAGTTATACACCGGAGTCTGGTAGGGAAACTATGGATACTACAGTGGATACTATGCCTCAATCTTCTTGATATTTGTTTTTAAGTTCCAATCAAGAGTTGGAAAGTTTTGTCCCAATACAGAATGAGAGACTTTGGAGCACTCAATCCTAAGTGGAATGACCTCATCAATATCCTCCTCTTAAGGCTTAGGAATCTATTTGGAAGAGGAACTGAAAAAACTGCTGAGGTCGGTATTGTAGCATCTCCAAGGAAACAGCACTTTCAGAAGCGACAGGGCTGTTGTGCATGTGAACTCACAGACTCTGACAGCAAGCACTCATCTGCACAGGGTCAAGGCACATAGGACCCCAGCACTGGGAGGTGGATGTGAGCATGGGTTTCCACACCCAACCAAGAAGCTATTTGCAATTGGTACCTGCTGGCAAAAGACAAATCCGTTTTGTCCAGTAGTGTCTCACTAATATATGAACCACACCTCAGGGCAGGACCTATGTCAACAAATGTGAGTTCAGTGGTATTTTTGTAAATTTTTCCCATTTGCTTTGTTTGAGAATTTTGTGTGTAACTTAGTGTGTTTGTGTTTTCTGTTTTTGGTTGTTGTTTTGTTTCTTTGTTTGTCTATGGCTTTAAAAACGTTTAAAACATATCCTCCAAGAATGCTGGTTCATGAATGAGCAGCCATACCTTGGTTTGTTTAGTCAGTGTCCTTAGTATTGATGAAGGCATTGCTGAACACCATTCTGCCCTGCTTTAAATCGCAGGACTATACCAAATATCTCATGTATATTTGTTACTATACTATTTTAAGGTATACACATATAGATGTGTTTTTGTTTGTAATAATAGCCAGCCCATATAATATAGAGCATGCTGATTTATTTTAATTTGAACAGAGTATGTGATATCTTCTTCTCTGTTTCCTCTTCCTTTGCAATGATTCCTTTGCAGTGGATAAAAATAAAGAGTCGCTATGTGGTAAATCTTCTCAAGGATGATTTAACTACCCAATTCCCAGGCACTCTCTTGTAGCCCTCAGATATATCTTAATTTGAAGCAATGACAGAGCTATCTCAGCACCCGCTATTGTAAGGGGGTGTTAGTAAAACATATGTAATGGTGGGGAGATGTTTTATGACCAGGAGGTGACTGAGTGCCAGAATCATATGTAGTGGAGCCTCGTTGCATTGTGATGGAATAATCGGCTGCATGAACTATGTTTCTAATATCAATACTTCCAAATGAAACGTAACATTAAACAGCACCAAGTTCTTCAAATGTACCTCCTGTTACATTCAGGATAGAAACTTTGGCTATTTGGTTTCAAAATCTCTTTATTACAAACAAATAACAGCCTGTGTGTACGACTTATCTATTGTATACATTTCAACAGACATAACAATCTGTGGTGAAACCTCAGAATCTTTTGCTCAAATTGTTTCTCAAACAATTATACTAGCATGTAACTGCTTATAAATATACTCATTATTAATACTCATGTTAATATTTTATTTTTGTTTATTTTTAAATTTTTAAATTTTGATTTTGTTATTTCATATATGTATATGAATATTTTCCATGCATATATACATGTGTACTATGTGTACAGGTATGCAACGTCTACAAGCTTGGGCATTCGTCTCTTACTCTCCCTTGCTTTTACACCATTTTTTAAAAAAATTACAATGACATTTGTTGGCCAGGAGCTTAACAAGCAGGCTAAACTAAGCTGTGCCCATTAGCACCGGGGACCTGCCTATTCCTGCCTTGTGAACATTGGAATTGTAAGCAAGTATCTCCATGCTCAGCTTTCTTATGTGGAAACTGAGCAAGAAACTCAGGACCTTATACTTGGGCAGCAAGTACTTTACCACCAGCAATATCTCCAGCTCGTATATAAGTGATTCATCATTTCACAAATCATGTACTATAAATAATCTTTTTAATTTGTGCATAACAAAAATTATCACTACATATTGTTCTATGTAATTACCAGATGCATAAACTAACTATAGTCAACACTGACATCATGGAAACTAATCTAATATGGCTAATGATACATGCCAAGAAAGGAATGACAGCCTCAAATACTACGTGTTCAAATACTATTGCACAAGGTAATTATTCTAAAATTGATATGGGATGTTACATGAGAATAAATAACAAACAAGTTGAAATATTAATTACTCATATCATAGTTGATGGTGAAGCAAACATATTAAAATTTATTGATAGATGTTTCCTTTGTTTAAATAAAGTTAAACGGACCCATTCGATCCACCCCACAGATTATGACTGAGTGGGAGGCATTTTCATCTGCTCCATTGACAAGCTGAAAGTCTTAGAGTTTCTATTCCTGCACAAAACATCATGACCAAGAAGCAAGACGGGGAAGAAAAGGTTTACACTTCCACTTTGCCGTTTATCACCAAAGGAAGTCAGGACTGAAAGTCTAGCAAGTCAGGAAGCAGGAGCTGATGCAGAGACCTTGGAGGGATGTTACTTACTGGCTTGTTTCCCCCCTGGCTTGCTCAGCCTGCTCTCTTATAGAACCCAAGACTATCAGCTCAGGAATGGCACCACCCACAATGGGCCTTCCCACCCTTGATCACTAATTGAAAAAATGCCTTACAGCTGGATCTCATGCAGGCCATTTCCTCAAGGGAGGCTCTGTTCTCTGTGATAACTCCATCTGGTGTCAAGTTAACACACAACCAGTGAGTACACTGAAGGATCTCAAGGAAAAGAAAAGCCAGTGTACATTATTAATTTATTTAGCACAAATAGTAATATTTGCAATATTGGTTGGAGATGACTGAAGTAGAATATGATTGGCTGTCTTCTTTTATTTTTATATATTTATTATTATTTGTTTTAGGATACCATTCCTTTACCCTTTAATATATAAATGCAATACATGTTGATTATATCTACCCATATGTCATAAAACTTTGTTACTATTTACTTACCTTCATTAGAAACAACTTCATGCCACCTGAGAGATGCAAAATGGACTTGAGGCAAATTCAAAGACCCCACTCATCTTCATCTTCTCGGCTTCTTAAATTTGGGTAAAACAGAAATCTTTGAGAACCTGGCTCCACAGTTGGCTTCCCTTCCTCATCGTCACCCGATCAGATCAGACCAATGTAGGAAAATCTAATTCAGTAAAGAAGGGCAGTCTGAATATACAGCTAGGATCAAACACAGATTTTTAATTTTCTCTGTCACAGGTGCACAAAGTTGTAGAGACTTGAATATGTATCACTGGGTCCTTCCTGTTGGGTATTAAGGACTCATGGAGTCTCCTAATACTTCTGGATCATTCCTTGGTCTTACAGGAATACTTACACTCCTGTATCCCTTAGTTCTCTAAACTGAGAATTGCAGGATGGATCTAGCACATCCTTGGAGAGCCTGGAGATATTTTTGATGGGGTATCCAGTTCGGAATATCATTCACAGCCGAGGGCATCTCCTTCCTGCCTGGCTTGCTCAAGAGGCATTGGTGGAGATCTCACCACCATTTATTGAGGTAAAAAACTGTGCTACCAAGCTGAATATGTCCCTATTATACTGACCACATTGGCCTAGCTGCTCTGAGATATGGTAGGGCACCTTTTGCCCTAAGTCTTTATCATTATGGCCCATTAAGAGTAAATTGTAAGAGGCTGGTTTCTCTTAGTAATTCTGAGGCTGCTTCAGCTGCTGTTGATGACTTCACTAACTATTCTGCAACTGTCATTAAGGTGGTAAATAATAGGAACAGGTTTTCAGCTCCTCTGCCTCCTCCTGCACACTGTGAAAACAGTGAAAGAAACACGCCATGACATACTGGCTTTCCCCTGTCTTGGGTCTTTTCTCATAACAATGTTTGGATGTAGAAAGAGTAATACAGGTCATCAGTCATCTGATCTCATTCTAATCTCATTATAATTCTGTGGAATCATAGACACACATTAGCCACCCTGTTCACCAGAATCCTCCTGGGTTTTCAGGATGGAGTAGTCAACTTTACTCAATGGTACCACCTAGGCAGAGGAGGTTTGTCTATTGAACTAAAAGATAGAGACCCAGAGTGTTCTGGTAGCTTATAATCAGATAGCTTTGACAAGGGAACTTGTAGAATCTCCTCGTAGCAAGTTGTCTGTCTGTCTGTCTGTCTGTATGTATGTATGTATGTATGTATGCATGCATGTATGTATATATGTGTTTTACCTTTAGGTGGGACTCTGACTGTTTTGTTCTGGAATAAGTTTTCAATAAAAAACATGTAGAAGTGGCTGCTTGGGAAGTTCTTCTCTGGTTGTAAACTTCTCTTCCAAGAATCATTTAAATATCTCCAGTTCGCCATTTGAAAAATTGTTTACATGGTTTTTCTTTAACTTTTCTGAATTTGTGTTCCTTTTAATGCGCTGTAGTTATCATCTTCTTCATAATAATTCCTGTGGCAGTCATGTCAAACCACTATTTCCAAACCTGTCTCGCTACCAAGGTGAATGAAGTCATTTTTAGAGACTAGCAAGACACAGCATGGAAAAGATATTGGCTTTTTTAGCCTAATAACAGGGGATAACTTAGGATCATGGAAACTGATAGGGATTCTTAAGAAGTCAGATTTCAGCGCAATAAATAAAGAACTTCTAGTCACTAGAGATGCCCAAAATGAAAACAGACTGCTGTATGTGGCACTGAACTTGTTGAAATTACTCTTAGGTCACATATCTCACACAAAGGAATTAGAGTATAAATAAGAATCAGTAAGCATGGGAACACAGCGTAATATAATAATAATAATAATAATAATAATAATAATAATAATAATGATGATGATAGCAAAGACTATGACTTTTACATTTCTAGTAGAACACACATGTGAGAAAGGGAAACTATGGCTGTAGTAAGGTAAGAACCACAGTCCTAAACAGTAACTATCTGAAAAACGGAAGCAAATACTAGCTCTATAAATCATGGAATTCACTGATGCACGGTGTGAGGGCAGCATGGCCTGTCTGTGCATACCCAAGGATCTCAGCTATCACACACTCACGTTCATCAAAGAGGAACCTGGGACGGTGGCTACAGAGATTTTTGTCTCATGCCAATGAAGGTTAAAGATGGAGATACTTGAGGAGTCAGGGAAAGATAAATTTCATTAGCCTGATTTATAGAAAAGTCACAAGTTAGGAAAACACTGCGAAGACACACAAGATACAAAGATTCTGAAGTTTCTGCCTATCTCCTCTCAAGTCTGCTTGACTATATCATATCCGATTTAGAGCTCTTGGTTTTTCATTCTTAGTGTTTCTGGTCTCAACGTTTTAGACCTAACGTTCCTCTAGAAGTTAATTCTCATGGTGAGCCACTTTCCTCATATATCGTCTTTCTGTGCTGTCTAGAAAAAGCTAGCTCCAAGTGGACATAAATGATGACCATGATAGACAACCTTCTTGTCGGTTTCCAACAGGTCCTGTGTACCTGTTTAGTTTTTCTTGCCATGATAAAATACCCGAGAAGAACAACTTAAGGGAGAAAGGGTTTCCTCTGGCTTAGTTTCAGAAGGGATGCGGCCCATCATGAGGGATGGGGAGAGGCATGGTAGCAGGAAGGAATCTAGAAACAGAGAGCAAGCAGGAAGTAGGAGTAAGATAGAAAACTCCTAAGCCCATGCCCAGTGACATACCTTCTCCAGCAAGGATCTAGCTCCAAAATGTTCAGTCACCTTTTCAAGCAGCACCATCAGATGGAAATCAAAAGGTCAAACCTGTGAGCATCTGAGGGACAATTCATATTCAAACTACAACACTGGGTACATTTCACATGCACACACAGGACACATTCCTGTTTACATTTTGCAAATGTAGGCAAGTTAATTTTTTAGATTTCCCCAAAAAGTCTCTGCTAAAAGATAAAAAGGCAAATTTCCGCAATCTGTTTTGGTGGCTGATAAGTAGTTTCTCATCACATGAACTTTTGAAATACTATTTAAAAACAATTGTAGATTTTATAAAATTATAAAGGGTTAGAGAGTAGTTTTTTGTTGTTGTTGTTGTTGTTGTCCTTCTTCTTCTTCTTCTTCTTCTTCTTCTTCTTCTTCTTCTTCTTCTTCTTCTTCTTCTTCTTCTTCTTCTTCTTCTTCGTCGTCGTCGTCGTCTTCCAATTTACCCTAGGGTATCTCCCATAATT
Source organism: Apodemus agrarius (assembly GCA_964023405.1). NCBI lineage: Eukaryota > Metazoa > Chordata > Mammalia > Rodentia > Muridae > Apodemus > Apodemus agrarius. The sequence goes on along the minus strand of OZ030018.1, from coordinate 32,972,242 downwards.
GCAATACAATCTCAAAGGCAAGAACTTAGAGTTCATACACTGCACAGGTGCATGAATTGTGTGTGTAGATGTGTGGATGTTATGTTAGTATGTGTGTACTTGTTATGCCATTAGAATGCCTGTGTAAAATTATCCAATTATCACTGTACTGATGATAGAAATGCAGTTGATTACAGATTCCCAATAGACCTTAATACTTACACATAACTTGTCATCCTCACTTCCCCTAACACCTGAAAACGATAAATCCTGCCAATTCTATAATTTTGTCAGCTTTCAAGAGTTTTGTAAAAGGAACCCTAGGCAGTGGGCCTTGTTGTATTAGTATTGTGCCAAGATGAATGGATATGTCCAACGGGAAAACTAAAGTCTGTCAACTGCATAGTTTCTACAGACAAAATTTGCATTTAATTATATAATAGACCTTTTATTTAAATATAATTTCTGCAACAATGCAGAAATACATGAAAATTAATAGCTTTTCAAGAAATAAGAATATTAGTATAACATAAAATATACACTTGTCGGGAATGACTGCATAAAATTGGCGTTTTGTTTGGACTTATGATTATCTCCTAATGATTGGCTGTTTATTTTATGTAACATCTTAAATGATCTGTTTTGATGTCTATAAAGAGAGAAACAGTTTGATGTGCTGCTGATGGGTGAGAATATGATTTAGCAATCAGTATTCAAATTTATTTTAAATTACATTCCCAGACATAGGGAAATATTAAAAAGAAATTAAGAATTTCTTTCCATTAGAGTTTTAGTTAGAACCACTTCATTAAATGACAGCTTCAAAGTAAATAGGCAGGCAATTATGTGTCTCGACTAATCACACTGGCTGGTGAAATTGTTTCCTCGCTTCTCATTTCCGGTTAGCTCCACAGAATAATGTTATCTATAAGATAATGCTGGTGACTGAGGAAGACAAGAAAGGCAAATAAGCAACCTTAATTGCCAATAACATTTACATCTAACACATCCTAATTTACAAACCAGCTTAAAAACTTAACAGCTTCTTGTATTACAAAGGAAGTCAGTTGATGCATTTTTTTCTTACTGATAAATTGAAAAAATAAACACGCAAGGAGACAAACACATCAAAACAACATTTTGTGCTACATTCCTCCCATTGCTTTGAAACTTCTTGGTTTTATTTCAATTTCATGGCCATATTTGGATTATTATGTAATCTATGATTTCTCTTTTGGTGCTTTGTGAAAGATCAAGTTTCTTGTCTTTTTTTGAAACAATGATATTTGAATGAGCTGTTATCTAACAAGTGAGAGATGGTTCAACAACCAACATGATGTATACCGATTTCCATGCTTGCTTTAGCATTTATTTTTTGAGAATGTAAAACAGTAGAGCACTCTCAGCTTTCCTGTATGTGTAAGTGAAGACTAATTGATTTGCCTTCAGAAAGGCAGTCAAACTGCTTTCATAAAATGACAAATGTGGGCGGGAGAGATGGCTCAGCATTTAAGAGCACTGACTGCTTTTCTGAAGGTCCTGAGTTCAAATCCCAGCAACCACGTGGTGACTCACAATCATCCGTAAGAAGATCTGATGCCCTCTTCTGGAGTGTCTGAAGACAGCTACATTGTCCTTACATATAGTAAATTAATTAATTTAAAAAATGACAAATGTTCTATAGAATAGCATATTTCCACATAGCTAACCTATGTCTGACCACAGGAATAGGACAAGAGGAAGAAGATATGCAATTAAAATCGTCATATGGATTAATCAATTCAAACTTATCATTTTGCCTATATGAAAGTTAGGAAATTTATATTTGTATGTATATATGAGTATTTATAAGTTATACATGTAATTCATAGCAAAGAAAATTTATTATTGCTTTTAAATCCATAACCCAGTTGTAAACACTACAAGCTACAATGACTGGGCTGAGATGATAGGCCCATTGGTAAAATAATTGCATAAATAAAATTGAAGTCTAAATCCATAAGTTGGTGTTCATGTTTCTTCTCTTTTTAAGGTGACATTAACTCTGTCAATGTTTCTTGTTTTATAGACTTTCAGCAATGTGATGATATTTGCAATAATTACTCTAATACTTGATGACCAGTTATCTGTCTGGAAATTCATCACTTGGTAGATTTGTCATATCATTAATTGTTTGATACTTGAAACATTTTCACAGAGTAGATTTTCTCTTAGAACAAAATTCAATAATGTTTGGAAATTGAAGATAGTGTTATCTAGTAATACAGTAAAATAAAATTCATACAAGAAAGAATAAGTAATAAAAACAAAGCAAACATTTTACATGTGGAGATGGGCTTTCTGGTAATAGAACTAAGATAGAGCTAAGTTGTACAACAAGAACAAAATTATTGAGTGTGTTTTTATTTTCTAGGTTTTGACTAAAATTGATTGTAGAGAAGCTAATAATATATAAATAGTATGTGCTGGGAGCCATACCTATCCAAAGTTTTTCTTGTGGTTTGACATATGGAGAAGGAATGTACTTCCTCATCTAAAATCAGAAATGTCCTTCATAAAGTCAATAATGGCCTGTGGCAATGTACTTACAGGAGTGGATGTAGGATTATGGGAACCCAACTCTTTTCCTCTAAGGAGCTGTGGTTATCAGCCCAAGGCCATTGTGTGCTCTGTCTGTGATGCACCTGAGAAGTGGTTTCCTCTTTGTGCAATATTGCATCATTAGCTTCCTGATGACTTTGTTCATCATACATACAATACATACATACAATAGTATGGTAGCTTTCTAATGACTCTGTCCAATGTCCTCACTGCAAAATGGATGCTGCATTTGTTTTATAACCTTGCTTGGAATTATACATTAGCTTTTATAAAACCCTCTGGTCCCAACTTTCCAATTTCATTTTTTATTTTCTCCTCCATACCAGGAACCTGTCACTAAAGAACAGCCTGCCCATCAAAGTCACTGATGGCGTATTAACAATATTCTTAGAAAAATTACAGTAGGACCTTCTCATGTCTGCAATATAACACACACACACACACACACACACACACACACACACACGTTTCAAAACTCAATGAATGAAGCATGTGTATTACTTGTTTTCTTGTTTGCTTCTTATTATTAAAACAAACAAACAAACAAACAAACAAACAATTGAGTCTTGTGCTTAGGTTAGAAGAGAATGGAGAAGAGATAGTTATATATGTAGAAATAGGACCCTGAAGATAAAAGAACATCAATCCCTTGGGAATTTGCTCATATCTTAAAGAGAATGATGAAACCTCTACAGAACATAGAATTTGTACTTCTTTCTTGTCTAATGTACTTATTAATCAAAAGAGCAAGGAGTTTGGCATGTAGTAGCTTGATTTGGGAGGGGGGGGGTCATGCCTTCCCGTCTCCTCCTTCAACACCTGTGGTAGGAATCTGACTCGAAGGTGTGAGAGTGGCAGTGTTATCCCCTCACCCTCACTGGTTGTAGCACTCGGGAGAGCGGGCCCTGCATCTCCCCTGGACAACATGGTGGAGCTGGCCTTGATAGCAAAGACATGGTTGAGTCAGACTAGAGGGCCTAGGAAAACTGGCCACAAACCTGGGAGAGTGGGCCCTGTGGTTTGACTGGTCAGCACAATGGAGTTGGCTTTGGAGGTGTGGGTGAGGGTGAGAAATCCCCAACAGGCAGGAGAGCAGGAAAGCTGGCCAGGCATCCTGCAAATGATAGTAGCATTAGGTTGCCTAGCTTGAGCAGTGCTGAAAAGCGCTCCCTGGTGGTGTAGATCAGAGATGGCAAGCGGACTACCCCAACAGCATTTGGTCTAGATCCAGGACTCTTGTGTAGGCCCACCTCAAAATCTGTATCATCTGGGAATAATGACTGGGATGCATAAAAGTGTCACGCCTGCTGATCTAAAGGTGCAGGATCTCCATGACACAGGGCCACAACAAGATAACCAGGAGGGAGCCTGATGAGGAACTAATATTGATGATGTCACAGAGAACTTGAACCAGACTGTTGTGGGGACCACTTAAATCCAACATAAATCCAATACAAATCAGATACCAGGTCAATACAGATGACAAAAATTTATTGTAATCAAGTCACTACTGATTGATCAGGGCTGTGGAATAGACTCATGAGCTGAACTAAGACTTTAGTTCAGGATGAGACTACAAAGTGAGAGGGAACAGGGTAGACTGTAGAATTGCCCAATCATATTTTGGCATAAGGGATTGAGCAAAGGAGTTTTGACCAATCAGAATAGGAGTTGGTTCCTTGGCCTAAGACCATGAGCTTAGTTTGACCCTTCCAGCAAGATGGAGAAGTTTTCCTTGAGATGTCTCGACTCAGATAACTGTCTTCTTACATGTTGTCCCTGAGATGTCTGGACTCATACAAATGTTTTCTTATAATACAAGCTGTGCAGCTATGGGGAAGTCCCCAGCTCCTCTAAGGCCCGGGACCTTGAAATTAGTTTCTCCCTTCGATTAAATGGACCCTGAAAACAAAGTAGAAGTACTTAGAATACGTTTCTTTTGCTTGTTCCCAACACAAACCAATGACTCATTGCAGTGAACATTTACAAGTGACAATGTGAGGATAAAGGGGTACACTGTGGGATACACAGTAGTATACTACAGCTTCTATGATGAAATGTTTTTCTATGCTTTGTTTTTTGTTTGTGTGTTGATATGTGTTTTATTTGGGGGCGGTTGCAAGGGCAAAGCGTAGTTATGAGGGGACAGGGAGAGGAGTAGGACTTGGTGCATGTTGTGAAATGCCCAAAGAATTAGTGAGATAAAGATCAACACCAGAGACTAATATATTTTATACTGTCTCCATATAAAGTGATAACTTTGTGTCATTTGCCTTTATTTTGAGCAGTGGCTTTCTGGTCTCTGCTAATCAGTTTGGGCTTAGAATTTAAGCCTGGATTCACATTGTAAGACATGTTTTATTCCTATGTTACCAAAATATGAATATGCTTAGAGGGACAGACACAACCTTATATGTGGACATAAAGGAAAGAAAGACACTCAGCAGAGGTAAAAATGGAATATATTCAGTAAAAGCATGTAGTTCTCTTTCAATTAGAAAATTATTCTATTTCCTGGTGAGTGTATTTCTTTTCTTGTATGTAAGCTACCAGCATGGAAAATTATGCAAACATGGAAAATATTACCTTATTGAGTACCGGTTACAGAAGACCTGTCTATTTATCTTTTCAATCCTTGGTTGCTAAGCCATTTATTTATAGCTTTCAAAGAAAGAATTTCATTTCTTGTTTATAAGTCAAAGTAATGCTGCAATCTTACTTTGTGTCTTGTAGGGCAGCATTCCAGCATTGTAAGAGTTCTCCAACTAGTCCCACAACTACTTGGAGAGATCATGTCAACTTGCTTAATGTCAATCTGCATGATGTGACTCATGAGAGACTGCTGGATCATAGTTACCTCACCCACTTTGCACAAAAAAAAAGAATCAAGTTTTTTTTGGAGAGATGTAATATTGCAATCGGATACTATACTAATGAACGGGGCACAAAATAGTGTCACTGGAAGAAGGTTTGTGATGAAGGCAAATATATCTATATCCAGAATATATGTGGTGAATAACCTCCTACACTTCATGGGCAGGGATTCAATATCGTCATCACATGCCATCCATTAGATAATGATATATTAGATACTCAGCTTTAGCTTATGAGGCTGGGAGGTCAGTAGACAGTAGGATAAGTTCCAATGAGGACTGTCTTTGAGATGTAAGACCTAACATTAGTAAATGACACTTTGGGTACTTTTCCCATACATGATAGGAGTTTGTGAGAAATTCTACAAATTGACTTCAACATATACGTGATTTTCAAGACACCTCCTCCCCATTCAACGGGAATTAGTGCTGAGCAGGTGTAAATCTGTGGAATGCTTTCACCCATTACTAATACTTTGAACTTACCAAGAGTTAAGATTCAGATTGGGCTGGATGGAACAAAGCAAAAAGAGAGTACATGTATATGTACATATGTATGTATGTGTATGTGTACATGCATGTCATATGTATGTATGTGCATGTATATGTATACATGCATGTCTATTTCCTCTGCCCTTGGAGACTGATAAACCTTTGTTTTACTTCCTTTGAAACTGGGGCACTATGGATGTTATCATTTGGTGGATCAGCTAACAGCTAGGACATAGGAGGTCAGATTGGTCACATATGCAAGTCACATATTCTAGGTTAGATATTTAATCTCCAATAGAGCCAAGGGACATATCCGGGAGCTGATTTTCAAAATGTCAACAGGTGACTGTGTAATGACCATTTGTGTAACCAAAGTCCAGTTCTAATAAGACAAAATACAAAACCAGAAAGGCTTCTGGAAATCTGCCGACTGACTCACACTTCTCTTCTGGCTTCCCAAATGGTTCATTAGTTATCCTATCTGCTGCTGACACTTAGAACATTGTTGCGTCTTCTTTTATAAATTTAATTTTTTCCTTTTTTCCTTTACATCCCACTCTCTGCCCCCTTCCATTCTTCCTCTCCGACAATCCTTCCCATATCCCCTCTACCCCTACTCCTCTGAATGCATCGTGGGACCCCCCCTGGATATCTCCCTGCCCTGGCACATCAAGTCTCTGTGAAACAAGGCATTTCCTTTCCTACTGAGGTCAGAAAAGGAAGCCCATCTAGAAGAACCTATCCCACATACAGGCAACAGCTTTTGGGATACTCACCATTCCAGTTTTTCACGAACCACATGAAGACTAAGCTATACATGAGCTACATATGTGAAGAGTGGCCTAGGTCCAGCCCATGTATGTTCTTTGGTTGGTGACTCAGACTCTGAGAGCCCCAATGGTCCAGGTTAGTTGATTCTGTTGGTCTTCGTGTGAAGGTCCTATCCCCTTAGGGACCCACAATCCTTCTTCCTATTCTTCCCTAAGAGTTCTCAATATCCATCCACTGTTTGGCTGTGGGTGTCTGTATCTGTCTAAGTCAGCTGCTGGATGGAGTCTCTCAGAGGACAATATGCTCCTGTATACAAGCAAAACAGGGTAACATTAATAGTATCAGGGTCTGGTGCTTACCCATGGGATGGGTCTCAAGTTAGGTCAGTTATTCCTTGGCCTTTACCTCAGTCTCTGTTCCATCACTTGTGCCTGCATTTCTTGTAGAAAGGATAATGTTTTCATAGTTTTTATTGGGTATTTTATTTATTTGCATTTCAAATGTTATCCTCCATCCCAGTTTCTCCTCCACAAGGTCCCTATCCCTTCTTCCTCCATCTGTCTTTATAAGGGTGCTCCCCCACCAGCCCACCTACTCCTGCCTCAGTGTCCTAGCATTCTCCTAATGAGTCATTGAGCCTCCACAGGAGCAAGGAGCTCCCCTCCCAGTGATGCCCGATAAGGCAATGCTTTGCTACATATCCATCTAGGCTATGTACTTTGTGGTCGGTGGTTTTGATGAGTGGGTTGGTGTCTTTATTATTCTACTGGGGTTCCTGCCTGGTTAGAGGAGGTAGCCTCTTCAGGTTCCATATCCCCAATGTTGTGATAGTTAAGGTCATCTCCATTGATTCTTGGTGTTTCTCACAAAAGTGAAAATAGTTCTACCTCAAGATTCAACCATACTATTCCTTGGCATTTACCCAAAAGACATTCCACCATCTTACAAAGACATTGGCTCAACTATGCTCATATCAGTTTTATTCATAATAGCCAGAAACTGGAAATAATCTAGATGTTCCTCAACTGAAGAATAGATAAAGAAATTGTGGTACATCTACACAACAGAATACTATTCAGCTATTAAAAACTAAGACATCATGAATTTTGCAGACAGATGGATTGAACTTGAAAATATCAATCTGGGGGTGGTGGTGGTGCACGCCTTTAATCCCAGCACTTGGGAGGCAGAGGCAGGAGGATTTCTGAGTTCGAGGCCAGCCTGGTCTACAGAGTGAGTTCCCGGACAGCCAGGGCTACACAGAGAAAGAAAGAAATAAAGAAAAAGAGAGAGAGAGAGAGAGAGAGAGAGAGAGAGAGAGAGAGAGAGAGAGAGAGAGAGAGAGAGAGAGAAGGAAAGAGAAGAAAAGAAAAGAAAAGAAAAGAAAAGAAAAGAAAAGAAAAGAAAAGAAAAGAAAAGAAAAGAAAAGAAAAAGATCAATCTGAGTGAGATAACTCAATCCCAAAATACATTGTATATATTCAGTCACAAGTGGATTTAGCCATAAAATACAGGCACCATACTACACAGACACAAAGCTAAACAAGAAGGAAAGCTCAAGCAAGGAAGCTCAAATCTAATTTAGGAGAGGGAATATAATAGTAATAAGAGGCAGATGGAGGGAGGGAACTTGGAGGGAACGGGATGGTGAGGGGAGTGAGGGGTTCAGGATCAGGTGTGGAGAAGAAAAAGAGATGGCTAGATGATCATAAAAATGAATAGAAATCTTCAACTGATAGGGGTGAGGAGGTGTGGGACATCTCTAGGATGAAACAGAGTCTGTTGAGTCTTAAGGCCAAGAATGAAAATACATTAATTATGCCATATATAACTATACCAGCCTCAAAAAAAAGTACCAACTCTTGAGTTTTAGCACAACACCCTTTCCATATGACTTCAGTACTCTTAACTGGTTACTGATAAATGCACAAAATTCCCCCAAAATGCTTATGTTCTTTAAATTTAATATTTCTTTCCAAATTTAATCTCATGTTGCCTGAATTTAGCATATTAATGTGGTAATTATTGTGCTGTTTTCTTTCTGTTGTCTTCATACTAAAGAATGAATGATTTATGCTGTGTAGTGACAGTTTTAGAGTATTCTGGCTGTCTCTTCAGTATTGCCAGTCAGTTTTATAATTTCCACTTTTTTCAATTTTTTTAGGAGAAAATTTTATGGTTGCCATTTTTTTAGGGCTCACATTTCTCCTTCAGTTGAAAAGAAGCCTTTTTTTTTGCATTTCATTCAGAAAAAAATAATGCATGCTCTCTCTTTGTCAAGCAACGTCTACATCTTTTCCTTACTTATAAGAATACTTGGCTGGGTAGAACATTCTTATTTTGTGATTTTCCCCTTATAAACATTGAAAACCTCGAACTACCTTCAGGCTACATGATCTTTGCTGAGAAATAGCCTTCCAGAAAGGGTAGGGTCCAGGATGTGCTACTTCTGTTTTATTTTTGCCTTGAACTGCATTTTTATAGTTGACTTTCACCTTTGGGGAACCAATTCCATGGTATCTTAGAGTAGACCTGATTCAGTTGAGCTGGACTGCTGACTGCCAACGTGCCTAAGTCTGGATATTTGCAAACAGCTCTTGACTTGGGAGGGTTCTATTCCTAGTTTTTAGAGTAAGCATTCTACTTTTTTGACAATCTCAAATCCCATCTTTGAAGCCCGAGTAATTCATATTTAGCCCTTCTAATGCTGTCCCGTTGGTCTCATAAGCCTTCTTCAGGCCGCTGGTCCTTTATTACCCTTCAGCTGTACATTTCCCAGTGGCCTGGCTTTGAGCACACCAAGTCTCTTGCATTTGGCCCATCTGGCTTCTAATCGCATTTTCCAATCTGCTGGGTATACTTTTCAGTCCAAGGATTTCTTATTGCTTTTCACATTCCTTTACTATTTATCAATTAAAAATTATTTAATGTAATTATTGCCATCACTGTTTGATGTCTTCTTGATTCCCACTGTAGTTCCTTGGGCAGCCACATTGGGTCCTCTGATGTTTTACTCACATTTAATATCCTTTGTTTGATTCTGACAGCTTATTTTGATACTGAGCTGAGGTCATCCTTTCCTGAAAGATCTTGAAGCTTGTTACTTTTTAAGACTTCTGGACTTTGAAATATTAAATATTTATTCTAGTATTCCTAATCTGGATTTATTTATTACTCCATCTTTAATGAAATTCTATAGGATCCACCAATTTTCTGGTCCTGTTGTCGCTTCTGTCTTTTCATCACTAGAGGGAGATATAAGTTTAGGTTTGCAGTGAAATTGGCGGAAGGGCTAACACTCTTCCAGCACTAGAGAGATGCAACCCCGGGTTTCTCCTAAATCCACAATGGATGTATTACTTTATCTTAGCTCTTAGATCATCTAAGTGGGTAAGCTTCCCTTGAAAGTCTCATCTGAGCTGTGATGTAGCCACTAATGTTGCTAAGCTTTGTCATATGCTGAATTCACAGACTTGCCCCACACTAGGGTAGAACTCATGGTTGCCTTCTGGCCAAGACCATTGCTAGTAATCCTAGATGAATGATAGGGGATTAGACATTTTATAAAATGGGGTCATGAGTCTCTGCCTGGTATTGCAGCTGTCCTGGGGTCTCTATTGGAGAGTACTGGTCTGAACATGTGGTGTTTCATCAATCGCACTTTGCATTTCAAAAAAAAAAAAGAAAGAAGTCTGTGTTAGCTTCTTTGTGCCATCCCCCCCCCCCCCCGAGAAAAGAGTCTGGCTTCATATTGCATTGTCCAAAGTTGGGGTAATGATGTTGATCAAAACTGCGTGTTGCTAATGTGAACCTTAAGCTGTGCTACATTTATGTTTCACTAGCACAGATTTGCCCAGATTTGTGGGTGCATTGAGGTTCACACCATAGATTGGAGTAATATAGACCCAAACTAAAGAACAGGTCTCTACTTGGTGCTATATCTAGAGGCTACATTGGTACTTTCCAATGTTGGCAGAAGGGAATGGAGACAATCCCTTGACTACTATAACTGATGATAACCTGGGTCAAACCTGAGTCTTGGGCTCCCACCAACACGGTCAAGAGGTGCAGTGCCTCAGTCCCACTCCAAAGCTAGCAATAGCTTAGATCACATCTGAAACTGTTCCCATCATTATACTGGTATCTGCATAATGCAACTTTGTAACCATTGAGTCCTGGTCTGAAAATGGGGCCTTTGGTTGCTTGGTGCTATGTGGACCTAACACTTATCCTGAAGACAACCATCTATATTGGCTTTTATTCTCTTCTTTCAGAGACTGGAGGCTTGAACCATGTTATGTTGTCCAAGATTGGAAGATAGATATTGAAGACATTCCCTATACCTTTTTTTAATTTTCCAGAATCCACGTATGTGAATATTTTGCCCTGGGACCCCACTCTTGGAATTCTGCCTGACATCCCCATACTGGAGATGGTATAACAGTATTCTGCCTTCACTTATTTACATTCTCTAAACAAGAAGACTATATCTCTTTAATCTGTGTGGTGTTGGGGTACAAGTGAAATAGGCAACTTTTTTCTTCCTTTCTTCAATATGTCTTCTTTTATACAGAAGTCTGAATTATGTGTACTTGTACCTAGTTCCTTTAGCACTTGAGAAGGCAGGAAATGGCAGGGCCAGGAAGAACTGGGAAGGATGAGTAGATGGCATCCCAAAGGAATGCCACAGGGAGCACAGACCTTCATGTCTACCCAAGGTCACATCTCTCTCCTCACATCTGTCTAATCCGTGTGCAGCTCTTGACAGAGCTGCTCCTGACCACTTATAACTCATCTCTTCAAAGCAGGTGAGCTGAGAGCTCAATTGTTAATATTTGTTGAGAACATTCTGCATTACTTTTAAATCTTAATTGTGATCCAATGGAAACAACCACCCATCATGTAGAACCATGAACATCTGAGCTTTGCGTGTCCCGGTACCTCAGGCAGTCTCAACCAAGGTGCTTATCGTGGGACTGATATTTTCTTTTTTTTTTTTTTCAATTTTTTTTATTTTCTATATTCTTTGTTTACATTCCAAAGGCTTTCCCCTTTCCCAGTTACCCCCCACCATATGTCCCATAATTCCTCTCCCCCCCATGCTATTCCCCACTCTTTCCCCCCCCCCCCCACGATTTCTCTGTTCTGGGTCTACAATACTGGATCCAATCTTTACAGGCCCAGGGTCCTCTCCTTTTTTTCTTCTTGAGAGTCATTTGACTTGCTAATTGTGCCTTGAGTATTTAGGGCTTCTGGGCTCATTAATATCCACTTATCAGTGATTGCATTTCGTGTGTATTCTTTTGTGATTGGGTTAGCTCACTTAGGATGATAGTTTCCAGATCTAACCATTTACCTACAAATTGCATGAATTCATTATTTTTAATTGCTGAGTAGTACTCCATTGTATAAATATACCACATTTTCTGTATCCATTCCTCTTTTGAGGGATATCTGGGCTCCTTCCAATTTCTGGACTGATATTTTCATTAGCCCTTGGAGCTCACGCCTGCCCTCTGCTTTGCACTTACACGTCTTCTGTTCTTCATTAGGTTTGCACATGGAATCAAAAAATAGTTTTTTATTTATTATCTTAGTAAATAATGGTTCTCATTAACTAAATAGCATCTAAGAGGTTTCCCCCCCCTCAGTTTAACTGTATTTTCATCAAAGTATTTCTTAAAGTGATAATAATTAGAAAAAAAATCTGTTCCCATACTAAAAATATTGAATAAATTAATAAAAGCATAAAATCAAATAGAACATAATATGGTATCAATTTGGCGAAGTTGACTGTAGTGTGAAAAGTTAAAAAGAAAATTAGAAAAACACTACAAGCAGTAATTGAGATGTGGTGGAATGTTCTAGGGTTGGGGTGGTGGCTCAGTAGTGGGGTGCTTGCCTAGCATCTTCAAGTCACTGGCTTCTAGTTACTGTACTAAAAAAAAAAAAAAGGTTTAAAAAATGTGTTTGGAACCATAACAAAGAGGGTCAGGAGGCCTGGATACAAGGGTGCATGTCATGGGTTATTTATCCCCTGAGACTTTCCTATGTTTTTTCCTTCATTTTTTAGGAATGCCATGAATTAAAATTAACCTATGTGCTTCACTGACATTTTAAATTCGTTGACTTAATCAAACTTTTGAATTATGTAATATATTGGCCATATATTCTGAGTGTATACAAGGTAAAGAAGCAAAGATTCAATGACTTACTAGTTAACATTCTGACACGTAAATTTGTCTGATTTCAGAGCTTTTGCTGATGGCTTTTAGCATATGCTGACTCCCTATTAACCACATTTAACATACACATGCCAGGTTCAAAATCTAAATAAAGAATAGCATCAAAATATAGCCTAGACAAGCCGGGCGTGGTGGTGCACGTCTGTAATCCCAGCACTTGGGAGGCAGAGGCAGGCGGATTTCTGAGTTCGAGGCCAGCCTGGTCTACAGAGTGAGTTCCAGGACAGCCAGGACTACAAAAAGCAACCCTGTCTTGAAAAACCAATATATATATATATACAATATATATATATATATAATATATATATTATATATATATATATATACACATACATAGCCTAGACTATACTGCAACATGCTTTGAAATACTTTAGTTCTCTGTAAAAAAAAAAAATACTTAGATCTTGATTCACCTCTTTTGAAGTTTGTCTTTTCAGTATTGCTATCTGAAGTAACTCCTCTTCTTTCTAGGAGGCAAAGCCTCTTGTGGATGGAATCAGCTAAGAAGCCAACTGAACACGTGGTGGTGAAACATGCTGTTAATGAGGAGATGGAATAGTCCTGGGGAGAATGGAGAGAAGGGTAAGAAAGGTTGAGGGAGGGACAAGGCAGGTTTACGTGAGGAACCGTATTCCCCATGAGCAGAACACATGTATGTGTTCTAGGGCCTGACAGAGGCCTAAATGTCAGCTTGAGATTTCATGGGAAGCCGGTCCTGTAGCCAGTGTTTCTCCACCTCTGTTGCTCCATGTTTGTTCAAAAGCAGACCTCGACCTCTGACCTTTGACCTGCTACCCTTGGGTCCCAAACATCTGTGCCTTCCGCTCAGCCACCACTGTCATTTTTGCAAAGGCGGCTGCTGTGCTTTGTTTGTCTTTTTGTGTTGTGGTTTTGTGCATTTTTACAACCACCGTACTAAAAAAATATGACACTATTTCTATTAGAAAAATATATGTCGCCCTAAGAAAAGGAAAGAAAATATTAACTCGTGCCAAAATTATCCTATGAGTCTAGTAAAACTGCCATTCGGGGTAAATTTAGATGTATCTTGTTTTTGAGGTCTCTAAAGAAAGGAAACAAAGATAAATCAGAGTAAAAATTGTAGTAACTTAAATAGTGTATGCCTTATCACAAAGTTAGCCTCCTCTAGTTACCCTAATGCTCGGCAACTTATAGCTTATTTGTCCATTTTACATGGAGTCTCTAGCTCATAAAAGTAATAAGAACATGGCAGCTTCAGATAAAAGTACATGACAACTCCCCAGGAGGTTTTTGTTAAGTTCATGCCGGCCGTGACTGCAATGCAGAAACTGGAAGTTTCCCACAGGTCTCATCGTTTCGGTAAAGGGTTCACGGAACCTCTGAAACACTTGAGGATGAGAGCTTCAAGCATCGTTTATGGACATTGGGATGTGATCATCCCCCAAAGCACCAAGGGGGAGGGGGTAAGAGCCATAGCTTCGGGTTGTTTGTGGGACAAAATTTCCTGTGATTTCTAAGTGAACAACTTGAATCCTGATCCGATGGCAGACAACAAGAATGTTCTTCTCATATACATCCGAGAGATCCTGCTTATATGCTTGCTTCATTATTTGTCGGCTCTCTGATCCAAGTTTTCGGTTTCAGCAGGCTTCTCCCTGAGGATTCTGGCCTTCTCTTTATTACCCCACATTTCCCGCCAGCCTTTCATGGCTACTTACTCTCAGCATGTAAATATAGAAATTTTATTCCACATATTCGGGGAATAAAAGTGGGAGCCGTTAGAATAATAGCTGATGGGGATTGCGTTGAATCTGTATATTGCTTTTGGCAAGATTGCCATTTTAACTATATTAATCCTGCCAACCCATGAGCATGGAAGATTTTTCCATTTTCTGAGGTCTTCTTCCATTTCCTTCTTCAGAGACCTGAAGTTTTTGTCATATAAATCTTTCACTTGTTTGGTTAGAGTCACACCAAGATACTTTATATTGTTTGTGGCTATTGTGAAGGGTGTCATTTCCCTAATTTCTTTCTCGGCCAGCTTGTCCTTTGTGTATAGGAAGGCTACTGATTTGCTTGAGTTGATTTTATAACCAGCCACTTTGCTGAAGTTGTTTATCAGCTGTAGGAGTTCTCTGGTGGAGTTTTTTTGGTCACTTAGGTATACTATCATATCATCTGTGAATGCATTAAGGATACATGCTCCACTATGTTAATAGCAGCCTTATTTATAACAGCCAGAAGCTGGAAAGAACCCAGATGTCCCTCAACGGAGGAATGGATACAAAAAAAAAATGTGGTATATATACACAATGGAGTACTATTCAGCCATTAGAAACAATGAATTCATGAAATTCTTAGAGAAATGGATAGAGCTGGAGGACATCATACTAAGTGAGGTAACCCAGTCTCAAAAGAATACCCATGGTATGCACTCACTTATAAGTGAATATTAGCCTAGACTCTTGGGACACCAAAGACACAATCCACATATCAAATGATATCTGACAAGAAGGAAGGAGTGGACAGTGGTGCTGGAAAGGCTCAAAACATCAGTGTAGGGGAATACCAGATCAGGGAAGTGGGAAGGGGTGGATGGGGGAACAGGGGGAGGGAAAAGGGCATGTAGGACCTTTGGGGGATGGGGAACCAGAAAAAGGGAAATGAAATGTAAATATAGAATATATCCAATAAAAAAATTTTAAAAAAGAAAATATAAAAAAATAATACAGTTGTATCAATGGGCAAAAGTTTCTAGAATTTGAATCTTGTGGTAAATTACAGTTATATTTTAGAAAGTGTATTTTGAAAATGAAGATTAAAAAGAATTATGATATCTATAAAAAAAGAATAATAGCTGATGGGGTAATTATTTTTGAGGTTAGGGAATCATATCAAAGACCAGGAAGCTACAATTCCTGAGTTTACTTGTTACAACTCATCACACAGAATTTAACGAAATGACCAGTTTTCTTCAGGCTTCATCTGTGCTGAGATGGCCGGGAGTTCAAACACTCCGCTTCGTGTTTGAAAATGTCCTCCGTTCCAGTTTACTATCATTGCGTGATCCCTGATCACGCATCCCTTCACCTCCTGCCTCCGCGAAGTTCAAACAGCCAAATAAACAAAAAGTAATGCTATCGAACAAACTTACTAAAAATAGAAAAATATATAAAACACATAACGGACATCCTCTCTTCACAGTTACCTATTCAAAGCTGAAAGTACATTATTATATTCTTTCCGCACCGTGAGAAAAATATGAAGTTCATTATGCAAAGCAGTTAACTGTATTTATTTGTGGCATTGCATTCAAATTATGCTTCATGATGTTTTGCTGTTCACACTGAAAGATATTATTTTTTGTATTTTTAGTTATTGTGCTGGAGCTAGAAAGATGACTCGGGGCTTCAGAGTGTGTGCCGCTCATGCAGAGGAGCAGAAATTGCTTCCCAGAATGCATTTGGGGCAGCTTGCAATTATCACTCCAGTTCCATGGGATCCTATGCTCTTTTCTGGGCAACAGTTCAAATGTGCTTGTATATACCCACACACACACACACACACACACACACACACACACACACACATGCACGCACGCACACCACCTATATACATATGCACACATACACATCATATACAAAACTAAAAATAAATTTAAATATAAAAACAAATAGAATCATTATGCTACCTAGCACAAATCATGTAGTATCTCTAATACAGAAATTTCTGTAACATTGTTTCCTCGTGGAATACTTTTGTAGCAACCTTGGACAGTGTATTTTCTTCCTAAGAATGCAGCAGGAATGCTGCAGGGACAGGTTCAGGATGGCGAGTGCAGAGTGTTGAACGATCCAGAATCTGTTTTGCTTCACACATTTGCACAGCTCCAGACCTGTGGAACGCTCAGCACTGCCTGTTCATTAGAATCATCTGAGGAGCTATTAAAACACCCGATGTGTAGGCTCTAGGCCAGACCTATAAATCAAACCCTGAAACAGTGACCCCTGCATCAGTAGTTTTCAAAGCTCCCCAGGTGATTCCTTTATGAAGCCAAATTTGAGAATGGCTGCACTTCAGAACACTGGGGTCCATACGAGCAGGGCTGGGCCGTGGCCAGGCATGTTTTGGTACTGTCAACAGTACGTAAGAAACCATGCCAAGTGTCATTTGGGGATGGGAAAGTCAGAGAGCTTTGCCCATCTGAATTCTTTTGGGAGAGTAGCAATTATTCCTTAGAGAACCACTAGAGCCTGTGAAGTAAATAAAACTTAAGAAGGCCCTCAAATATCAGGTAGTATATATTTGGAAATAGGAAAATAATGGTTGTGATTTGCTTTAAATTGAATTTCTTTTTCTGAACTATGTCAGAAAAAAAAAAGATTAAAAGAAAAAAAACATTTGAATAAATAACCTTGCATATTTGGTTTTGTTTTTTTTTGGTGAGAGCCGCAGTCATATGGTCTTATAAATCAATTCATTAAGATGCCATCAGTACCAAATTGTCACTTCCTTTGTAATGATATAAAATAAAAATTTAACACAGGAACAGGAGGCTATTGAAGCTGACGTCAACATTTCCCTTTATACAATGAACAACATAAGTAACATTTCCCAAGTTTATATGTTAGAAATAGAAGTGGGATTCTTTCTTTAGAATAATATCTAAACTATGTACTGCAACTTTTAACTAACTTTTTCCTCCAAATATGTGTTTCTTTCTAAAATTTTGGAACTTATGCCTAAATATATAGTGAATTTGTGTTGATGTTTAAGCCTACCTTCGTATTCTTCTATTATAATCACTAACTAATAGACAAATAGAAGCAAAGAGAATAGAAAGAGTAATTGATCAGAGCCTTAGGCTCATTGCCTGTATGAAAAACTATGAGTTCAACCATTGGGGAACAGAGTTACAATCACCTTTTATTATGAATATGAAATGAAAAATGTTAAAAATGGGAAGAATACATCTAGTGAAATATTTTATTCAATCTTAGTCAATGTTTCTTGGAGGAGGAGGAGCTTGATTTAATATACGCAAAGAACAGAATTGCTCAGATTCTATGGCCATAGAACACAGTGGTAAAGACTTATGTGTATGGCAGGCAGAGAAGAGAGTAAACAGACAATATTCTACTGGTCAAAGAAGTGGGAGGGATGGTCAGGCATGCTAGATAAAAGAGGCACAGGGAAGATGGCAGCAGGAGAGAATTGTTGCTGATATTCTGCAACACAACTATGGTTGATGAGTATCTAGATTTGAACTGTAGCCCGTCACATTGTTTCAAAAATGTGAACACATTTTTTTATTCTCTCTGTACCCAGGTTTCTGATCTGAAGTAGGGTTCATAGGCAAAACTCTGCTTGTGCATATACTTGTGTGCCTATTAGGCTTCACTGGGGCTTACTAAACACTAGTATTTGCTGGGATTATAAAGTAATGCATTTATTGTTATAAATAATGATACAGCTATATCTATTAAATGTTATTTATTAATGTGCTTTGACATATTAATAAGATGTTACAATATAGAATGTGGAACAGGACTGAATGTGATATTTATTGTATATATTGGATTTGACACGATAAAGTTAATGTCGTCTTCTGAAGTCTGCAGGTTATTGCTTGACATGTATATAGGTTCTTTGTCTCTTTGTAAATCTCCTTTCTCTCCTTTTCCTTTATCTCTGTTTTTGTCTCTCTCTCTCTCTCTCTCTCTCTCTCTCTCTCTCTCTCTCTCTCTCTCTCGGTTTTTCGAGACAGGGTCTCTCTGTGTAGCCCTGGCTGTCCTGGAACTCACTCTGTAGACCAGGCTGGCCTCGAACTCAGAAATCCACCTGCCTCTGCCTCCCAAGTGCTGCGATTAAAGGCATGTGCCACCACTGCCCAGCTCTCTCTTTCTCTAGGAGTAACAAATCCATTTGTGAAATGAAAGCTCATTGTGTCAACGTGTGCCATATACCCTAACATAGAATCAAAGGCTAGGACCATGCAAAGTTTGTAGATAATAGCACAAAAGAAAGGATGGCTGAAATCTGCTCCTAGTTTTGAATCATTCCCAGGTATAAGTCTGCATGAGAACAACTTTGGGAACCTTTAAGAACCAACCCCTTTAGCTGCTGGTAGCCATGTGATATGATAGAAAGAAGGAGTATACACATGGACTGCCTACTCTCAAGTTATTAGCCCTAGGCAGGCACATATGAACAAAGCCAAATGAATTGAGTAATAAGTATGTACAAGATGCATACTATATATATAGTAGTTAAAGAAGAGAACATGAATCTAAGGGAGCGTGGAAGGCTGGGAGTGAAGCATATGAAGTATTTACATGAAGAATTTCTAAAACAAAATAAAGCTGTTTTATGTAACAGAATGAGTGCAAAGTATTTTTCCATCTAGAACATAACTGAGAGATCAAACACCTCTGTCCAAAAAATTCAAATATAGTTCTATCAGCATAAGGTTTCAAAATTTATCTTTCTTCGGTGTAGGAAAATGGCCCCACCTAGGTCCAATTCCCATACCTGAGAGTTTTGCAAGTTCCTAATCTGGAAGCTGGAGATAAAGAAAAAAATAGTGTACAGACCATAGCCTTGCTAAGTGCTGGATGTACTGTGAGAAAAGTTGAAGAGAGATAGGTACGGAGTCCATCATGCCCCTGGCAGGGACAGAATGAGATGGGTCTTGCCACTGGAACAGGGATACGGGGTGTGGGACCCTAGGAATATCAATGACCACTTTGGGCATAAGGCTTGTTTATATAATAATATTTTCACATTCTTCCAAGAAATATCCTCCCTATTAATGACATTTTTGTTTGTTTGTTTGTTTGGTTGGTTGGTTTTTCAAGACAAGGTTTCTCTGTGTAGCCCTGGCTGTCCTGTAACTCACTCTGTAGACCAGGCTGGCCTTGAACTCAGAAATCTGCCTGCCTCTTCCTCCCAAATGCTGGGATTAAAGGCATGTGCCACCATGCCCGGCTAATGACTTCCTGATAATCAGAAACACAACTCAGAGGGATGAAGATGTGGCTAATATCTCAGCAAAATGCTTAACTCTGGGACCTTCAGGGCAACACTTAAAGCTGTGGCAAAAACTCTAAAATCATGGGTTTGAATGTATAATAGTTCAACTATGTGAAAATATAAAGATGCAATATGAATTATATAAGGGCCTTGACAGATCTAGAGGAAGAGGCAGCTACACTGTGAGTCAGCTTATCAGAAAGATGCTGAATGAAGTCAAAGAACTGAGAACAAAAGATGTGTGCTCATCCTTAAACCATTCATCTGTCTCAACCACTGCCCCCTTCCATCACGAAACCTCTGGGAACATCCTACACCAGGGACAGAGATAACCCAAGAGCCGGATGATCAAGAGGCATGCTATGAAAGGTAAACTTCCAGACTTGACATGGTTACCACAGGTGTCGCTGTGAACTTATACAAGGTGCACAAGACCAGAACAAAATCAATCAGCAAAATTCCAGAACAGATGGGGAGGTGTTGACTCGGCCTCAGTTCTTAAAATTTCACAAGTGGTGCTAATGGCATATTGGTTAGCTATTAGGCAATCTTCAGACATCCTGTTCTTGAATGTGTGGAAATTTCCCATATTTCAGGGTATGATTTTATACCATATATATACATATATATATATATATATATATGTATGTATACATATATACCATATATATACATATATATATATATATATATATATACATACATACATACACGTGTATATAGATACACACACGGGTATATATATATGTGTGTATCATATGCATATATATGTGTATCATTAACTGAACATAATGGATTAGGTTCAGAAAGGGTTGTGTTAGGGGAATGTAGGGTAGAGTAATGGTAAAGGGGAATGAGGAGCATGTATATGATCATTTCTCATTGTATACACGTATGAAATTTTTAAAAGATTGAAAAGTAATCAAAACACTAAAAAAAAATATGGGATACTCACCATGCTTTGAATATTTTATATTATTGCTTTCATCCTTCTCATTTTCTTACTCATTTAGAAAACACACATTCAGCATTTAATATGAACCAGAAAGTATTCCTGCCACTGAGAGGCGATGAAAAGATAGTCAAATACAGATCTTCCTTTTGCACCAGACCTAATATGATGGGCAGAGGCTAAGGAAGTTACTTAAGTGCATTTGATTATTACTGCAATTACTAAGCAGAAGAACAAACTGGGAGTGTTGTTGAATACATAGAGAGATAAAAATCGAGATTGGGAGGTGAGGGAAGGCTTCCCTGAGATTTTGATGTTTAAAAGAGTTCTGGAGCTAGATGCAAGCAGGTAAAGGATTCTTCTGAGCAGGCCAATGATGGAGCATTGCTAGGGAATGAAGAGTCATGGGATGTCTGTCTATGCTTAAGAAATGCTAAGATATTGGGCATCAGTAAAGCTATCGTGTTCTTTGAACACTGATGGCTTGAAACTGCTGTTTAATGTGATTTGAAGGTAGACATCTTGGTTTTAGTCTTCATTGTGGAAAGTGAGACCACATGGTTTGTACTCATTACTGTGACCCATTATAAAATGTAGAGTCTATTGTCTCTTTTCCTAAGTGTGACTGTACCATCCCCTCATCAGTGGCAGAGATACAAAAGAGAAATCCTCACAGGATGCAGTGGTTGGGGTCTACGAATATGAAAAGACACTAACGGCTGAAAATTGTCCTGGATGAGGATTTACACCAAGGATAGAATGAGGGATTAAAAAAAATCATGGAAGACGACAAGATTGAAATTTTGTGCACAGGAAGAAGCAGATACAGTGACTAGGTCAAAGCAAGTGGAGAAGATTTAGTGTGTCAACCCCAAAGAAGGCACATTAGAGTTGTTGTAGTGACGGATGGTTTTCTGTTGCAAGCTCAGTAGAGAAAAAGAGTTACTGGCAAACTTAAAGCATTCTTTCTACCTTTTGATACTGAAAATAAACAGTGCTTGTGACTTCATATGAAGTAAACATACATGCAAACTCATTTGGCCATTATCAAATAAAATGTGTTTTAAGGTCTAAAGTAAGCTGTATTTTTCTTTATTCAACAAAACAAGCTTGCTTTATTCACATTTTACTAATGGAATGTTTGTTCTTTCATGCAGCAAAACACAGTGCTAGTTTAAGAAGTACAGTATAAAATAATTTGTCTTAAGAAGCACTATAGCTTTCCTTATGCCCAATATCTTACTATTTCTCAAGCATCTACTGCATACAAGAGCCTTGCTTTCTGTGATCAAGTTTTGGGTGTATAATCTAGATAACTAGATAAGCATATATACCTTTTAAATGAATGAAAATAAAGAGAAACTTAGTGAAATCATTTTACAGTTGACAGGGACTACCGCATCACATTTCATTTATAGACCAGCAATGACAGGATGGATTTCTGCCAGGCTCTGGAGGTATTCAGGTCACGTTTCTTTCAGGACCACTTGAGACCCTTCTATTTGAATAGTCTTGGCCTGTTTTAGAGTCTTTAGTTTTCTTCTATGTACATTAGAGCGATGCTTAGCAACCTTGAGGCTGTAATGATTCTGAAAGTCTTGGGTCACTTTCAATGAATATCAATTCAAACAGCATCGTACTAAGGTTGATTTACAGCTTTTCATTTAAAACAAGACCAACAGAGGCCTTTCGGGGTGAAGTGAAATTATCCCCACACTTTCTTTCTCATTTGCCAACCAAATTTCTTCCCACAAATTCTAGAACCATGTGAGAAAAGCGAGCACTCTCTAATATCCTTATGAGTTTATCCTTCTCACATGTTCAAATGGGCTGGTATCCTTCTCTATTTTGACCATGCCTGGAAACATTTTATTCTATCCTTTAGCTGTTTTAGAAAAGAAATGAAACCAACCATTTATGAAGGATTTTTATTTGACCATTGCAAGTTCAGTCTTTATCATTTCATCATGTAATAAACCAAGGGTCCTTGAAAAAAGAGACATTGTTATAATATTGTCAAATCTAAAAATAAAAATTAAAAAGGGCTGTCTTTTTTTAAACTAACAGATTAATGAGAAGAAGCTAACTATAATAAAGTCATCGCACCTATAGCTATTGCCTAGACGGTGCTAGATCTGATTTGATCCTCAGATTTAAAAGAGATGGCAGTAAAGAAGCAGAATTAACAGGACAGATGAAGGATTGTGTAGAGAGGCACGGTGATGCATGCCTGTGATCGTGACACTAATGATGCTGAGCCACGGGAATTGCAGGTTTGAAGCTAGCCTGGTTTACATAGTGAGCACTGGGCCAGCTTGGACTGCGTAGAATAGCTCAATCTCTGCCACTATAACAAAAGAAAAGCAGAAAGAAAGGAGCATGAAGTCACCGAGGTAATCTATGACTTTGGGGTGACCTTGGATAGCTCACTTCTCAGGAGTGAACTTTCATCATCTGTAAAATGGAAGTGGACGGGTTGTGACTACACATTCATGTTGTAAGCTGAGACTTTGATACCCTTCTGATGAGACTTAGAGGGGAACTTCAAAGATCAAGCTTGTGTAAACAGCACTGGTGAAAGCTCACCGAGGCAAGTCTAAAGAAGAGAGTTTCAAAACCCAGACCTCCATGTTGTTTCCTTACAACCCTGCAACTCTTTACACCAAACATTCTCTTACTAGATATTTATATAAGTATACTTCAGGACTAGACTCCTAACCATCTGGAATATAGATGCAGTTATTTTCCATATATTAAATATTTTGATACTGTAAAAACACTTATATTTGTAGCTTGTCATTTAAAACACAAGCAATATGAACCTTTCTGGGTATAGGAGAATTAGTCCAATAATTTTTTCCCTAAATCTCATCATTTTTTTTACAAAAGAATCAATATTGCTTGGAAATAAATAAAAAAATTCTTTAAAGAGCAGTAAGATTTTAAGATTAAGTAGTAAATGATTTAGTGAAAATATTTTTCTTGCAGTAAATCAATCTGTGAGATTTAGGGAAATATTTATGAGACTCAGAACTGATGTGTTTTTGCTTTGTAGTTCAGGTAGAGCATACAAGATGCAGCCAGAAAATGCGGGAACAAGTGTGTCTGAAGTGATTTATTTTCATAAAATGTCTAATTATTAAAAATTCATTGGCGTTAGGAAATTTATTCAGACCAGTGGGTGTTCCGCCTGCACAATGTCCCTACTGAAATACGTTACAGTCTTTCTTGAAGTCTCTCTGCTACAAAGCCTTTGTGTTGGGATCTCTCGTGCTGTGCTGTTAATAACAGCGGGATCTTACACAGAGCTATTACCTCTGCTTCATAAATCACAATTGTTTTTAATCAAGGAACATTAAAGTGAGCTAGTTGGCACTGAGGGATAATTCAGTCGAAAAGAGAATTATTTGGTTTAGAAGTAGAGAACTCCCTTAGATTTAGGGTGGATACACTTAGGTTCGTTTAAGACCTGCTGCTTTGTAGAGGTTAGAATTTGGATCATAAATTGGGCTGGGAATAAATACCTCTCCAAGTAAAAGTAAAGAGAATTGTCTTAAGATTTGAGAGGGGAGATAATGTACAATGAGGGTTGGGGTGAGACTCAGGTCTTGTCCCTGTACTTCTGCTTTGAGCAAAGAACTTCCCATGTCCAGTTTTTGTAGCTTTGCATCGATCAAGCATACGTAAAACAAAGGAGTTTTATCATGTGACTACATCTGTCTCTGCAGTTACTTTTCTCTCTGCATTATACTTTTCAGTTAGCTGAGGTTGGTTTTTATTTAAGTTCAAAATATTTTACAAATCATTAGAATAGTGGGGTTTGTATATGCAATTTCCATTAATTCTGAAAACAGATAAGAAAAGTCTTATATTTTATATAAACCCACATTTTACAAACTGAAATACTTTGAGTATATGCATGAGACAGATAGGTCAAGTGGAGTTCACTATATTTTAGGCAGTTTTTAGTGTTTAAAGGAGCTTAGTGATTTCAGGGTTTGCACGGTTCTCAGAACCCAAGTTTAGTACTGTCTCCGCATTGCAACAGACTCAGCGGATTAGTTTGCTATATTCTGTGGGAAATAGTGTATATTTTCTTTATATGAATCATTAGAAATCCTAAGAGTTACACCAGTAATACAGGTTTTATCCAAGGAGTTACACTTCTACTTATTTTCTTAAGCCAAAGTATTCTTCAAATATTCTAGCATTTGAAACTAGGACACATTTTAGCATCTCAAAGGTGCATCATTTAAGGGCTAAGCATACATATTTTTTTTCATTTTCAGTTTTTAAAAGTAATTTGATATTTGCTTTGCAAATGTATGTAGATATCATTTGAAAACCATTAACAAACCATGAATTTGTTTTAAATAAATGGATTGCCACCTAGTCAGGTGTATGAGAGTTGGACCAGTTTGAAATTTTCTTAAACTTCTTTTGGGTCTGATGTGATTCTATAAACTAAAACAGAATGATGACTTTTTCTACCTGCATAAGATTTTAATATTCATATAACTCTTAAAAGATTCAGTTGCATCTGAATGACTTGCATTAAAAGCATAAACATTAGTAGCAAAGTTGGGCTCTTGGGCCAGCATTTGCTTAGAGTTCATTTAGGAAAAGACATCACTGCTCATGATAGCAGTGGTTCAAGTCTCCATGTGCTGCAATAATTACATACTTTGGTGTGTGTGTTTAAAGACAAAGGAGTGACAACTTGAGTTGCCTCGGAGCATGCCAGGCACCATCTTTCACGTTCTCCTACATCCTATAATTTTCATCAATTGCAAAAGAAGATGCTGCTTTTCTGAGAGGTGTCATAAACTGAATTCTCATCTCCTATGTTAGACAGTCTTCATTTATAGGAAATGCATATACTCTTACTTTTTACTTCTTCACAGTGTTGGGAGTAGAACTCAGGGCCTTTTATATTCTAGCCAGGGACTCAAACACTGGACTATGCCCACAGTCTTTCACATTTACGTTTCTAATGAGGTATATTGCAGTGAGATATGGTAGTTGGAGGTGATGATGGGGAGTTGACATGGGAGTAGATAACTTCTATAATGAGAATCCATAGAAGAAAAGGAGTAAGGAGGACACCGTGGTGAGACAGGTGGCTTGTCAAGGGCAATAAATCATCCCCACTTTCCAGTTCTCAGTGTCAAGCTCTTTAATATATATATATCAAACCCCACTAATGGATTGTGGTAGCCTACCTAAGATACAGCACAGCATGAGGCACAATGCCTTAATGCAGAGTGTGAATCCTTTTGATTCTGTTTCAGGAAAAGGGGAATAAGATGTAAATCATCCTTCTGAAATCTGAGACCAAGTATTTCTGCTTCTTTGTCTCCTTGTCTCTCTGTCTTTCTGTCTCTGTCTCTCTGTCTCTCTCTGTCTCTCTCCCTCTCTCTCCGTCTCTCTGTCTCTGTCTCTCTGTCTCTGTCTCTCTCTCTGTCTCTCTCTGTCTCTCTCTGTCTCTGTCTCTCTCTGTCTCTCTGTCTCTCTGTCTCTCTCTCTGTCTCTCTCTCTCTCTCTCTCTCTCTCTCTCTCTCTCTCTCTCTCTCTCTTTTGCACACATGCAGATGTCCTCTTAGCTTCTCCCTTCTCTCTTGGCATTGCCGCACATCAGATTAGCACTGTACTAGAAAATGAAATTAACAAACAGAATGTCAGGAATGGTTCAATTTACTGAGCACTTAATAAGCAAACAGATCTTTGGCAAATCATGTCCTTAACTGGAGAGCTTGAATAAAGTCAACTGCAGATGTTACCTGAAAGTCAGATGCAAATTGGAACACAAACAAGACATCGCATTCTCTTAGATATACAGAAAAATGGTCAGTGTTTTTAAAGAAATGGCAAAAAAATACTTTAATTAAACTAAGAGAATCTCCTTTACCCTTCAAATTCTTTCATGTACAAAACAAAGTCAAGTCTCCAAACCTTGAAACTGGAAGTCAAATTTGTCCACCTGTTTCTTCCTGATCATCTTAAGATAAAGGCCATGGAGGTTCAATAGCATAGCTAAAAAGATTGTCATAATTTTCGGAGAGAATCTGCATAGCATAGTAAATAGAGTATCAGCTTTTCATATCCCTAGTGCTAAATTCCACCATTTGATTTTTTCCTTTGATTTATAAGCTCACATGCACTAGGCATATTTTAACTGGATGAAAGATAGCAAGGACGCAGGGCCTACTAGACACATCAGGGCTGACATATGTATGAGCTCACAGAGACTGGTAAGCATGCAGAGGGTTTGGGCAGTTCCATGGCAGATGGGGTCCTGCTACTACAAGGGTAAAGGAGACAAACCAAGTATGCAAATTACACTTGAGGGAAGGCCCGCCTAGGAATGAATGACCAAATAATACTTTTAGATATTTGTACTGGCTGGTTTTGTGTGTCAACTTGACACAGACTGGAATTATTACAGAGAAAGGAGCTTCAGTTGGGGAAGTGCCTCCATAAGATCCAACTATGGGGCATTTTCTTAATTAGTGATCAAGGGGGGAGGGGCCCTTGTGGGTGGTGCCATTTCTGGGCTGGTAGTCTTGGGTTGTATAAGAGAGCAGGCTGAGCAAGCCAGGGAGAGCAAGCCAGTAAGAAACATCCTTCCATGGCCTCTGCATCAGCTCCTGCTTCCTGACCTGCTTGAGTTCCAGTCCTGACTTCCTTTAGTGATGAACAGCAACATGGAAGTGTAAGCTGAATAAACCCTTTCCTCCCCAGCTTGCTTCTTTGTCATGATGCTTGTTCAGGAATAGAAACCCTGACTAAGACAATATTTGTATTTGTTGTTGCTCCATAATACTTTGTCTGAACTTTTTTTTAACTTTATAAGTCTTTTGCATATATACTACAGTTTCTGGTTTTATTTACATTGGTATTCTATGTGTGCAAATGTGTCTCTGATTCTGTGTTTATTGTGCTTTTTCTAAGGCTTCTTTCCCACCCTGCATTTGTTAATTTGTTTTGTTCTACCCTGTTTTGTTTCGTTTTATTTATCTCATCTATTATTATTATTATTATTATTATTATTTTGTTATTTATGATGATGGTGATTCCTGTTTGTTTTCTAATGAGAAAGAGAAAGAAAGGATATTCAGGTGGGTTGGGAGGTGGAGATAATATGGGAAGAGTTGAGAGAGGGAAAATCTGTAATCAGAATATATTGTATAAGAGGCAAGAGGATTTCTGAGTTCGAGGCCAGCCTGGTCTACAGAGTGAGTTCAAGGACAGCCAGGGCTACACAGAGAAACCCTATCTCGGAAAAAAAAAGAATATATTGTATAAAAAAACCTCAAAGTCCACACTGAGTGACACACTTCTTCCAACCAGGACACAACTCCTAATAGTGCCACCCTCTATGAACCTATGTGATCCATTTCCTTCAAACTAGTACAATTTCACTATTTTTACTTCTCAGTCTTCTCTAACTAGTAAGAGTTTTAACATTGATGTTCTTAGTCCTCTACTATTTCTTCTTCCTCACTTTTTTTCCTTATTTTAGTCTTAATTTTGTCACTTATGTAAGAGTATTGGTTATGTATCATCCTGAAAGCCAATAGGTAGTTATGTGATGTCAACATAATACATTTAGAAAAAATACTAGATTTCTTAGTTTAAAAAATACAAATTCTAGATCCATCTAGTGGATAAAACATTGTTTCATCTAGTAAACAAACACAGCTTTATCATTGTACAGAGATATACAGCTAAACACATGTTTAATATGTCTTGAGATAACTCAGTTGGGTTTTCTCCTGGGATAAAATTTATAATGAATCATAATCTAGTTTTAGCTAATTGATTCAAGTTCATAGCCATAACAAAACACTGCAGATGGTTTTGAAACTACTATTCTGAACCCCTATGAAAAATGTAATCTATATTTCTACTGTCTTCTAGGGTATTTGCAATTTTTGAAATTAAGCTGTGAGCATACTCTGATATTTACATATATATTATAACTTTTCATCACCCTGTGATCAGGCAGCTCTTTTCAATGCTGGCTAGCATCGAATCATGAAACGACACAGTCAGAATGAGGGATCCTATCTTTCTATCATACAGCTCGCCCTCTGAATGAAGGGGAACCTGCTCATAAGACTGTTGGACAAATGAAGCAAGCTGACACTCTTCCTAACTGTGCAAACTATGTAAGAGCCACCAACGCTCTCCCTGCAACTATCTTTTGAGGAACAAATGGTGAACAACAAAATGGGTCATGTACTTTCAAGAATATTACTGTCATGGTAACAGTCACAACATTCAGTAGAGCATATCTTAAGTATTGATTAAGAGAATTACATCTTTAAACATAGATCAAAAAAGAAAAAAATGAAATTGGAATTAATACAAATTCAAATTAGATCAGCTGAAGGAATGAGTTTTATACATGGATACAAGGGCCCTTTGGCTAAACTAAAAACTGTATTTTTTTTGTTCTCACTTATATTTATATTCACTAAAATGTAGTTTTCTGTCATATTTTTTCCCATTATAATGAAGTCTTTAAAGTGTAAGCTGTTTGGTCTCTGTAGGCCTTTCTGTAACACACAGCTGGAAAAACAAGGGTATTTAAGACTTCAGATGGTTGGGTCTATTTCAAGGTTTTGTTCTTGGCTTTGTTATGCACAACCAAAACGTTGCCCTTGAGTTCTAAATTTAGGAATGATGATTTATGTTTAAATACTTAAGGGTTTCACTGGTGCACATTAAATAGGCATTTGCACATTTAAAATAGTTAATACTTTGCAATTTTCATAGAGTACTAGAAACACATATATTACAAATTATTAAAACCTTTTCAATTCTTTTGAAAATGAAACTTTTCCATTTATTGCTTATAATCACATCTTTAGGTACATAGTATTATCTAATATTTAATTATTTTCAATTTACTAGTCCTTCATATAGTTAAAAAGAAGTGTTTTAATATACATAACATGATTTGGTTTACAATGATTATATAAAAATGTACATGTAATACTCATATGGTAATAATTTTAAAAAGACAGATTATCCTCTCTAACTATGTGTATTTAACCTGGCATCTGATACTTGTATATTAAAGAAGATCCACAAACATATTCTTGAAAATATGAAGATTAATTAAATCTAAAGGGGGACCTGGAATGATGGCTCAGAGGTTAAGCACACTGACTGCTCTTCCAGAAGATCTGGGTTCTATTTCTCACACCTACAGTGTGAGATAGTGGCTCACAACCATCTATAACTGTAAAACTATGAGATTTAATGCCATTTTTTGGTATTTAAATATATATATATATATATATATATATTTAAATTGGGAGGAGGAGGGAGGGAGAAAGTAAGTAGAGACAACTGGATTGAAGGTGGGCATCTCTGGGGCAAGTTATAAACCTAGGAAAATGGAAACTCCCAAGGATTTATGAGAGTGACCCTAGCTAAGATTGCTAGCAATGGGGGATATGAGGCCTAAACTGCCCATCTCTTATAAATAAACAACACATACAGTGGAGGGATTGGGATACCAACACAGCCACAAAAACTTAGACCCATAATTTGTCCTGCCTACAAGATGTACAGGGGTAAAAGATGGAGGAGAATTTGAGGAAAGAGCCAACCAACAACTGATGCAGAGACTCACAGCTAAACATTGGGTAGAGATTGAAGAATTCTGTAGCAGATGGGAAGGAAGGATTGAAGGAGCATGAGGAAACCCCAAGAAAACCTACAGAGTCAACTAACCTGGGTCCATATAGGCTCATAGAGACTGTACCACCAACTAGAAAACATGCATGCGAAATATCTAAGCTCTCTGCACATATGCAAGTCACCCTTGTGCATCCGGGTCATCATCTGGGACTCTTAAAGGGGAAGCAGGAACTCTCTCTAAGTATATGGAGGAAAAGTATGATGGGAATGTAAAATAAATATCTTAATCAATTAAATAATTTGTACATGTTTCCTTTCTGATTCTTTTTATTTGAATAAACAGTAGAGATATGTCAATAATTATATCATGGTCTAGTGGGGGAATAAAGTTTTAAATTTATTAGTTAAAAATTCTTTTGCCAGCCAGCTGCAGTTGTGCACACCTTTAATCCCAGTGGAAGGCTGAGGTATGCATTTCTCTGAGTTTGAGGTCACCCTTGTCTACAGGGTGATTTTCGGGACAGCCAGGGATACACAGAGAAACCCTGCCTTGGGGTAAGGGCTATAGAAAGTGTTATTTTCCCTTAAGACCAAGGTCATGGAGTTGATGGCCTTTTATTTCACAATACAAAATACTTAGGTGCCATCTACTTTCATGTCTTAATATATTCCTAGATAAACTACAACATATGATTATGTATTTAAAATCTTGGTAAATCTCAGATGTTTTAGGAAGTATTGTTTTCTTTATTAAATATTGCTTCTATTTGGAACTATTGAGAAAAGATTAAAGTCATATAGGCTTTGAGGCCTTTTGTATAAAAGAGTGAGAAGAATCATTATTTAAATCATTTTGTTTCAGGACAACATGTTTTTGTTGTTGTTTTGGTTTGGTTTGGTTTTGTTGTTGCTTTTTTCAAGACAGGGTTTCTCTGTATAGCCCTGACTGTCCTGGAACTCACTCTGTAGACCAGGCTGGCCTTGAACTCAGAAATCCTCCTGCCTCTGCCTCCCAAGTGCTGGGATTAAAGGCTTGTGAAGCCATGGCCCTGTGGACAACTTGTTTACTGTACTAACACCTTTTGAATTCTTTTTAGGCCCAAGATTTGCATTTATCAATCCCTAGGCTTTTCTTTCTTTAGTTTTATTACTTTTTCTCAGTGTATTTTGATAACGGTTCCCCTCCTCCTTCTCCTCCTCCTCCTCCTCCTCCTCCTCCTCCTCCTCCTCTTCCCAGAGCCTCCCTAACCATGGAACTTCATGCTCTCCTCTCCACCAGAAAAACCCAAAAAACTAAAAAACAAAACAAAAATCCAAAACTCAAAAGAAAGAAAGAAAGAAAACCAGTAAGACAAAGTAAGACTGTGTGTGTGTGTGTGTGTGTGTGTGTGTGTGTATGTGTGTGTAACAACAATTAATCAAACGAGTCATGAATTTGAAAAAAATAAGATGGGGTGGTTTAGTTAGGGTTACTATTACTGTTCTGAAATGTCAGGACTTACATCATATTCTGGAGGACTGAGTCTATTTGGCTTACATAGCCCGAATCCCTGTCCACTGAGAAGCCAAAATCTGAACTGAAACAGAGCAGAAACCTGGAAGCAGGAGCTGATGCAGAGGTCATGGATGCATGCTGTTTATTGGCTTGCTCTCAACGGCTTGCTCAGCCTGTTTTCTTCAAGAACCCAGCACCATCAACCCCGGAATGACACCACTCACCATGGACTGGGCCTTCCCTATCAATAGCTAATTAAAAAATGCTTACAGGCTTGCCTACAGCATGATCTTTTGTTTGTTGGTTGGTTGGTTTTGGTTTTTTGAGACAGGGTTTCTCTGTATAGCCCTGGCTGTCCTGGAACTCACTCTGTAGACCAGGCTGGCCTCAAATTCAGAAATTCACCTGCCTCTGCCTTCCAAGTGCTGGGATTAAAGGCGTGTGCCACCACTGCCTGGACCTATAGCATGAGCTTATAGAGGCATTTCCTCAACTGAAGTTCTCGTCTCTCAGATGACTTTAGCTTTTGTCAAGTTAACAAAAAACTAAACGGGGCAAGAAGTAGATCAGAGGGTTTGGAGAGAACAGGAAGAAAAGAAAGATGTTGTGATTATAATCTCAAAAAGTAAGAGATTTTTTTTTGATCCCTGAACAACACTCACGAGAGACAGACCTGATGCAATTTGCAAGAGGAATTTTAATTTCCAGAGCTCTGGGGGGTCACAGTCCTACCATGCAGGGTAAAAGAAGTGAGCCCGTGTGGGCTGGCTTGGGTTGGCCTTTTATAGGCTTATAACAGAACCTGCCTACCACAAGCTTCTAAGCCAATCAGTTCAAACCATCCAAACCCGTGCTCTCTGAGAACCTATCAGCCTCTTACAGAGGCCGGAAGAACTAGTGAAGTCATTTCTGCTTACGTGGCCACCACGCACAGGGTTGCGCCCACCCTCCCCCACTGGCAATAGGCGTTGGGGACCCAAGTGCCCCCCAGGAAGGAGCCCCGCAGCCTCCCCACGGTGACTCCACCAGCCCCCAGCTGTGCCCGTCCCTACCACAGGCACTTCGTGAAGGGAGACGGGAAAAGGCGCCAGGGACACTCCCAGAGGTTCGTGGTCAGACCCTGGAGGCAGGTGGGATATGTGCACACTTCCAGGCCAACAAGGTGTGGACTGAACCTCTGCTCTTTTGGGGTCACCCTAGACTCAGGCACAGGGGATTCCTAGCTTACAACCTTATCCTTTCATTCCCCACTTCCTGTCTTGTTAATAGTTCTAACCTTAGAACTAGGAGAATTAAAGGTCAGCCTCCTCTTGTCTCAGAAGGCTCTTATACTGCTGCCTAAGTACCATAATCTGGACCGCGCTCACCTGGTCCCTGATGAAGGCAACTAACCTATTGACTATATAAGTCTAACTGTAAGCAACAGGAGCATTATCATTAGGGGTCCTATCAGGGCAGAAAACAGGGTGGTCAAGAGTACAAGATAAGGGTCTTTCCACTGAGTCTTAAAGTTTCCCACATGGTGGCATCTAATGTAGACCATATCTCCAACTTGGAAGCAATGTGGGACTTGTGGATCTCCTCCTGAGTAGGCCTCCCGGACCTCGATGCCTTATTCATTGGAGCGCCTCTAGCCTAGAGAGCAAAGGTCCAGTCTCTGTGATCAATTTGGTGAGGGTCTCTTTCACCAGGGTTCCAGCAACTGTTCCTGAAGCCTTCTTTGACAGATCCAGTAACTTGTCTGGAAGCAGTGAGGAGTCTCTGACATGCCTAGAGCATTAAAGCAGACAGTTTGAGCCAAATCTTATGTTGTGGCACACCTGTCGGGAGGACCCAGTGGATGACAAAGAAATTGGGGTAACAAAAAGGATCTCCAGTGGGGTCAGGTTAAAATGGCAAGGACTATTCAGAAACAAGGGGAGAGGCACCACCCAGCCTAAGCCAGTCTCCTAGGTCAATTTATTTAAGGTCTCTCATAGGGTTTTGTTTATTTTCTCTAGCTGTCTTGAGCCCAGGGGACAGTACATCCAATAACGTTTCCAATTAGTCCCCAATATCTGTCAATTTCTGACTTACCTTAGAAACAAAAACAGAACTATTGTCTGATCCAATTACCTTGGGCACTCTGAAACTCGGGAAAATTTCTTCTAACCCTGGCTGCTGTTTCCTGCCTGCTAGGAGAAGTCTCAATCTATCTTCAAGTGCTAGAAGATATTCATAACCATACTTTCCTGCCTTATCTTTTATAAAACCTCTATATACTCTAGGTTGTTCTCTTCTAGGTCTTCTGCCCTATTTACTCTTTGCTGCATAAGCGTTCACTCGCTGGCATACCTTACACTGTTTTATTGATCCCTTAAATGAGTTCATCTGTGCATTTGCCCTGGCAAGTCCTTGGCTTACTCTCTGGGGAGTATAATTCTCCCTTCTTGTGTGCACCTTTCCTTGGTAATAGTTGGTCAGATGGCTAGCAATCTCAGTCCTTTTTTATTCAGCATATTTTAAGTGAGGCTATCTCTTAATTTTGTCCCATTTTTCAGTGGGTGTCTCTTGTAGACCCACAACCAGTATAGGCTCCTGTATATCTATCCTTGGAGCCGTTTGCTCTGCTGGGCTGTTGCCCACTGAGTCTTTTCCCTTTTGACATCCTGGGCAGAGGGTAATACTCACAGTTGTTGGCTTCATTAGGGCATCTAAGAGGTCCAAGATTTCCTGTTGGTTTTCTCTGATGTGAGCAGTCCTTTTGGCATATACACCTGTGGACGTGGGCTGTGGCAAAGGCATAACTGTTATCCATGTGGATGTTGATTTTCTTGCTGTCTCCAAGTTCCAAGGTCTTGGTAAGGGCCATTAGCTCCACTTTCTGTGCTGAAATGCCAGGGGGTAAAGATTCTTCTACCCAGATGCCATTTGTGCTGCCCACCATAGTAGCACCTGCTTGTCTCTTTCCTTCACGGAGAAAATTGCTCCTGTCTGTAGCAACTTTCAGCAGGGGTCAGTCTCTCTTTTTGGGCCAGTTGCTGCAGCCCTTTGAACAGTAAGTATATCTGTCCTCCCCACCATTTTGGAGAGTATGCCTTGCTCCAACAGTTAGGAACATCCTGGGGTAACCTTAAATGAATGGGTTACCCATCCCATCCCTAGGTCCATTGTTCTTCGGGTAGTCCATGAACATATTTTGGTGCCAGTGGCTTCTTGGACCCTAGATCTTTTCTTGGAAATAGGGCCATTGGGTTGGAAGACCGTGTGTTAAGCCCCTGTGTCCATCAAGAACTGAGTGGGTTTCTCTTTCCCTCTCACAGTTATCCAGGGTTGGGGGAGGTGGTCAGAACACCCATCTCCCCTAGTCATTGTCTTTATCCAGTGATAACACCTTTGCCATTTGTGGGCACTTCTCCCAAGACCTGGGAGTTCTTGCTCCCAGCTTGTTAGGGCACACTCTGGCTCAGTGGCCTCTCCATATAGTATGCACATTGATTCCTTTCTGCCTTTTAGCCAGGATTTTCTGTAGCTTCCTTCTCTGTCATTTTTTTCTTTCTCCTCTGTCTCCCTGTCTCAGCAAACTATACTAAATCTCTCTATAGACTTTTCTAACAACCTGCACCACCAAATCTCTCTACAGACCTTCTAAATAACTTGCACCAAATCCCTCTACATACTTCCTCAGCAAACTAAAGTCCTTCTAGTCTGGGGTGTATAGCAAAATGCTTCTGAGCTGCACTAGAAAGGCTGCCAGTAACTCATCTGGTCCCTGCTTAACCTCACATACCTTCGCCAAATCTGTGGGCTATAATGCCCTCGAGACCTGCCAATGGAGTCTGGTGTCGGTCTTTCAGGTGCCTCTTACCTTTCGTCTGAGGGGGTATTCTTTTCTGGCTTCCTGTATTACAAATAAAACAGTCTCAAAGAGATTAATCAGTCTCTTGGGAAATACGTCCTTAGGAGAGAGTCACCGTGAATCAGGATAGGTGGTCTCAGATCATCTGCTCCATTCTGTGGTCTTCTCTAAATATAAATTGAGCATATGTACTGGCTAGTTTTGTGTGTCAACTTGACACAGGCTGGAGTTATCATAGGAAAAGGAGCTTCAGTTGGGGAAGTGCCTCTATGAGATCCAGCTGTGGGGCATTTTCTCAATTAGTGATCAAGTGAGGGAGGGCCCCTTGTGGGTGGTGCCATCTCTAGGCTGGTATTCTTGGGTTCTATAAGAGAGCAGACTGAGCAAGCCAGGGGAAGCAAGCCAGTAAGGAACATCTCTCCATGGCCTCTGCATCAGCTCCTGCTTCTGACCTGCTTGAGTTCCAGTCCTGACTTCCTTTGGTGATGAACAGCTGTGTGGAAGTATAAGCACATCCACTCCCTCTGTAAACACACAAACAGACCGTGGAGCCACATTCAAACACTCAGGACAATGGACATTGGCCGGCCGGTGCACACACACTTCAGAGAGGGTCCCCTTACCTCCAAGTTGTTTCTCGAGTGTGTAGGAGTGTCCACATTTCCCGGCCCATGCACCAACTATAAGATCTGAAAGAAAAACGGGGGTACCCCAGCACCCCATGCCTCGGAAACTGGCACCCCAAACACTCACGAGAGACAGACCTGATGCAATTTGCAAGAGGAATTTTAATTTCCAGAGCTCTGGGGGGGTCACAGTCCTACCATGCAGGGTAAAAGAAGTGAGCCCTGAGATTTTTTTTTTAAGGGAAGTCCATTTTGTGTGGCACCACATTGGTGAAAACTCATGTTTCTCTTTCCACACAAATAGCTCCTTAGTTAGTCCTGGGCTTGGTGTCTACCTCCCCTTTCCAGGGATAGGATTTTTGTTTGGCTAGAAACTGTTCAGTGTATCATCATATTCTCTGTGATTTGCTATGTATATCAATCTTGCTGAATCTGGAAGATGGTTGGTTCATTGCTCTGATATATGTCCTGCCAATGTGCTGTAGAAGCAGTGGAAACTATGTCTTTCCTTGTATTGTTCTTAGAACAGGTATAATAAAAATAAGTAGTTTCAATAAATGAATCAATTTTGTCCATTTCTCTTACACTGGCAAATTACTGTGATCACATTCTATTTAAACCATCCCCATAATCTACTCATCTACTTTGAAACATGGACAAAAGTCTTCTTTTGTTCTCGCTGTTGTTCAGGAATTGCATAAGATTTAGTTGTATAATTTAATATTTCTCAATTACAGTGCCAGACTAGCAGTTGATTATGATCAGTTGTAGTACTCAATGATATATGGATAATTCAATAATGCCCTACTTGTAGTACTCAGTAAGATCTTCTTCTTCATATATACTTTATAATAGAAATGAAATATGAAAATTGAGATTAAAATTTTCCTTTTTATCTTTTCAATTTTCAAACATCATTTATCCAAACGTAAATTTACTGAAACATTTAGTTAGGAACCTGAGTCTGGGTAGCATAGAAACCTAGGGAAGGAACAATTAAAAACAAAAAGAAAAAGAAAGAAAGAAAGAAAGAAACAAACAAACAAACAAACAAACAAATGCAATCATATTCTGCTATGGTCATAGATCAGGGCTTGTCCAGTTGTAACCAGAGAGGCTTCCTCCAGCAACAGATGGGAGAAGGTACATAGACTTACAGCTAAGAGACGGTCTGCATTGGAGATCTCCATTTGGTCTCCCATAGCTTGAATAAAAATGGCCCCCATAGACTCATAGGGAGTGTCAGTATTGGAGCTGGAGCCTTGTTGGAGTAGATGTGACCTTGTAGGAGAAAGTTTGTCACTAGGGATGGGATTGGAAGTTTCAGAAGCTCATACCAGGCTCAATGTCACTCTCTCCTCCTGCTGCCTGCCAATCTAGAAGTAAAACTCTTGACTTTCCAGTGCCATGTCTGCCTTGTGATACCATGTTTCCAGCCATGTTGACAATGGACTAAACTTTTCAACTCTAAGTTAGCCACAATTAAATGCTTTCCTTCATAAGAGTTGTCATGGGCATGATGTCTCCTCACAACAATGAAACTCTGACTAGGTCCTTCCAGTCAGAGATCAGGGAACCCCATGGAACAGGGGGAAGAAAAATTGTAGGGGTCAGAGGCAATGGGGGGACACCAGCAGAACATGACCCACATAATCAACTAAGGGATTTATATGGGCTCACAGAGATTGAATCTGCATGGGCCAGGTTTGCATGGGTCTGCAGTTGGTCCTCTGAATATGCTTATTGCTGTTAGCTTGGTGTTTTTATGGGACTCCTAACATTGGGAACAGGTACCTCTTTGTTTTTCCTGTTCTTGCAACTTTTTCCCTAGACTTTTTTTTTCTCTGTCCAGCCTCTACTAAAAGGGCTTTTTCTCTGCCTTATTGTATCTTGTTTTGTCCTGCTTGGCTGTTGTCTATTGAAGACCTGGTGTTTGTTTTTGAAGAGTCCAAGAGGGGTGGAAAGTATTCTTTTAAAGAATACATTAAAAGTACATCAAATGGCTCTAACAAAAATAGATTAAGGGGTTTTGTGCATATTCATTTGATAAATATGTGAAGAATGTCAAACCAGAGACTTCTGTGCTGTGTTATAACCAGCTTTTATAGGGTAAACAAGTGGGTAGGGCTCATTAAGGAATTCCAGCTTCCTGAACTTCTATCTGATATAAAACCACTGACTCACAGGTAAGAATATTTTCTTATTTCCACAAAATGCTCACATTGGAAGACACAACTGAAGTTTAGCTAAGGCCCATCTTTTAATTTACATTGTTTTGAAAAGGATATCCCACGGCTAGTATTGGCCATCTGAAGTCTGGCTTTTGACAAGAAAACAAGTTGCTATCTATTAAGATCAGCGAGATATGACTCTTGGTTCTTGGTCTACTTCTAGGAGGTAAGAAAACCCAATTCTAAATATGTAAATTATTTATTTTAGCTGAAAAGATGGCCTGGGGGGTTCCTGGCCTTTGTTTAACTTCCTCACCCTACTTGCCCAATTCCAGATGTGCATGCAGGCAAGATTGTGAGCATGGAAAGTTAGTGCATGTGTGACCACATTCTTGCTAAATGCCATTGAGTGAGCTGTTGGCTGAAGGAAAGAGTGGTACCGGAATGTGGGAGAGAGTGTTAGAGAGGAAATACAGAGAGCTGGTGGAAAGAATGCTGCTTTGAGTACAAAGAAATCTCAGACTGACTCTGAACTTAGGGGCCTGGAGGGTGGGAAAACAGGAGACAGTTGTGAAGCTTTGTGTATATGTGTATGTGTATGTATATACGATATAATTAATTGCATAATTAAATAATATTATTTATATGTTTTATATATAAAACAAGATTTCTGCCATTTACATGTACACACATGTATATATATGTGTGTGTATGTGTATATGTATGTGTATGTACATGTGCATGTGAATGCATATGTATATGTGTGCACTGAAAGCTACAACTGGCACTTTATGCCATCTATATGTACACACGTGTGTATGTGCATGTGCATGTGTGTATACATGTGCGTGTATATGTGTATGTGCATGTGCATGTGCATGTACATGTATATGTGTGCACTGAAAGATACAATTGGTACTTAACACAAAGTTTTCATGTCCTGGGGATGGACATGAAAACTGGATTTTAACAAACCTGAAACTATTTGAATCAAAAACTGAAAGGAATTTCTTCACCATCATTTGTATAGCTCTACTGTCTATGTTCACATGTGGAAGTTGACCTCTTTGGAATAAACGCAAACTCCTAAGATTGCCTGCCTTACAGAGTAAGTGTCTGGCCCTGCAAGTCTCTGGCTGTCACACCCCACTTCTGCATTCTGTACTGGTTAGTTTTATGTCAAGTTGACACAAGTTATAGTCATAAGTTAGGAGAGAGTCTCAATTGAAAAAATACCTCCATAGATCTGGCTGTAGGGCAATTAGTGATTGATGGGCAAGGGTCCATCCCATTACTGTCTATCCCTGGACTGGTGGTTCTGGGTTTTATAAGAAAGCAAGCTGAGCAAAGCATGCAGTGCAAGACAGTAAGCAGTACCCCTCCTCCATGGACTCTGCGTTAGCTCCTCTCTCCAGGGTTCTGCCCTGTTTGAATTTTCATCCTGGCTTTCTCTAATGTGGAAATGTAAGCTAAGTAAACCCTTTCTTCCCTCACCAACTTGCTTTGTGGTCAAAGAGGGTTCATCACAGCAATAGTAAGCCTAACTAAGACAACCACCTTCATCAAAATGAAATGATGGAGACGACTGGATAATGCTGCTTTAAAAAAAAAATAGAAACTCATAAAAAAATGGGTATACAGAAATGAATCCTGAAGTAATCTTCACTCAGTTACCTAAAGAATATATGTTCCTTTAACCATTCACTTTTTCATTCTTCAAGTATTTATTAAATGCCTACTGTGTTCTAGCCATGTGATGGTTCTAAAGAAATATTAGTGTGCCAAAAGAAAGCATTCTCATTTATTATAAAAGTTGAAGCTTTATTATATTAATAAATTGTATTAGAGCCATATGGTAGGAGAATTTTTGCAAACCTGCTATAGATAACATCCCTGCAATTACGAAGACAGCCAGACTGCAGGTATTATCTTCATCTCTCCATCCTTGTGTACTTTGGGTAAGGTAACTAAGTACTAATTTAGCATTGTTGATGTGACTAAACTATTTATATACTTTTGTCTAAAGACATGCTGGACTAGGATATACCAAGATCCTTCATTGTACTTCCCAGTAATTGATTCTCCAGAGGGTTGCTGTGGGAGTTTCTTCGTTTAGTTGTAGAAAAAAAAAAAGCATGATTACTCATATGAGTTTGTACTGTGCACCAAAGCTTGACTTTACCCGTTTTTCTCTTTTGTTTTGATTTTCTTAATAAAACTAAAGTTTGCCTTATGGACTATGATGTATAGTATCCTGGTTCTGATATCCTGGAAGATATTTTTAGAATAGTATCAATAGATAAATAATTATAATATGTAATATGGATTATTTGAGGGCAGAGTTGTCCTAGGAACGAATACACGCATTTCTATCCTTGTTTTGAAAGCGTCGTTCTGCTTGTTATCTTGGTTTTTTTTTCTTTTTTTTGACAGAATTTAGTACAGCCACTAGGTTGTTCCAAAGAATTGCCTTTGCTCTGCTAACCTCGTTTAGTATTACCTAGGAGAGATTTCAAACTTCTGCTCATTAGTCTTTTGGCTCCTATCAGAACTTTATAGGGGATAGCAAAGTCCTAAGCCAAGAAATTTAGTGACAGAAGAGGTCAACTGCAGGAGGGTGTGGTAGTCCGTGTTTAAGTCATTATAATCCTCATGTGGAAAGGTCTAACACTGCAAGGTGAGGAAAAAGTGTCCCTATATGCTGATGGTTTTCCCATAGTATGGCCTCGTCATTTTCCCATGATCCTAAGAAAAATGCATGGAGTTGGGGGGCGGGGATGGGAGAGGAAGAAAGAAAAGAGAAAATTGTTCACCTGAAGAAAAAAAGAATGAAACCTGGACAATGTGTTTAAAGTGTGTGGAATAAGTCATAACCATAAATTAAAAAAAAATACCTGTGATGGTTTATATATGCTTTTCCCAGGGAGTGGCACTATTAGGAGGTATGGCCTTGTTGGAGTAGGTATGTCACTGTGGGTGTGGGGTTAAGACCTTCACCCTAGTTGCCTGGAAGTCAGTCTTCCTCTAGCAGCCTTCAGATGAAGATGTAGAACTCTCAGCTCCTCCTGCACCATATCTGCCTGGATGCTGCCATGTTTCTGCCTTGATGACAATGGACTAAACCTCTGAGCCTGTAAGCCAGCCCCAATTAAATGTTGTCTTTTATAAAACTTGCATTGGTCATGGTATCTGTTCACAGCAGTAAAACCCTAACTAAGACAGAAGTTGGTACCAGACACTGGGGTATTGCTGTGATAGGCCTGACCATGCTTTTGTTTGGAAGAATGTGAATTTGGGGACTTTGGATTTGGAAAGCCATGAAATGCTTTAAGTGCGGCTTAATGGGCCAGCCTAGAAGGAACATGGGAGACAGCGGAGCTGAGGGTCATTTTAACTGTGTAGGTCTGATGGCCCAAGAGGTTTCAATGGAGAAGAACTTTAATATG
This sequence comes from Apodemus agrarius, assembly GCA_964023405.1. NCBI lineage: Eukaryota > Metazoa > Chordata > Mammalia > Rodentia > Muridae > Apodemus > Apodemus agrarius. The sequence goes on along the minus strand of OZ030018.1, from coordinate 32,930,085 downwards.
TGGCTGAGAGACTGTTTTTGTGATGTTTTAGTGAAGAACACAACTGCTTTTTGCCATTGTCTGAAGGGACTGCCTAGGGCTAAGGTAAAGAGATTTATATTAACTGTATCTGCAAAGGAAGTCTCAAAAAAGCCCAACAAAAACTTTGTTCTCTGGTTAAGTCTGATGAAGAGAATTTTGAACAAACATAGCAAGCTGAGAAAGGAAAAGTACAAAATATATAGTTTGAGTATTAAAGGGACTCTAGGAAGTGAAATGGAGCTGGATTCAAGGATATTAAACTGAATTAAAGGAGTGGTGACCTTGGGGGCAAGATTCACCCTGTTAACTTTAGGTCCAGGCTTGGTGGACCACACTTTTAATCCCAGTGCTTAGGAGACAGGCATGCAGATCTCTTGAGTTCAGAGGCAGTCTAAGGAGCAAGATTCAGGACAGCCAATTTAGGCAGCGAAGGAGCTGGGAAAAAGGAAGCTGGTGATAATGTAATAGAATAAGGGGGTCAATGTTCCAGCTCCTGCAAGCAGCAGAACTCAGCAGCTTCGGCCACATGTCTCTGGCTTTATATTCAAAAGAAGGAGACTACTGGGAGAATTGATGCTGGTTAGCTGGCTGGAGCTAAGAAATTAATGGTGATTAAGAAAAAACCAGCATCACTGAGGTGAAATATGGGAAGTGTTTTCTGAGAGCACAAAGAAGCTGTATTCCAGAGATAGCCAAGTGTTCCTCATGGTGCAGCTGTACTTGGTAATGTAAGAATCATCCAGGTGGTACTGGTTTTGAAGGCATGAAGCCATCATGAAGAATATCTGAGGCTTGGTACTGTGAAAGTGTACCCTCAGTTGTAATGGACAGCCCAGGACTGAAGGGGTCATGAAAAGGAGTCATGGCTAGGGCTAAGGTAAAGAGATTTATATTAACTGTATCTGCAAAGGAAGTCTCAAAAAAGCCCAACAAAAACTTAGCATATTGGAGATGCCAGTACCATGGGATGACCACCAAGAACAGCAGTGGCAGTGGAGTGGATCAATCTGAACTTAGAGGGCAGAGCTGGAGAAGTGACACCAGCTCTTTGGAGATACACAGAAGATCATGTGTGGATCTCAGACTTTGGAACAAGAAGCTCTGAAGCTGAAATTGACTTGGGGTACCCAAGATGTTAAAGATGACAGAGCCTCGGGATGCCTGCCAAGGAAAGCTGCTAACAGGGAGTGGAACAAGCCCAGGAGAAAGAACCTTGTTGAAGTCAACAAAGATGAAAAAGGAGTTGGATATCTGAGGACTGCTTTGCCATGACGTGGAGATGCAGAGTTTGGACTTTGCCCAGCTGGTTTCCTGTCTTGCTTGGGGGATTAAGTGATTGAATAAATCTCAGAAGAGACCTTGAACTTTGGACTTTAAACACTGTTGAGACTGCTATAGACTACAGGGACTTTTGAAGCTGAACTAAATGCATTTTGCATTATGCTGTGTTTAAGTATGGCCCCCATAGACTCATGCTTGAACAAGCCTATGGGGGCCAGGGAGTGGAATGTGATGGTTTGTATATGCTTTTCCCAGGGAGTGGCACTATTAGGAGGTGTGGCCTTGTTGGAGTAGGTGTGTCACTGTGGGTGTGGGGTTAAGACCTTCACCCTAGTTGCCTGGAAGTCAGTCTTCCTCCAGCAGCCTTCAGATGAAGATATAGAACTCTCAGCTCCTCCTACACCATATCTGCCTGGATGCTGCCATGTTTCTGCCTTGATGATAATGGACTGAACCTCTGAGCCTGTAAGCCAGCCCCAATTAAATGTTGTCTTTTATAAAACTTGCATTGGTCATGGTATCTGTTCACAGCAGTAAAACCCTAACTAAGACAATACCCAATGAAATGAGCATACTTTAAGTGGGTTAAGTAGCATAAAGGCAATCTTTGCAAGCTGGCACAGAATACCAAAAAAGAAGGACTGGCTTTCATGACAGTCATGTAAAGATTCTCCTCATATTTTTGTAAGATCTAGTTCCAAGACAGTTTGATCTCATTAAAATTATGAAATTTGAAAGAAATATTTTCCTAAAATAGTCAAATAATAAAATGTTGGCAGAGCCTAAAGGTGAATGTAGGCAAATCATCATGAATAGTTTAACTATCATTTGTAGACTGTATTTAATATTCCATGCATCATGCCAAATGCTTTTACCCTGTTACTGTTATATCACTGGCCCATTGTATTTCCTAAGCGTTTATTTAATCATGGACTCAACAAGCATTATACAAGCTTTCCTCCACATAAATTACAGTTAAGCTCTGGGTCTACTGAAGAGACAAAGCAAAGTATCTTTGTGCAATCCATAGTTCTGGTAAACACTACATCCTTTTAATTGCACATAAAAATAGAGGAGGCAAATAGCTATTAGTACTCACATTGAAAACAGGAAACCTGTGATTTCTAGGTCAGTAGGATCAAAGAAACCAACTGGTTGTCTGACCTTGAGATTTTGTGCTAAACTTACCAGGTCAGTGTTTAGTTTGAAGAATGTGTGGATTTGAAGTGAGTTAGACAAATGCTGACAATCAAAAGTTTATGGCGGTTTTATTCCTGATTATTCAAGGTCTAGGTGAGAAAATAAAAGAGAGAGACAGAGAGACAGAGACAGAGAGAAACAGGAAGAAAAGAAGAGAAGAAAAAAAAGAAAAGCACAGGTAATTGAAAGGAAACCATCATTACTAATCCTTATCTTTAATCTCAATACTTGAGAGGAGAATTGCTGTGAGTTTGAGACTAGCCTGAGCTAGATTTAAACCCTGTCTTAAAGCAAAACAAAATAAATACAAGTTCATAGCAAATATGGATCTGATAGATAGGTAAGCCGATGATATTTTTCACTAAAATATATTTATTTTCAAATAAAATTGAAATAATTTGAAAATAAATTTGTATATAAACTTCTAATAAAAAAGTAAAAATATAATTAGTTTTTTAAGTATTTCAATCTATTTAGTGATTGATCCCTAATATTAGAAACATGAATGTATGGATATTTTTAAAATTTGTTTGGACTTTATGACATTGCATGATAGTTGCAATGTTGAAAATTATATTTTCAAAAACTTTTCAATATTAAAAAACATTACATATAACTTATTAAATTGTGAAAATGTATTGCAGTCAAATGGAAAAAAAATTAGCCATATTTCATGGAAAGAAGAATTACTTGGAAAAGAATATACACAAACACTGCATTTTTTAGTAAAATTAAGTCCATGTGCAATACTGTTTTCCAAAATATAGAAACTGAACCATCTTTTCTGGACATAAATTAAACGCAGAAGAGGAAAATAGTTCCTATTCTACCCTATTTCACTTTATGGTTTATATAAAACTAATTTTAAAGTCTTTTTATTTTATTGTAATTGCTTACTGACATTAAATAGAAGCATATTTCTGCCTCAAGTGTTGTTGATAGTTTTAAAGTAACTCTTATACAAAACATATTAATGTAATCGATTTTTGGAAACCATTTTTTTATGGTCTGGCATTAGACCATAATTGAAGTATGCATTTACTCTTAACTAAAATAAAAATGATGAAGTGTAAGCACTGAACATAGGAAGGGCTTTGTCATGCTATGGTAATAATCCCCAAATCTGATGAACAAGAGGTTGTCCATCACAGGCCTTAGTGGAGCACACTGCACTGTTTCTACACTTCATCTCCATCACCCTGAAGAGGAAAGGGAAAAGCAATGTGTGACATTGCAGGGGCCTGCCTTTTTGTTGTTGTTGAAGCCACTTGGCAATGGGACTTTTCAGCCTGGCATGAGCAGGAGTGGGGCACAAGAACATTTACAAACAGTCCTAATGACTTCCCGAAGACAGAGCTCTGAGTTCACCAGGCTCACACTCACTTTAAAGGTGTAGAAAATCATTCTCGGCAAAAGGAAGAGAGGGAGGAAGACAAATCATAGTAACTAATAAAAAATTCCAATCATAGCCCATTGTTTGTTTGGTTCATTCTTAATATCTTTAATAAAGACTCTTACATGCCATTTTGATGTTAAGATTCTGAAAACAGAAGAGATAAAGAACAGGATAGGGGGTTAAGGGTATGAGACAGCGAGACAGAAACAGCAACCAACAGTTCCGTGCAATTTACAGGTGAGTTGGCACAGAAGAGATTATTACCTTCAGAGTTTCTACCTGGAGGAAATTTGGAGATTCAGACATTAAAAGGTAGAAAAATGAGGTTTTGAGTAGCAAAAGAGAATCAGCAGAGTCATAAAATGGCATTATGTTTTCTTGAGGCACATAGGGATTAGCATTGACAGGTTCTAAGGCATATGCAGAAAGGTCTGCTGGACTTCAGAAATAAAGCAATCATTACTGCGGAAACATTACGTGTTTAGAACATATTTATACCTTTTCTGATAGAGGAATGACCTTCTAATATTTTAGTAAAACATTATTACAAAACTGCTGGATGTTAATTGATGGCTTAGTTCTCCCTAGACTATTCTGGAGACTTATGTACTGAAACTATTTGCCGGTATTGGTTACAGGAAAAGTAATCGGCTAAATATGTCATCAGTCATTAGATGTTTTTGGTAATCCACAGCCTAGAATAAATGAACAGGTGACTCAGAGAATCAATTAGGTTAGATCCAAACTGGTAGTCTCCAAACTTGACTCATCAGAGAGGAAATTTATAGCCTGGGGCTTCCGTCACTGGTTTCTTCATGTGATACAGCACAAGATGAAAAGCAACTTAGAGAGGAAAGGTTTTTCATCTTACAACTCTCAGGTTACACTTCATTCCTGGAAGAAGTCAGAGCAGGAACTCAAGGAAGGAATCTGAAGGTAGGAATTGTTGCAGATGCCATGGAGGAGTCCTGCGTACTAACTCTTCAAGACTTGCTCAGTATACCTTTTTATAAATCAAGGACCACCAATCTAGGCTGACACCTCCCACACTTGGTTGGATCCTCCCTCATCTATTAAAAAAATTCATCACAGGATTGTTCACAGACAAGATTATTTTCTCAATTGATTGATATTCCCTCTCCCTAGAGGACATTAGCTTGTATCAAATTGGCATAAAACTAGTCAGCACAATAATTTTATCAGATGATAAACTACTAACAAGTATGATTAACGTTAAGAAATCAAGTGAAGAAACACCTCTAACACACTGAACTACAGTAAACTTTAACTTTGACCACAGGCAAGACTTGTTGCCTGGAAACCCACAGCAAACAGGTTGCCGAGCAACCTATGGGTCCTGTGAAGAAAGCAACATCAGTGACCACAGCATGCTGAAAACAGAGAGCCAGAAGTCACTTGCAGAGAAAAAGAAAGGTCGCATACATGGGCCTAAACAACTGAGCTTTTGTTTCTTCAAGACAACTCATGTAATCTGAAGCCCTGACTTTTCTTAAGTTTAAGATCAAAATCCATATTCTTTTTGTAGGGTTGATGGCATATATATATATATATATATATATATATATATATATATATGTATATGTATATATATATGTATATGTATATATATATATACACACATATATATATATGAGAGAGAGAGACAGAGAGAGAGAGAGACAGAGAGAGAGAGAGACAGAGAGAGAGAGAGAGACAGAGACAGAGAGAGAGAGAGAGAGACAGAGAGAGTTTCTTGCTGGACAGAAGCATCTAATGATTAGATCAACCTTTAGTAGTCAAGTTGGTGTTGTGCTTATGTTTTACTCATGTTACTATAAACTCACAAGCCTATGGTATAGTATACACAATCTTAAACATCCTTACAATGTTATGATGGGAATGGATAATCCCAGGTACATCATGTCAGATTTATCACATGTGATGGTGTTACCTCAGCCTGTAGTAAACTCATTTATGGTAGATTACCTGGTCATCAGATCACATCTCACAGGAACTGCAGGAAATATAAATTTTATTCAGTCTCTGCTGTGTAGAAAGTACATTTGAATCCCTAATAACTACGGGAAAGCCTAAAGTCTTTAGTATGGTAATGAAACACAACTTTCGTATCTCCCCAATACATGCCCTTTTCATTATCCTTTGAACATGGAGGTTTCCATGCATTTGTTCAAGCTGTTTAGTACTACCAGCATTTCATTCCCATTTTCTTGATCCGATGCGTACCCAGCCACACTTGAAATTCTTAGTAAACTGATCTTTTTGGGAAAGGTTGCCTGAATTGCTTCAGGGAAACAGGAATACAAAGGTCTAAATCTCATTCAAAGGAGAAATTCTACAAATTTCCTAAGACTGTTTTGTAGTAATATCTGATACCCAAAGCACGGACACAATGGTTTACTGTGCAGACACATGGAACTCTGTGTGAATTTATGGAAATGGCCATAAGATTAGAGAAAGAGGAGAGTTTTAAAATATTTTTATCACATATTCATCATACACAATAATGGGTTTCACTGTGACATTTTTACCCATCTGCATTGATGTATTTAAATCATATTTATCCCCACTATCCTCTTTTCCCTCTCCTTTTCTAATACCTCCTTCATCCTAATTATCCTTCTTTTGCATGTATGCATGCCTGTGTGCTTCAAGTTTATGTCTGTGTGTGTGTATGTCGTGTATGTCGTGTGTGTGTGTGTGTGTGTGTGTGTGTGTGTGTGTGTGTTTATTCAAATGGCTTGCATTATGGTGGTTAGAGGAGTGCACATGAGAATGGGATTTTAGAGAATGGACAATTTAACAGTGGCTACACCACGGAAGAAAATTCCTGCTTCACCTCCATCAACATTATATGCTGAGGAAGGAACTGGTCCTCATGGTCCCCTCTCCCTCCCAAGAAAGGGAGTCCAACAGCCATATTACACACAGCAGTCAGGGTTGTACTATGCTCCTCATTTCTACTTTCTACTCTTACATTCTTTCTACCCATTCTTTCTGATTATCCCTGACCCTTGATGGGGTTGTGAAGGAATAGTAGAGAAGGTCCACATAAAATCGTGTCATTAAGTCATTTATCATGATTACGTTGACTTTGCAGTTTCTGTAGGCCATTGTCAAACAAAGTTTCTCTAACCAAAACCGACAACGGTGCTAATATATGGACATAAGTGTAATTATTTAGAAGGCAATATGATGGACACATCACTTCCATTTAGCAAAATAACATTAGTACCTTCCTGTTGAGCATTGGTCTGGTGCTGCTATGTATTCAGATGCTTAAATATTTGCCTCCAAGATCTGGTTGTTCCCAATAAGGAGAGCCGCATGTGTACCAAGTGATGCTATGTAAACCCTGCTCCCCAGTGTAAAGTTAGTTGGCTAATAAAAGGCTGTGATTGGGCAGAAAAGAGAGAGAAAGGCAGGGCACGAGGGTCCAAGGAAAAGGAAAAGGGACATGTGACACGCGGGTGGGGGGGAGGAAGTGCACGGGGTGGGGGGCGTTGTGAAAAGAGAAGAGCCATGAACATATGGCCAGGAGAAATAGTAAGTGAAAAGGGACATGTGGCTGGGATATAAGTTAGAACAGCTCAAAACCTGCCCAATCTAGCCTTACAGCTCGTAAATAAAATACCAGGTTTGGGTGTCTTTTATACTTTTATACTTGTTTGCTAGAACATAGAATTCATTTTACACCTTTTGCTCTAGTGCCCATGACCTATGTAGCCATAGGATTTTGATGGACTGATTAGTATTGGGCATTAGTTCTTCCTGGGGATAAAGCACCAAATCAAATCAGCAGTCAATTATGAGCACATCAGATTTGCCACTATTGTACCCATGGGTTCATCTTGTCTTAATGGTTGGTATTGTTGCACACAGAAACCGTCAATATAGTGCCTTTCAGTATTGTAGAGGGCTAGCCAGAAGATAGGAAGCCTCTGCCAAGACTGATTTTCCTATGTCCTGAAACCAAATATGCACTGTCTTCAGTAATAGCGTCTTTCCATCTACCTATGGTGAGCAACCAAAGCAGGGCAAGGGCTACAGGGCTTGGGGGGACCTTTGGAGTCACCCTGAATAATCACCATGCTCCTGGCACTGCTCACTGATAAAGCTTCTGAGAACAGCTTTATCCACTCACATAGGTCGCTCTGTTCAATGACCTTTACGCACCCCTTTATTCACTTGAGATTTCTTTCACTTTTTAAAATACTACTAATTTTGGTTGACCCTCCTAGTTCATCTTTCCCCTATGTCTTCTTTCTACTCCAGTTTTTCTCCTAAAGCTGAGTTACCTTACTTAGCATAACGTTATCTAGCCTTATCCATTTTCTACAAGTACCATACTTTCATTTTTCTTTCCAGCACAGTAAAACTCTAGGTGTACATGGAGTACATTATCATGACAGACATATTTCCACGTCAGTAAAATCTAGATGTACATGGAGTATGTTTTCATGAGAGATATCTAGGCTGATTCTATGTCCTTGGCATTATGAATAGAGTAGATAGAGTAGCAATAAATATAAATATAAATAATATAAATATAAATAATATAAATATAAAAATATACAAGCATACCTGGGGTCAAATATAGAGTTCTTTAATTATATACCCAGAGGTTTAATACCTGGGTCATAGGGAATTTGTATTTTTAGTTTACTAGAAACCTGTGTATTTACTTCCATAGAAAGTATATCAATCTATGCTCTACCAAATATTGAATAAGCATTCTCCCTTTTCCATTTATTCTCCATAATTTAATGTCATTTACATTCTTTTATTCACTTTTTATAATGGGGCATTTTATTTTCTTTAAAATATTTTCAGTTGAAATAGAATTATACCCCACTTCCCCAACCTCTCTTTCTTCTCACCACTCTCAGACACTTTACTTACAAAACTTCATATGTTCTTCCAAGTTCCTATCTTCATTTTCTTTGATTTTCTATATGTGTGTGTGTGCGCGCACACACACATACACACATACATAAACACACATATGCACACATACCGCACATATACAAAGACACTGCTTTTGTTGTTGCATGTATATGGTTTCAGAGCTGACCACTCTTCATTGGACAAACAAATAAGAGAGCTCATTACTGGTTGAAGCTAATTCTCTTTCTCCATATCTAGTTGGCTATATTCTTTACCTAGGGGTTAGATCCCACAAAATTTGATGTATTTTGATATATTTTGTAGATGATATTGTTTCATAGCAGACTTCCTATTATTCTGGCTCTTACAGTCCTTCTGTCTCCTCTTCCATGATGTTTCCTGGTAGAAGAAGAGGCTCTGATGCATATGTACTCAGTGGGTCTGGGTTCCTCATGATATCTTGACCTTTGTATTATGCCCACTTGTGGTTTTCTGTGATGGTCTTCACTTGCTTTCAAGAGAGGTTTCATGTTGATATCCATTCTAAATGGAGTGAGATGGAATCTCAAAGTTGTTTTAATTTTCATTAGTCTGAAATCTAAGAGAGTGAGCACTGAAGAGGAATTTTAATCCAGGGCAAGGGATCATATCCAAAGACCTTCTAGGTCTTTGTGACCTTTCTGGAATAACACATGTTTAATCTCTGTGTGTGGAATATAGACATCATACCCTTAGTACACAACTTTAATTCCAAACAAAATAGGTAAGGTTAGTTTGTAGAATGAAATAAAACCAGGTTTGAAATTGATGTCTAATGAGGGACAGGCAGTGTGATGAATCAGAGAAAGATTTTGACAGTATGAGTCAGAAATAGGATAGTCCCAACTCTCACAACAGGAAAGAGAGACAACATAAGAGAACAGTACAGAGCAAAAGAGAGGAAGAGAGGTTGGGAGAGAGAGGAAGAGAGAGAAAGTGGAGGGAGTCAGTTTTCTTGGGACTGTTTTTTCAGAGACAGGTTACAGAAAGAACAAGCTAGACAAGTGAAGACAGAATGAACCAGAGAATGAAAAGAAGCCATAAAATTAGAGGGAAGATATACTATATTTGCATTTCATTTCCCTTTTCCTGGTTCCCTGTCCCCCAAAGGTCCCACATGCCCTTTTCCCTCCCCATGTTCCCCCATCCACCCCTTTGCACTTCCCTGTTCTGGTATTCCCCTACACTGATGTTTTGATCCTTTCCAGCACCAGTGTCCACTCCTTCCTTCTTGTCAGACATCATTTGGTATGTGGATTGTGTCTTTGGTGTCCCAAGATTCTAGGCTAATATCCACTGATCAGTGAGTGCATACCATGGGTATTCTTTTGAGACTGGGTAACCTCACTTAGTATGACATTCTCCAGCTCGATCCATTTTGCTAAGAATTTCATGAATTCATTGTTTCTAATGGCTGAATAGTACTCCATTGTGTATATATACCACATTTTTTGTATCCATTCTTCCATTGAGGGACATCTGGGTTCTTTCCAGCTTCTGGCTATTATAAATAAGGCTGCTATGAACATAGTGGAGCATGTATCCTTATTGCATGCTGGGGAATCTTCTGGGTATATGCCCAGGAGTGGTATGGCTGGGTCCTCCGGAAGTATCGTGTCCAGTTTCCTGAGGAACCGCCAGACTGATAGTATATATCCAATAAAAAAAAGAGAAAAACAAACAAACAAACAAAAATTACAGGGAAGAGGACTTATGGGACATATGGTGAGGGGGTATCTGGGAAAGGGGAAAGCATTTGGAATGTAAACAAAAAATATAGAAAATAAAAAATAAATAAGTAAAATTAGAATATATTACTAATGTTAGTACGAGATCAGGAAGAGGAATTCAGTCAGAAGCTAAAAGAAGCCAGATTGATATGCTTCATGTTCAGCTTTGAGAGGAAATGTAAGCCAGAATAGCTGGTTTGAGCCAGCCAGCCAGAGTTCAGAAAGAACTAGAAAGAGTAAGCTCATTCAGCAGGAAGCCTCCTAGACAACAATTACATCTGTCAAATAAAAGTTCCATTTACAGAACAGTTTTAAAGATAACTCTTTAAATATATTTATATTTCTTCAAGATAAAGGGTTTTTTTTCTCTTTTTATCGAGTATCAATGTTTTCTGCTTTGTTTTAGTTTTCTGAGTTCTTACTAATATTTTGGATTATCATTCTCTGTCATAGGAACGACTAGCAAATGTTTTTCTGCCATTTAATTTTCTCTGTTTCTGAACAAGAGTTTTTTTTTTTTTTTAGTTGCATGAAGTTCCATGTGGTGACTATTAACCTTATATCCTGAGCAATTGTAAGACTCTTCCAACAGTCTTACTTATGCTCATCTATTGAAATGTTTTTCCTATACTTGCCTCTAGCAAGTTAGGAAAACTTTCAATTATCATGTCTAACATTGAGGTCTTTGATCCATTTGGAATTGGCATTCATACAGGGTAAGGGATAAGAGATTTTTGGAATCGTCTGTGTGACGTACCCCATTTTTTAAAGCTCTGTAGTAAAACATGCAGTCAGCAATGGTGGTATTTCCAGCATTATTTGTTTTACTAATCATTGTTTTTTTTTTTTAAAGTCTTTTATATTTTTATTTTGAAATGTAAAGGATTTTTTTTCCTGTTTTGGTGAAGAATGGCCTTGGGGGTCTTAGTTGGTGTTGCATTGGATCTACACATTGCTTTTGTTAAGGTAATCATGTTCATAGGATCCCTTCCCCTCTCCAGGCAGTGCAGGTGTTCCGTAGAGAGTCTTCATTTCCTTAATCCCTTCTTCCATCTCTACTTCAATATTTTTCCCTGATCTTAATTAGTTTTTAAATCTAATTTTTTAGGCTTTGATATAGTTTTGCTTTTGCAAAGCCGTAAGGTTAACAATTGAGTTATTTACTTAGGGATTTTTATTTTTTAATTTTCAAAGTGGGTACTAATAGCAATGAGCTAGTCTTAAGATTCTTTTTATTGTATCCCACAAACTTTAGTATATTGTATCTTCATTTTATTCAGTTCTAGAATCAAAAAATCCACCATTCAATATTATATTTAATATTAATGACTTTGTGAATTCTCTATAATTTCTTTTGCTGTTAATTTATAGCTTTATATCTGTGTGGTTAGAATGCATGAATTACTTGTTTCCCTGTCTTTATTGAGACTTGTTTTGTAATGTTTAATCAATTTTAGAATATAATTTTAAAATATGTATTCTTTAGTGTTCAGACACAATCTTCTGTAGATATTTATAGAGTTCATTTGATTTGTGACTTTAATTAACTCTGCTTCAATGTTTATTTTGAGGGAGAGATATACTATCTGTTTCTAAGATGAGGTATTAAAGTTGCTTACTTTTATTATGTTGGGGTTTATCTGTAACTTTATACCTCCTAGGTATTTTGGATTGGTTTGGGGTGGGTTTTTGTGTGTGGGGGGGGGTTCTTTTTTGTTTGTTTATTTTGTTTTGTTTTTTAAGCAAAACTGAAATTTTCTGTATTCCATGCACACATGTTTAATATTAAAATGTCTTATTAGTTAACTAGTATATGAATTGAAGACTTAGCTCTGGCCTTGGTCCCCAGCTTCAAAAAACAACAACAAAAAAAGACAAAATTATTCAGTATAGACTGATCTTATCTCTGGTTAGTTTTGGGTTGAAGTTTATTTGCCCAATTATTAAAATACAATTTTCGGCTTGTCTCATTGTTTCATGTACTTGAAATACATCTTTCCTTCCTTTTACTCTAAAGCAAGATAACTGTTTTTGATAGTAAGGTCTATTTATCTAAAGCAACAAAAGATGTATCCCATCTTTTAATCCAACCATTTCACTTAAGCATTGTTCTTGGGAATCAAGTCTATCAATACTCAGAGCTGGTTCTTCAAACTCTCATTGAATAAAGGCCCTTAGTGCTAAGCTGTACAACCCAGGTGGAGTACTGTACCCCATGTAATGAAAAAAGAACCTGACTCTTATGAATTGTCTCACACATACTCTGTGGTGTAACACACACAATAAGAACATGTTTAAAAGCATTGAGTTATTGTGGAAAGGTATGAAACAATCCTATCAATTTGTAGATTTTATACTGTCCTATTTTTTTAACCCCCATTGGTTTATCTACTACTTTAATCATCCTTTACCCATCTCCACTCCTATCATAGATTCTTTGATGTGTTTATGTTCTTTTCAGTACAAAGAATTCCTCTGGCATCCTTGCTTAGTGGTCATAAATTCTTTTAGCCTGCTTTTATCATGGAATGTTTTTTATTTCCTCATTAATTATGACAGATAGCTTCGCTGGGTATAATAGTCAGGACTGGCATGTTTTTCTTTCATAACTTGAAATACAACATTCCATTTCCTTTTGGCTTTTAAAGTTTCTGTTGGGAAATCAGCTGTTGTTTTGATAGTCCTACCATCATCTGTGCCTTGATCTTTCACAAATTCCTACCCAGGGAGAGTATGAAAACAAATTCTACCACTCCTACAAAGGTCCAAGGGAAAAACCAAGGCATGATTCCAATAAAGTTCACTCTCAGGAATCAAGCAGTGTATTGGGATTCACCAAAGAGCATAGGTGAGGGGTTCGAAGTACCTGTAGGGTTGGGGGTACTCCTCCTCACAAAATGAAAACTTATACCAAAGCAGGTATAATAGGTTCACCTATTATATGTAGCTACACAGTTAAAGCCTCTCTCCCCTAGTCTTCCCTGGCCTGTATATTCTCTAGTATATATACTATATATAGTATAGTATACTGTATATTCTTACCCAGGCCACAGGTAATTGAAGCAGAGTTATATAAAACAGATGGTTAGGATGTGATAAATAGTCTGGTGAGAATCTTGTAACCCTTTTTACCTATTCATGAGGGGTTGGAAACAGGCAGGCGACCTAGCTGGGGTAGCCTTTTTGAAAGAGGGCACAGCTGAACCTCCGAAGATAGTTGTTTGGCTCAGAGGATAGTGCTTCACAATACTTCCTGTTTCTGTGTTACAGCTCTCAGTACACGTTCTTGGTTGTGTATATTTAATATTGACTGTAATGTGCTATAAGGAGGGTTTTTTCCTGTTCTTTTGTATTTGGTGTTGTAATGACATTTTATATGTAGAGGAGATTCTTAGTATTTTGGGGAAATTAACTGCTATATTTGCATTGAAAATATATTCCAATCTTTCTCATAGACTTTTTTCTGTGTCCACAATCCTAGATTTGGTCTTTTTATTGTGTCCCAAAGACCTTGTGTACCTCATTCACATCTTTTAAGTTTAATATTGCCTTTCATTGAATGTTCCAACCCCTCTACTTCATCTTCAAACTCTGACAGTCTTCAGTCTCTGATATAGTCTATTTGTATGGCTTTTTACTTTTTTATTTGACTTGCTGAATTTTTCATTTCTGGTATCATTTCATTTTTTTATTTCATTTATCTTTATTAAATTCCATTTTCAGGGCCTTTATTAATGTCCTTAGTTGATTTAAATGATTATGTTTTCTTACAATTCATTCAGCAGCTTATTCATGTCCTTTTCCATTATTTGAACATATTTATAATCAGATTCTTTTGAATCTTTTGTCTGGAATTTTTCTCTCAATGGATATCATTGCTGCAGGAATGCTATCTTGGTTTTCATGGTGGTTTTGTTCTTGTTGGAACTTGTACATCAGGATTTAGATCACAAGTTGGGTTTGTTGTTGTTGTTTATTCAACAACATCCTTTCAGTGGAAGTGTTTGTTGTATTTGAGGATTATAGTACTAGTTTGTGATAATGTTGAAGATTCATTTCTGTTTATTCAGCTAGTATTCCTAGTACTAGGATTTATCCCAGTAGGTCCTTGTGAATAAATACTGCCTGCAACTATAGTCCTTATTAAGGGACAGAGTCACTGCTTATAGAGAAATATTATACTTGATATATTCCTTGGGGCTGGTGAGATGCCTCACCAAATTAAGAGCACTTGATATTTTTACAGAGGAGTGGGTTTTAATTCCCAGCACTTGAACTCTGGTTCAAGGGATGTCTGTCCTCTTATGGCCTATGTGGCACCAGGCTCACTCAGTTCACATACATACAGGTAGGAAAAACATCTATACACATGAAAATTAATTAACTACTTTTAAAACAAAAATAAAAATACTTTAAAGGTTAATTATGTTAGTGTGTAAAGGGACATTTATAGTACCTTATATATTAACATTAGTTTTTGTAGACATGAATTAGAAGGGAAAAAAATGATACACAAAACAAGACTAGTATAAGCATCCATGATTCAGGGAAGAAAGATACTCTGGACTCAAAAAGTATGTAAACACAGAGGTTTTATTCTGCAGTGGTCCAGTATGCTGGAGTCTACCATCTATAAAAATGGAAAGACCCAGAAGTAAGCTCCCAGGACTGATTTAAAGAACAATAGGGTAATTCTGTGGAGGGGTAAGTGACCTCTATCTTATCTTGGCTCTATCTCTAGGAACATTTCCACACCGTTTCTAAGGCCTGGGGGGCTGAAAACTGTTGTTGGGGAAGTCTCAAAGCTGCTGCTGACCCATTGTCTTTGCCTCAGGCCAGGTGGAAGGGCAGCTTCTGAGGTCTGGACTTACCTGAATTTACCCAGTTTTTGAAAACAGACATTTAGGCTTAGTATCCTGAACTGCCAATTTGAAGACTGTCATGAAGTCAGACTTCTCACGAGGGAATAACATTGGAATCTTGGGAAACAAAGTAGAAGTGGGAAAAAGAAGATGAATAAATTTTGGCATTTTGGCTAAAGGTGGGTTGATTTCTGGGAGTAGTGGTGTATGACTCTAGTCCCAGCATTCAGGAGTCAGAGGCCAGTAGATCTCTGAGTTTGAGGCCATCTTGATCTAAATTGTGAGTTCCAGGATACCTAAGGTTACACAGAGAAACCATGTCTCAAAAAAAAAAAATTAAACAAACAAATAAATAGAAATAAAGGTAGACTGAAGTGAAAGAGGTAAATCTATGCTAACAGATGATGTAGACTAGTCACATCTCTCAGGAGTCAGAGGCAGAGTGACTGAGCAGGCCATAGTTTGTTTTTATGGAAAAGAAAAAGGGAAGAGTCAGAAAGAATTAGAGGTACATGCAGATCACAGGAGAGTGCTAGAGGGAGGAAAGGTGGGAGGAGACTGGATGTGAAAACTGACTGGCCCAATTGCTGACTTTTATCTGGACTGTCTTGCATTCCTTCTCTGATTTTTTTTCCTGCTCTCTTGCTTCTGGGATGTCTTCTGTGGTTGGCAGTCACATTCTTTTCCTGGTGGAGTCCTCTTTTGGGTGCTGGGAATAGGCAGTGATTCACAGGTAGAGTCTCTGATCTGATCACACTTCTGTGAATTCCTTGTTGGATTCCTGGCTAAAGTCAGCTCCACTGCTCTGCAGCTCTTGTCAGTGTTTAGAAAGACATCTGGAGTCTGGGTGTCCCCATGGATACTTTAGTTTTAGATACTATGTTTTCAGCCTTCTGAAAACTATGTTCACCTAGTTTAAAATTCCTTTTCTACAATTATCCAGTAGTCTGTTTGACATATTTCTGCAGGTAGTCCAATAACAAAGATTTTAGAAGAATGAAAAAAATAGAAAAATAACAAACTGGTAGATGTGGTGGGGCAATATTCAACATGAAAGACAAAATATTAGTGTATTAATTAAATTAAATAATTAGTATATAATAATTATAATATTTACATCATTAATATATAGCATTTAATTAATTAATTAGTATATATTAAATTAGTGAACAATGAGGTGCTACAAACATTGCAAAATTAAGTGCTAGTCTTTAAAACTTAGCCACATGCTGACTGTTTTCTATCTAAATCAGATGACATTTTAGTTTAGAAGAGTATAATTTTAATAGTTCCATCTGCTGATTATTATTGGTAAACTGTAAGAAATGGATAAATGGGAAAAGAATCAGCAGTAGGTGTTCCTCAGATTTTCCCTGATACTATGATGTTTAATAGCTTGTGGTACATGTTAAAAGTTTGTACAAAAAAATACTTTAGAGATAGGGGACTCTCAAGAAAGGTTGAGAGGGAAGATCAAGTGTCATCCAAAAAAGTAAAAGTGAGAGTTTTCATTTTTCATTATATGCTTATGAAAGCATATTTTCATTTTTTATAACATGGAATTGAAATAATGGTGATTTTTAGCATTTTGGTTGTTTGTATGCTGTCCATGGTTATGAATTTTAATATTTATAACAACCCTAAAAGTTGTATTGTTCAAGTTAATTCATCAAAGTAGAGAGAACCCTAAGCAACTCAGCTAGTGAAGAGGTTTTGAACTTTAACACATCTGACCCAAGCACTGCTGAGCAGAACTGGGTACCAGCTTGTACCTGTGTGCACTTAGTGTCGAAATCCTGAGTCAGTGACACAAGATGGGTGAGAAAGAATGCTGGAGACAGTCAGATAAAGCACAGGGAGAGCACTAAGGCCCTCAGTGCGGGATATGTGGGGAAGTTTTTGATCATATTTAAGACTTGCTACTGCATAAAAGCTATGCAGGAACAGAGGAGCGAAAGTTTGCTCTTCAAGAAGCTGGGAGAGTCACATTTTTGCACATGGATGATTGAGTGCATAATACCTCAAGGAATCACATTTTGGACATACGATCTACCTTAAAATCCCTTCATTGGTGCTGATATTTGAACTCTCTACAGAGTTCATCAAGTCTGCTTTTGTGCCCAAGCTTCCTTTTCCACGAAACTTGAGAATTATTTTAAGTCACTTCACAATTCCATTAAAAGAAAGGGAAGTCTTTTGTAACCTAATAGTTACAAAAGAAGTTCTAGCAATAGGATCCCATAAATTGAATGAAAATAGCAAGTGCAGTTAAGAACCCCCAAGAAAATTTGACCATGGTGATGCTTTCTTCAATATGTGTGGGGGAGGATGGGGGTGGGTATGGCCCAAAGTAATAAAAATCAAATTTAGAAATTTTTCCTACATCCTAGAAGGCTAAAAACAGGTAACTAATAAACATGTATATACAACATTGTAATTTAAGCAGTCAGTGACACTGTTGCATTCATATCAACTCAGAGCTCACATAGTGCCTAAATATTTTATAAGACTTTCCTTAGTCTGGATATCTGTTAACAGCAGTAAAACTCTAACAGAAATACTTGTTTAAAAGGGTTTAAAGGGGGGCTGAAGAGATGGCTCAGCAGTTAAGAGCACTGGCTGCTCTTCCAGAGGTCCTGAGTTCAATTCTCAGCAAACACATGGTGGCTTGCAACCATCTGTAATGGGATCCGATGCCCTTTTCTGGTGTGTCTGAAGACACCTAAAGTGTACTGATGCTATAAATAAAATAATTAAATCTTCTTAAAACAATTTTTTAAAAAGGGGTTTAAATAAAAATCTGATATACGTAAAGTAGTAATTTTAAATGATTCTACTTTTATCTCAACTCTTTAGTGTATACTGAAGAATTGAATATCAAAAATGGTGATATTGAGCATCTAGCACTGTACAGTCAGTGTGTGGAGGTCAAGTTATGTGACTTTTTGACTTTGGTTTGGAGCAATGACCTCAAAAGAAGACCTAGTGAGAAGAAGAAGGAGGAGGAGGAGGAGGAGGAGGAGGAGGAGGAGGAGGAGGAGGAGGAGGAGGAGAAAAGGAGGAGGAGGAGGAGAAAAGGAGGAGGAGGAGGAGGAGGAGGAGGAGGAGGAGGAGGAGGAGGAGGAAGAAGAAGAAGAAGAAGAAGAAGAAGAAGAAGAAGAAGAAGAAGAAGAAGAAGAAGAAGAAGAAGAAGAAGAAGAGAAGACAGGCAAGATGAAAAGACAGGTCAGTAGAATAAAGAATTCAAGAACATCTATTTTAAATGCTGAATAAGGTTGAGTAAAAAGAGTTTCCAATATTTATTTGTCAGCCTTTTCTAGGTTACAAGTTTGAGCCTATGTCTCATACAGTGTGTGAATTCACTTTTGTCTCTAGTTATATGTAGACTGAGCTGTGGCTTTGTTCAATGTGTCATTTCTGTAAAACACATGGTGTTGGATTTTTTGCTTGGTTTGTTTGTTCAGTTGGTTGACTTGGTTTTTTGTTTGTTTTTTTATATTTGTTGGGTTTGTTTTTGTCCTCAACATAATAAATTTATTAATTATTTGCTAATTTTATACAATACATCCTGATCATACACCCTTCCCTTTCCTCCCAGGTCCTCCCAGCTCTACCGTCCCATGTGCCCTCTCCAAATTAAAATAAAGCAATAACAACAAAACACAAAACACCATGTCCAATTTTTGTTGTCCCCAATACTCATTGGAGCATTGTCAAACTCCCCATGACCAGCCTCTTAGAGAAAACTGATTCCTTCCCAACCACCATCTCCACCAGAAGCCATCAACTGTGAAGAGCTACATTTCAGCATCTCTATCACATTCTTTAAAGACTATCTTCAGTAGTTCCCTGTTTGGACTGTTGGAACTGTTTCTCTTTTCTTTCTTTCTTCCTTCCTTCCTTCCTTCCTTCCTTCCTTCCTTCCTTCCTTCCTTCCTTTGTTTTTTTCTTTTATTTTTCAAGATGAGGTTAGGGGAGAGATTGTCACAGATGATTTAAATGTCTCTCATTCTCAGTTATAAGTCTGTAGACATAGAGTCAGGCGGTAGTGGCACACGCCTGTAATCCCAGCACTCTGGGAAGCAAAGGCAGGCGAATTTCTGAGTTTGAGGCCAGTCTGGTCTACAGAGTGAGTTCCAGGACAGCCAGGGCTATACAGAGAAACCTTGTCTCAAAAAAACCAAATCCACCCCCCCAAGTCTATAGACATAAATCTTACTGCAAAAGAAGTTAATTTCCCATAGCTAATCACCAACAACATAGTTCACAGATTTCTGCATAGTTTCCAGAGGTAGTACTAATCAGGGTCATCCACAATCTCTGGTCACAGATAGCTACATGGCTTTCAGCAACATCACAAACTACTGAATTCTTTTGAAGAGACTTAAATTTCAAAACGAACCATCCTTCATCTCAGATATCTTGTTACTCTGAGCCAAAATTATCTTGGATGTGGTTGGGCAGCATGTACTGGGGCAGGACCCATGTGAACTCCAGGTTGCTATACTACCCTGCCCTTGGCATCAGCTGTCCAGCAGGTACTCTGAGTACAACTATCATATAAAGTCCTGTGCTTTCCTCTCCCTAGCAGGATTAACATAGCAAGTGTCAGCCACAGCAGAAGAAGCCACAGCAGTTCCCTGCTTTGACCCTGCCTGTGGGCCAAGAAGAAGCAATGGCTTAAAGCAGGAACAGAGTAAGTCTGGCTGGTGGTAATCAGAGCATCCCATCAGTCCAAAGACCAGCCCTACTTAACAGGAACGTGCTCCCTTGCCCATTGCAGCCGTGCTCCCAAACCTGTCACCACTGTGTCTCTAGTACTGCTTCTCTCCACTACACGCATCTCTCCATCCACCATCTCTTTCCCCAAGTCTGTGAATCCACTTTTTAAACACATCTTTCAATAAGACCAGCCTTTCTGTAGTTGTTCTGGCTGACTTATTCTCTATTATCTCATCTCCCCTCAAAGCCTCTGTGGGTCTCTCATTTGGAGTTTTTGGCAAACAAACTCCCTTAGATTACCCAGACATTACAGATTATTATTACTAACCCTGTTTATACCCCCAGGGCATGCAAGTAAAATTTTATTTCTGAAGACATTATACAGTTGAATCACAGAACATAAAGAAAATCTGGTAGCCAACTGGAAGATTCTTCCCTACTGTGTAGTTTTCATATGACTATTAATGCATGCTACTGGAGAAGAAAACTAATTATTAACCTTACCCATCTTTGAATCCTGGAATCTAAAGCAATTTTTGGCCAGATATGCCCACTGGTGTAATCACGGTATGAATGTTGGGGGGTGGGGTGGTGATAAACAAATACCTGATTTAAGTCTTCTCTATAAGTGGAAGCACTGACCTGGATTATTATTGGGGCAAAGAAAAAACCTGTGGCTAGCCAGATCATAGACTATAGGGGAGAACGTATGATTGTTATTTTACTAAATGGACGTAGTATCAAACTGAGTCATACCGAGTTGTTTTTACACGCATAGGTCATACATTGGTGGGCTCTGATTATAGGAGAGCTTGTTGTTTTGTTTTTGTTTTTGTTCTGTTTGTTTTGTAGAAAATACATATTAGTCTATGGTTATGATGTAGGAAAAAATGGAACATTTTATTTATTTATTTATTTATTTATTTATTTATTTATTTTTAGTCATACTCCATCCACTCAAGGTTCAGGCATCATGACTGACAAATTGTATTTTTTTAAACACAGTTGGGCAGTTCTGCATATGTATTAATAACAACTGAAACAATATGGATAATATCTGTACTGGCTCAGGCCACACCTTCTGCTGGAGACCTATATAAGGACATTGGAAGAAGGAAGACTCATTCTTCTTCCCCTGATTGCATTTTACTTGAAAGCACATCTGTTGGAATATACTAGCCTTGTGGGACTGAGCAACTACTAGATCCTTGACTTCCCATTCATAGCTGACCATTGTTGAGGAGTTGCATTACAGACTATAAGTCATAACAAATTCCTTCACTATGTACGGACTATTCATAAGTTCTGTGACTCTAGAGAACCCTGATTAATACAACCAGTATGAGAAAAATGGTTCCAACCATTGCTTTTTTGTATAAAACAGTCTTACATGTATTAATCATTCAATTGAAGAACTTATGAATTAAGATAAACATCTGGATTTATTTTTAACTATTTTTCAAAAAAGCAAAACAAAAGCAAGCATAGAGCAATAACTGAAAACCCCAACAGTTAACCCCAAATGATCCCCTAGTTTCTGAGTAGGTGAAGTGGAGTTAAAAGTTAATATGAGCTAGTATTACAAAAGCTTACACACTTGTAAGATTCCATATACGTATGCTCCTGCGGGCTGTCCATCTCTGTGTCATTATGGAAAGCTTACTGTTCACAGTCCTTTCATTCTGTGTGCAAACCCCAGAGTGGCAGAGATGAAAGTGGAGCTGAATATCACCTGTTGCTGAAGACTTTTTAACAAAGTCTCAAATGTTTGAATTTTACCAACAAAGATACTAAAATTAGTTGCTGGGTAGAAAGCCAGATACTGCAGAGAGGCAGAGAAAACACCCAGCTGACCTTCTCAGCAGATGTCCCAAAAGGAAGGTAGCTCTGCTTCTTCCCATTGACTCAAAAACTCTCCAAACTGAATGTGCCTCCCTTCTACTTCCTGTGTGTCTCTGTCCTCTTGGCTTCTTCTTACTCTCTATATTTTTTTCTATGTTCACTCTCTGTCAATTGGTTGATTGCTCTCTCTCTCTTAACCTCTAGTTGACTTTATTTAATCCTGTTTAGAATAAACAGAAAGCTCTTGTATCAAAGGGTATGCTAGGGCTGAGTCACACCACAACATGGAACAGGTTTTTCCAGTATATAACACAATCTTGGGGTTTACAGTGTGATCAAATATCTTGTAACATTTTTACCTTTCTATCTAAATAAAAAGGAAGGATTTCAACTCTGACATAGCAAAACTATTTACAATAATGAAGCTATTTCTGCTAAGCTTTCCACAAGGTCCAGCTTGGTTGTATTTGACAGTTTTAGGATTAAGAATTTTTGAGGACAAAGTTCTGTAAAATGTTTATGTCAGTTTTCTATGCACTCAGCAATTTGAATGTCCTGAGCTGTTTGTGGTGTGAAGCTCATCTTTCAGGGTTTTCTTCAGCTTAGTGGCAATCCTGGATAGATAAGATATAGCAGTAAACCCATTGTGTTCTCTAGAGTCACAGAACTTATGAATAGTCCGTACATAGTGAAGGAATTTGTTATGACTTATAGTCTGTAATGCAACTCCTCAACAATGGTCAGCTATGAATGGGAAGTCAAGGATCTAGTAGTTGCTCAGTCCCACAAGGCTAGTATATTCCAACAGATGTGCTTTCAAGTAAAATGCAATCAGGGGAAGAAGAATGAGTCTTCCTTCTTCCAATGTCCTTATATAGGTCTCCAGCAGAAGGTGTGGCCTGAGCCAGTACAGATATTATCCATATTGTTTCAGTTGTTATTAATACATATGCAGAACTGCCCAACTGTGTTTTAAAAAAATACAATTTGTCAGTCATGATGCCTGAACCTTGAGTGGATGGAGTATGACTAAAAATAAATAAATAAATAAATAAATAAATAAATAAGTAAATAAATCCGCTGCACAAAACCTGTCAGCAAAAGAGGAGCTATGGGCCAGTTTTTCCCAATGGTAGTGTTACCACAATCCAGGAGGATTGGTCATTGCTGTTACTGTAGAGTCCCGTGAGGAATGGTAGAAAAATGTAAACATTTTAAATGCCATAGTCAGCAAATTTCAGAGAGGTCTTAGGACCACAAGTACATCTGAGGTACACAAACTTTGTTTCTAACTACCAGTTTGAGACTCAAACTACAAAACACTATGGGAAGATGAAGTTTATTTTGAAAATTAGTTAGTACTTTGTATGACTATTAGTATCATGGCAGAATGTTTATATATGCATAATAATCTTATATATTTTGAGATAATATTTATACCTTAAGAAAAATTTTAAAGAGTCAAATAAAAACCAAAAGATTATGAGATTCTTGGCAATAATATCGTCCCTTCTTTTTTTTTCCTCTGTCCAGTACCAGGTGGGTCTTATGATATGAGACAGAGATTTTGGAGTTTCCTTTAACAAGCACGTATAGTTTAGATATGCAGAGAGCTGTGCTCCTATTTCAAAGCCAACTTTAATTTTTGATTGAATTCGGATCACATAAAGACCTTTTGCCACTTTGTCTGCAGAGGGCAGCATAGACAAGCTGGCGGTGGGCAATACCACTTGGCCAATTTCCTCTTAGGACATTTTTGCTCCACAATCTGTCCTTTCCTTCTAAAATGTCTCACTTGTCTACCACTCTACAGATTCCTTAGTTGGATGCTTTTATTCTCCTGGAAAGATAAAAGCAAAACCTTGCCCCAACCCAATCTCTGGAGGTTTCCTATTTTGGGAGGTTATATCTTTCCTGGGGCAAAATGTCTTTTGGCAACAGAAAAAGTCTTAACTTTCAATTGAAATTAAAAAAAAAATAAATAAATAATCCTTTGAAAATTTGAAACTAAATATACCTTAGTGTATGTGAATAAATATACCTATATTCCCCCTTTCTCTTTATATATAAATACAAGACTTAAGTGTATTTATTTGTAGATCACAAAGGACATTCACTTTGAATTTCAGCCTGTCCTTTGGCAAGTGGCTTTTAAATTTAAATCACTGTAATTCTTATGTGCCTGCCTCTGCCTCCCAAGTGTTGAAATTAAAGGCCTGTGCCTCCTAAATGCTTGGATTAAAGGCCTGAACCAGTGCCTAGCTATGGATTTCTTACAATAGTTATTCTCATAGGGTTGTCCTGGTTTAATTTCATTCTCCATTACCCTTGTTTTTTAGTGGTAGGGATAGACTTTCACGTTTTTGAAGTGTATAATCTATATTCTTTCAAATTTTAATAATCTAGTCTTATTTAGACATGATGCCAAATTGTTCACTATTTTATTATTTTTCAGACGTTTTTGTTTGTCTTGGCCTGTATGAGCTACATAAAATATGATGTCTTTGCTAAGTTTTGCTAGGTTTTGCCATTTCCATTCATGCCTTTCATGACTGGATAATTTTTGACATTTATTTGCGAGTTAGTAGTTTTCCATTTTGATAGCTACATAGCCGTACCATTGTATATTCCTATGAATGGAGAAGATAGAGATTTTCATTTTTTTTCCTAGTTGTCTTACAACCAATAATGCTTTGATGATTTTGTGAAACTTTCCTTCTGTATTGGCCATTCCATGCCCCTGCTCTATAGGCTGCTGTTTTCTATTAGTTTTGTTTCCATCAGTGGGATGAACTGTCAGAAAACAGTGCATTAGACAAATATTTTGACCATTTGGGTGGTCCCCATAGTTTAATACATGCCTCTATTGTGGGAAAGGTTTATCAGTGGAAATTATAAGCCACTGAGCTATTTCCTAAGTGGGGGAAGGCACAGACCTTTTTGTTACCATATCCTGTTCACAAAGAAATTCACACAGGTACTAGTTCAATACCTTTCCTCTGATGACTAAGCCTACAAAGGATCCAATCCTTGTAAGTGGTACCAATATGACTGAATAAGCAATGACTGTGTATAAGGTTCTCAATGCCTTGTAAAATGTCCAGATTTGTTTCTCAAAGAGAGAATATTTGTTCTCCATTTCTGGAAATCATCTCCAATAGAAGCCAACAGGCAAATGTTGGTGGACTCCTTTTTGCTTAAGAAGAGTCTCCAGTTGTCAATTCACCAATATATATGATATCCATAATTAGGGTATCATCTGTTTCAATTAGATCAGAGCTGCAATGCATGGAGATGAGATTACTGGAAGACACAAGAACTCTTTCTGTTCCTATACCCATTAGAAATTAGGTATCTTTCTAGAAGTCCTGTAGAGAGTTTTTATAACAACCTTATAAATGGTATGCAATTTCTCTAGTGTGCAAATATACTGATTAGGAGCTGTATCAGAGTTTTTGTCCCTGGGTGGTCAGATCAAAGGCATGAACTACCACTACTATGTTAGATATACCTCTAGTATTTAGAAAAGAACAATTTTATAGAGTCTCCTATCGCTGGTGGGATTAAAGGTAGGATACCATTGCCCTGCTCAAATATGTTATCTTAGTTCCAAATCATTCCCACTCTTTGAGATTTAGAAAAAACTTTAGAATTGTAGAAAGCCTTTGAATTTACTTAAAACATTTCAAATCTCTTAACCGTGTTTCTAATACCAAACAAGAAAAAGTATCCTTTTTTTTCATTTAAGAAAACCAAAAGCTGATGTCCAAGATGGTATAGGCTACTTGGTAATCTACAGTCTAACATGGAATTAAGACACATTGGTTTAAGAAAACTTATTTTCCATTTCATGCCAGCAAGACAAATGCACCTTTGCTGAATCATCATTTGAAATATTATTATTATTATTATTATTATTATTATTATTATTATTTTACCCCTAAATAAATCAAAGGCATTTGTTAGGCTTTATAAGTTAGTTTGGACTAAATGACCAAGTTGTCACCTCTTGTTATTCAGGAGATCTCTGTTCAAATCTAATCAGTTTTCATGATATCCATAGCTTTTCTTCTTCTGTGAAAACAAAAACAAACCCTCTTCCCTAAAATAACACATGTCCTTGTTTCCATTCTAAGGTCAACACAAATTTAAATTATACAGACTGACTTAATTCATTAGTTTTTTCCCAACTATCCAATGTCTCTCAGCTGTTGTGTCCTGCTTATGAATAACTGCGTATACTTGACCAATTTTGCACTTTGTTTTTACCTGAGTTTTATTTCTCTAATCCCTACAAGATGAATATTTCCCTCCTGAAGAGGTCAATCTAGATTCCAAGATTTTGATGAAATTATTTTTATATGTGCTCCTGTGTCTACTAGGTCTTTAGTTTCAATGCCATTTATTTGTATTGTAGCTTTGGTCTCTGATTATTTATGGAACTTTGGCAAAATACTTGTTTTCTCATCTCTCCTGATTTTTTTTTCCTTTTATCTACTGAAGCTGCTATGTTCTTGAGTGCATCGAGAGCTGAAGTCAATGGGAAAAAAATCAGCGAAGGCTTCTGTTTGGCCTTGCATAATTTTAGAAAATGACTCAGACCCCTTTCCCGATGCTTCAACCATGTCCCCAGCAATTAAAACAGCTAAATGACATAGTGCCAAGGTGTGATTATAAAATTCAAGTTGCCTTTGCAACTTGGCATAGTGATCTTCACCTAGCAACTGGTATTGTGACATATTAATACCTCTAGTCCTATTTTGCTGTTCTATGACCATAGCTTCCTCTTTTTACCATGTTCACCATGGAAACTGAGGACTGACTTCCAATATTGCTATTGCCAAATATTTTTAGTTTAGGGGGATAATTCTGCTCTGAGTTGCTCGTGAATTTAATATCTGCTTTACATTGGGTGAATGTCCTCAAACCTAATATGTGTAGGATTCGATTTAATTTATTCTTAACTTTGGGTGTGACTATCCTCTCCTGGTAAGTCTTGCGTAGCAACTAAGGTTGTTTTTTCTAACAACCTTGGGCCACCCTTCTTCAGTTTTATCCTGTAGGGACACAGTAGGTCCTTGCCTAAATTACTCTGTGATGGCTTCTCAGTTCGTCGGCAGCTAGTATGAATTCGTTGTCCATGTGATTGTGCCATGAAATGGAATTCCAAACCTTTTTTTTTTTTTGAACAAAATTTCAATCATTAGATTTAATTCATGAAGACTTTGGAACCAAATTCTAGGGTTAAAGCCTGTTGGCTCAGAGAGACAGAGAAACCCCACAATTGGCCATTCATCTCCTTCTCAGTCAACATCCCACCAGGAATCCTTGTCATGCCATCTCAAAAACCCTTCAAACTGAATGTCCATCCCTTTTACTTCCTGTGTGTCTATCCATCCTCCTTACTACATCTTACTCTCTGGTTTTTCTTATCTTTATTCCCTGGCAATCAACTGATTGATTTTTACTACCTCTTAACCTGTGGTTGACTTTATTTAATCCTATTTGCAATAAACAGAAAGTTCTTAGATTAAAGGTATGTGCTGAACCACACCACAACTAAGTGCAGGTTTTTCTAGTAAATAACACAATATTAGGCTTCAAGGTGTGATTTAAATATCCTGCAACAAAGACTAGTTTTCTTAGTACTTGAAGATGCTTTGCGAACTATCAGTAGAACAAGGCAATCAATAGCCCTACTCAACTGTGATGCCTGTGAACTACAATAACCATCATAGCAATGTATTCTTAAGGTATAATAGTGGCATGCATATTTTGGTGTCTAATTAAACTTGAAGCCCATTTAACAGGAGAAAAATAGCCTAGTACTGTAAACCTAGACGAGAACCCATTAGCTGTGAGAACTTGGGATCTTACAGGACAATCTAAAGCTGTTAATAAGTATAATTACTAACAGCATTCTAAATACACTTCCTTGTAGCCATAGATAGGTGTAATTCTTGTTTCTCATCAATAAGCATCTTTTTGTTGCAGATAGACCATTATAGAAAGTCACGACTGGTCAAAATAGAGAGAACAACTGAACATTGGGTACCCAGCCCAACTGATCTACAAATAAATTTTGTAGTTAAGACTCAAGGAATATGACAGAAGAGAAAGTAGAAAAATTGAAGAGCTAGAAGACCAGAAGTTCTGATATGAAATTGTGTTTTCTACACCAGACATAAAAGCTACACCTACAACATCGCAACATCATGGCTACCAAATCAAGACTTAATCAAGTACAACACCAATAGATATGCTAATGTGGAAAGGGGAAATCTCAAGAGGTCTCAACACTCCATGAAGGGCCTCAGGTGGTTAATGAGTGCTGAGAAAAGAAGAAATAGTCTCTTCCAGGGAAGATGCCTCTCAATTGGTCAATACCAAATATTCAGACCTTTAAAACATGTATATATTATATCTATATCTCTCTATATTTATATCTAGATAATAATAGATATCTATTTATACAACATATATGTGTTATAAATATTTATCAATTATATATAACATATATAACATATGCATGCTAAATATGTGTATTATATGTAATAAATATAATATTATACATAATAAATAAATATGTAACAACATATAATATATATGTATTATAATGTATATTGTAATATATAATATGTATTATAATGTATATTATAATATGCTATATAATTAGCAATATATAATATATATAATCAATACTAAACAGATTTAGCAAATTGTATTTGAAAGAAAATGACCACCAATTTCAAAGAAAAACTAGTCAAAATAGGTGGGGTTATAAGGAGAAGAGGATGGGAAGAAGTAATGGAAATTTTTTTTTGGGGGGGGGGGGGTTGAGACAGGTTTTCTCTGTGTAGTCCTGGCTGTCCTGGAACTCACTCTGTAGACCAGGCTGGCCTCGAACTCAGAAATCTGCCTGTCTCTGCCTCCCAAGTGCTGGGATTACAGGTGTGCGCCACCACGGCCGCCTTTGTAATGGAAATTTTAAGCAATATTCAATATCAAAGGGAAAGGAAATACTAAAGATCATCTACCTATGTCCCCTCCCTTCCAAAAATGTGAGAGAACTTAAAATTTGTCAAAAGCCACTATAAAATATCTATGTCTGTATGAGTAATGGTCTATAGATGAAAGGATACTGAGGATCCTATTTTAAGAGATCGTCAGGCCTGTTTCTTTAGTCTTCAGCTTCTTCATTTGAAACTCAAGTACATTTATTATTAGAACATACAGTGCTAACAGCTTATGAATTAACCCAGGCCTCAATGATTTGTTACCCTTTATCAATATGACATTCTAACATTACGTAAAAATCACTCTTGTTTATTGCTTCCAGATAGCTACAGTTTTATAACAATGAGATTCATACAGGGCCCATTACCCAGCCAAAAGAGCATATCTATCATTCATCTATCTATCTGTGAAATGAATTTGGCACATCTTTATGAATCAAACACATGTGTACCAATAGTCTACTGCTTCTCTCTTGTCCCTTATTTATTTTTGAAGTCCCTTTGGTTCTTATAAAGGTATAGGTGGTGTAAAAATGCCAGACTCTAGTACTGTAATAGCATATAAATTTCAAAGAGATCCAAGATTGAATTCTAACTTTCAAATTTTGAATCTAATCTGAAGATGCAGATTCTGGAAAAATCACTGTGAGGCACTTCTGAAATTATTCAAAAGGAATTAAATTGGCAGAAAAATTCAGCATTAACATTCAGATTCTGTAATGTGACTCTTCCCAAATGCAGAGCAAAAGTGTGTCCCAAGGCTATCTACACAAGTCCAGAGGAAATATGAGCTGAATCACACATTTGTCAAAAAAATTTAATCTGTCAAGATGTTCTACATTAGTGTTTTTTTTAAGAAGGAAAGAAAGAAGGAAGGAAGAAGGAAAGGATAAAAGGAGGAAGGAAGAAGGAAAGAGGGAAGGAAGTAGACAGGATGGAATATGGGAGCAAGGGGATAAAAGACAGGAAAAAAAAGATAATTAGTAGCAAATGTAGTAACCATGTAAGAACAGCTCAAATCTCTAAGCTAAGAGAATTCACTCCTTCAAAGTCATGATTAAAAAGCCAAGGAAAAAAACCTACGAAATGGCTACACAAATAAAGACTGACAATGTGATCTTTACTGCCTAAAAAGACGTGTCTAAGGGATTGTACACAAGTATTTACTCCAGTCTGTGCGCTGCCTTATACCAGGCCCCTTACAAACTGGTCTAACAAGTCCTCAAAACATGCGTATGATACATTGATCAATCAATCAAAATAAGCATTAAACGGCACAAACTGAGGCGTGCTGTTCCATGCCTCACTACGATTTGTAGAATTAGGCAGTGCAATTATGAGTACATGCATTTGTTTTTAGTTTTTGAATTTTTCCTTTTTAATCTCACCTCTCTTTATATATGTTT
Organism: Apodemus agrarius; assembly: GCA_964023405.1. Lineage (NCBI taxonomy): Eukaryota > Metazoa > Chordata > Mammalia > Rodentia > Muridae > Apodemus > Apodemus agrarius. The sequence continues at coordinate 32,899,665 of OZ030018.1, read as the reverse complement.
ATATTAGTACGCAACAATGTTCATTTTTGTCTCATTCTACCTAAGTGTATGCCAGCATAATTTTGGAAACCTGGCAAAATAGATCATTTGATGAATATGGAGATTATATATACAAGAAACCAGACTTCACTTCGTGAAACCAAAAATTTAAGACACAAGGCAGCATGCATTTTGTGCTGCTATAGTTCTATCTTTGTCCAGGGACAGCCACATAGCCCAGGAATGACTTCTTTCTGTTTCAGTCGTGAGCTAGTTTTTCCATTGTACATTTATTCCACAACTCATAAAACAGAGCAGATCCACTTTTTTTTAATGTCCTGCCAATGAACATACTGCTAAAAAACAAGTATGAAATAATTCTTTTTCACAGAGAATTAGTTTTTTGCCATGAAGTTTATCCAAGTTAGGCCAATTAAGCTTACCCTGGAAAGCTTCAGTTTGGTATGAAGTAACATCGATGTCTCTGAGAAGACTTCTTGTTATTTCAGAAATCAATACATAGGTCAGGCATGATGGTTCAGTGGATAAAATTCTTGCTATACAAGAATATGTATCCAGCCTGAGGACTTGAGTTTGGATCCCCAGCAGTCACGTAAGTGCTCTGTGGGTAGAGTGGCCCGAGAGTAACCCCAGAGTGATGGAGACAGATATGGGGGATCCCTAGCCATCTAGAGAGCTAGACAACCAGATTGGTGAGCTCTAAGGTGGACTCAAAGATCCTCTACTTAAAAAAAGGTTGAGAGAGCAATCAAAGAAGACATCTGACATCAACCTCAGATCTCAAGTATGTGCACACACATGTACAAACACACACACACACACACACACACACAGAGAGAGAGAGAGAGAGAGAGAGAGAGAGAGAGAGAGAGAGAGAGAGAGAGGACATCATTAGATGCTATGTGTAAGTTGATCTTAGAAGTCTGGTTTTAGAGGTCTATAAATGGAGTGCACTATAGTCAAACTCTCTCTGTAGTAGTTTATTGGACTTCGGACAAACAGCCACAAGGCCCACAGAACTGAGGCTTGCTCTGATGGAGACTCAAAGCGGACCAGTGCCTTCTTCATCAAGACGCTCTCTTTCATTTGCTTCTTTTCACTTTCCTCTTTCTTCTTCTTGATTTTGGCAACATACTTCTCAATTTCTTCAGGATTTAGAACCTTGAGGGGCTGATTCTGCCTCATGACAGCAAGTTCGATGTTTTTGTCACCTAGGACTGAACCACTTTTAACAGTGCCTTGATCACAAGTTTGATGTCAGCATCATCTGTGTAGTTTTATTCCAGAAATCCACGCACCGACTTGGAGCCCCGGCCTATCTCATTGGCCTTCCAAGCTTGGTATGTGCCTGAGGGGTCAGTCTGATAGAGTCTGGGAATACCCTCAAAGTCAAAACCCACAATTAAGGCAGAGATATCAAATGGCCTGTGCCCATTGCTCTGTGTATAATGCTGCTTCAGACTCACAATGTAGCAGGTGATGTACTCCACAATCACTGGGTCTTTCACCGTCAGCCCGTGGCTCTGGCACTCTACATGTGCTCTGTTGATGACTGTCCTTGCATCAGCGGTGAGACCTGCAAAGGCTATGAAGACGTTATCGTACATGGCACAGATTCTCTGTACTGTTCTTTCATCTTGTAGCTTGGCCACCGATTTTTTTTCCCCATACCAAGAACAGCAATGTCTCTTCCTCAAGCACAAACCGTGGTGGAGCCCTTTTTGATGTACGCCACTTGGAAGGGTGGCCATCTAGTGAAAAGATCGCGATGGCACCATCGTAGCTCATCACTGCCACTCAAACACTTTAAAGTTTTATTTTTCGATGTATTTATATTTGTAAGTGTGTGACTGATGTATCTGCATTTATGCATGTGTGGTAGCCATGAGAGTCAGAAGAAGAGTATCAGATCTGTCTTGGACTGGAGTTATAGACATTTATGAGCTGCCATGTGCATGCTGGGAATCAAATCTGTGTCATCTGCAAGAATAAACAAATGCTACTAAGCACTGTAGCCCCTACTCAAACTCTCAATTTCGGCCTTATATATTTATAATCTCAGATGTATCTTTCTGTTTATAATCATCCAAGAACCAATGCACTCAATTATGTGCTTAAAAAATACATATTTGGATTCCATCGTGTATTAATTCTACGACCTTGGATGATTTTCTAAATTGTTTTTTACTTCAATGTCCTCATATATCAAGTGATCTAAAATGCAAGTAATGTCTCCAATGGTCTCATAATAGCTGCTAGAATTAGGTAAATTAACACATGGAGTGTTTTAAAGTCTTGGCATATTATACAGCCTCCGTAAGTGTTAAGCTTCTTTAACTGACTGGGCTGTGGACCAGGAATTGAATATGTGGTGATGAGAAAGGTAGGACTTAGTTCCTCATAGCTTAATATATGATGGATAGCATTACTTCAAGCCAGTCTTGTATGGATCACCCTCATTTCTATGTGCCTGGTGAGCAGTTGCACTAACAGGAGTAGCTCAGCTTTTCAGACAGCAGTGAGGTCTGGGTAGAGAATAACATTGAAAGATAGTATCTCGCTTTACCACAGAGTATGATTTTGCTTACACACACATACACACACACACACACACACACACACACACACACACACGACAGTAGTGTCTTGCTCAGGAAGAGTTTGTGTGCAGGCTTGCTTACAGCCCATTTAGTGGACTGCAGTTTCCTAAATTTGGGATTCTTCTCCTACAATGCATCCTGTTGACTGAGCAGATGTTACCTATCATCACATTCCTTTGTAGAGAATGAAACTCAGTCAGCTAGTGCAAATGCTGATATTTTTGGACAATGATATATCTGTAGATACATAATTCTTTGTTTTTGTCCTGAATATAGATTAGTTTTCTTTTGCTCGTGCTTGTGATATTTGGGAAAGCTGTCTTCTTGGTGTGCTAATAGGATAAAAGAAATATAAAGCATGTCTGTATAATTTATATATACGTATGTGTGTGTTTATATGTGTGTATGTGTGTGTATTTTTATATGTGATTGTGTGTTTGTATGTGTATTTCTGTGTATATGTCTGTGTGTACGTGCTTGCGTGTGTATGTATGTTTGTGTTTGTATGTATGTGTGTGTCTGTGTGTTTATGTGTGAATGTTTGTATGTGTTTGTATGTGTGTGTATGTGTTTCTCTCTCTCTCTCTCTCTCTCTCTCTCTGTGTGTGTGTGTGTGTGTGTGTGTGTGTGTGTATGTGTGTGTATATCTGTGTGGCTAGGGATTTGTCACCTCACATTATGTCAGCTGAAGAAGCTAATGTGTCCTCATTTTCTCATGATTTAAGTGGTAGAAAGTCCAATTCCTCTGGGTCTTCATATTACCTAATGAGAATTTCAAGTCCCCAGCAAGGAACTTGCAGTATTACCCCATGATAACCTCTGTTCCTTTTGCCTCACTCTGTTACCTTTCCTCCACTTAGGTCTCCTGGGCTTCAGAGAGGCCTCACCCCAGGGCACAGCAGCAACTGGAGGCTCGAGAAAAGAAACACCAGATTCCTGGTGTTTAAGCTTTAGAAAAATGTAGAAGGTTACTTGAAAATCAGGTTTTCTTTGCCTTAAAGAGATAAGAAATCTCTGGGGCCTGGAGATATGGGAGTGAGTTGGAAGGGAAGTAGATTCCTGGTGCTAAAGAAGACTTAGGAAAGAGTCAGTCCCTCACAACTGAATGAAGAAGCTCTTTCTTTCTTTCTTTCTTTCTTTCTTTCTTTCTTTCTTTCTTTCCTTCCTTCCTTCCTTCCTTCCTTCCTTCTTTCTTTCTTTCTTTCTTTCTTTTCTTTCTTTTACTGGATATATTTTTTATTTACATTTCAGCGTTATCCCATTTCGCATTCCCCCCCCCCCGGATATTATCTCCTATCCCACCCTGCTTCCCCCTACTTCTATGAGCATGTTCCTCCACCCATCCCCCTTCCAGCTCCCCTACACTGGGGCATCTGTCTAGCCTTCGTAGGACTAAGGACCTCTCCTCTCATTGATGCCTGACAAGGCAATCCCCTGCTACATATGCATCTGGAGCCCTGTGTATTCACAAGTTAGTTGATGGCTTAGTCCCCAGGAACTCTGGGGTGGGGAGGAGTCTGGTTGGTTGATAGGATACAGTGTTCACACCTTTTGGCCCTGGATGCTGTGTAGTACTACCTTAGGAAAATCCAGAAGCAAGGAAAACCTACAAAGTCTTGGTTAACCCTAAATTTTTAAGTTTACCCAAGGAAATTAAGTTAACTTGGAGTTGACTGAGTTAGTTAATACTTTATGCCTTCAGGAAGTATAGATTTTATAATAGAGAATACTTAAAGATTACATCAATTTCTTCTTGTTTGGAGGACACAGATTAACAATATTCTTAGCCGGGCAGTGGTGGTGCACAGACAGGTGGATTTATGAGTTCGAGGCCAGCCTAGTCTACAGAGTGAGTTCCAGGACAGCCAGGGCTATACAGAGAAACCCTGTTCCAAAAATCCAAACCCCCAAAAAACAAAACAAAACAAAACAAAACAAAACAATATTCTGACACTAACTGGTAATTATTTATCCATGAATATGAAGATATTAATTTAAAGATGAACACTTAATGACCATTTTACTTGACTTCATTTTCAAGTGGCATGACCCAAAGCTTTAGCATAAGAGAGAATGCAAAAGACTGGCTATTGCATTGTGATTCTGAATGTAAATGAGACACGGCAATCCAATGATTCTCCAATTTTGTTGTGCATAAGAATCATCTAGAAAAAATTTCCCAAATGGAAACGCGTATTTGCCAAGTTTGGTCTGAGATTATCTACTGATTCTTTTTAACAATGATTTATTTATTTGTACTTTGTATGAATTGGTGTTTTCCCTATATGTATGTCTGTGTGAGCGTATTGGATTCTTTCCATGATAGAGATGCAGACAGTTGTGAGCTGCCAGGTAGTGCTGGAAATTGAAGCAGTTTCCTCTAGAGGAACAGCCGGTGCTCTTCACAGGTAAGCCATCTCTCCAGCCTTGAGATTATCTACTTCTAACATATAGGATAACAATACTCTAGGACCACAGACCACACTTTAAGCAGCAACATTTTAATTAACAATTATTATTTAATATAACATTTCACATTGCCACAGAACAGCTTCCCCATTTCTTCTCTCCCTTCTGCTCACATCAAGTTTCCCATATTCTCAGCCTATCTGCAATGTTATTACCTGGTTATCAAATATATGAATTTACTGTTAGGCTTTGAAAAATATATTGGTTATTGTGCATACAGTACATGGTGTGCTTCCAGGAAAAAAATATAAACACACAGTTCAACCTTTTAGAATTTATAAAACTTTAATTTCACAGAGTTGGCAGTTCAGAGGCTGTTATTTCAGTTATTTATTTTTTTAAAGAAAGAATAAAATGTATATTTGGATACTACAAGTAAGAGAACTGGCAAATGTTGGAGAAATAGAAGAATGGTTTTATCGTTAAGTAAGATGTGCAGTTACTTTGTGTCTCTTTGGGATTTCATGATGTGATATTGAAGAGTATTGCCACGTTCCTCTGGTCAAGTCCGTTCTTATCTAGAGTGTGGAACATCACTGCGGACTTTAGAGATGGCTTTGTGGAGAAAGGAAAAACAAAGTTATAAGACTTGAGGGTTCTTATGGTACAATAGGCAAAATGACCTGGATCAGCCTAAGTTACATGTCAGTTTTCTTTACTTATTACTTAAAAGAAATATGCACACTGGATAAGAGCTGTGTCGTGGAAACGGATTTCCCAAGTGGAGAATGGTGAACAAATCATTTCCTGAGTGGATAATGGTGAAAAATTACATAGCACCTCTGTTTTCTAAACTGTATAATGGTGATAATTATTGCTTTCATCTAATGAGATGTTGTGAAGAGGAGATGAGTTCAACTGTGCAAAGCATATACGGCTTACCTAGAATATTGTAGGCACTCTAAAGGTTAACTATGGTCCTTTTAACGCATCATGATTAATTCTCTTGCTTGAGTTTGTCTTGCTCAAGATAATATGATGGTACAGGCAATGGTTTGTATATATGCTCATCCCATGGAGTGGCACTTTTAGAAGGTGTGGCCTTGTTGGAGGAAGAGTGTCACTGTGGGGATGGGCTTGGAGATCTTCCTCCTAGATGCCTGAGCATGCCCTGTCTGTTCCTGGCTTCCTTTAGATAACGATGTAGAACCCTTAGCTCCTCCTGCACCATACCTGCCTGGATGCTGCCGTGCTTCTGCCTTGATGGCAATGGACTGAACCTATGAACCTATAAGCCAGTCCCAGTTAAATATTGTCTTTTATAAAGCTTGCATTGGCCCTGGTGTCTCTTCACAGTAGTAAAACCCTAAGACAGTAGGATAATCTCAGCAAGTTTGCCTATTATTGCAGCACAGGCATGAACCTGAGTTTGCAATGAACAAGATGCTAACTTCTGAATGATGAACTGCTATAATTCATGTATATTTTCTTTAAGTTTCTTCAAGTTGTTCTGGGAACTGTGTTATATTAAAGAGGTTACTGTCCTAACCGACATAGGGGATTAAAAATTAAGAACCATTATGCCAAACACCTTAATGCTGACATTATTCTAAAGAAAAAAAAACATATGTTTCTAATGCCCTATAAAATTTCCTCACCAAAGATGAAATTAGCCAGAATAGAATATCACATAAAGTTGACATAAAAAGTACTTAGCAGTCATGTTCTTATCTGGTTGAAAGAGACCAAAGCAAGAGCATTATACAGCCATTTACAGACTGAATATCCCACAGCCTTCAACAATTAGACATCATAGTTAAATTCAAATTAAACTTGGCAGGTTTACACTCTTTACCTACCTGTGGTGCTGTGTGAATCACTAACAAAGCATTTGACTCTGCCTTTCTCCTCTTGGAATTTATCTTTTCATAAGGGAGGCAATTATCATAATTGAAATGATCAGAACAACATAAGGAGCAATAACACTAATTGCATACAATTGAGTGTCTAAATATAAGGTGCAGGCAATAGAGCATGTGATTATATAGAGGAAGTCTCTTTTCCAATATTGAGATTTGCCGCTAGAAGGTAAAACTTTAAATGGGCCATTGGAAGTAGGTGGGGTGTTGGACATCTACCAGGTACCCAAAGGCAGGGGGACAGTAGTGTTAAACCTTCCTTTCCTCTTTCCTATTTTTATAGTGAGAATGAAGTGGGTAGCTGGGATGTAATCAAGTTTTAGGATTTGAAGATGCATGCCCGCTTCACTTATGAAACACACAAGCATCTGAAAATAGCTAGAAAATTCATTTTTTCACAGACATTATTGAATTTCAAGTAGTTTTAAGAAGTTTTCTCTAAATACAAAGTCTTTGTGTGCTTATCAAATATATATTTTCTTTGTTTTTAGAGCATTTAATATATCTAATAGTTCGTTCATTTTTTTGGTTTGTTCTCAATACATCCCAACTGCAGATTTCCTTTCCCCATTCTCTTCATTACTCCATCCTATCCCAACTCTCCTCTCCCACAGATCCACGTTTCCTCCACTTCCCTAGTTCGTCTGAAACTTGGGTTATTGTAAGTTGTTTAAATTTTATAAGAATTATGATTTTTCTCTCTGTTCTCTGCTGGCACCTTTTGTGTACAGTTAGAGCCTCGGTCTCAGAGTCACCTTGTCCATTGGGATGATGACAATCATTGTGGGTAGCCTTCCTCTCTGCTTTCTCTCTGCGAGTGACAGCAGCACAGACCTTTGGCTTCATTTATTCTAAAATATTTAAATCAAATTATAAGAGCAATGTATTAAAAATGAGAAAGAAATTCAAACCAGATCCCTCTGGCTGCTGTGATTTATTAGTTCAATTGGTCTTTGTCTGTGGCTTGTTAGTCCAGTGGGTTAGAACACAGTGCTAATGATGCCAAGATCAAGGGTTTAATCCTCCCTGGCTTACTTAGCCTTGTTCCTTTCCACAGGCAGAACCAGGTTCATACCCAGCCCAAGGTTCATCTGGACACATTCCAGGCATCAAGATTGTCAGGGAATTAGCTGAGATTTGTCTTTAGTAACAAAGGAACAAGCAACAAACCAAAGGTGGATGTGTAACTAAAGCTTTGTTACACAGCTAAAAATTACTTGGGTTTTTTTTTTTCCTCACAGGTAAGTTTTAGTCACATGTAAGTTTTTGACTGCACATGGAAAAATGAAACCATCCAGATGTTCACTAGATGGAGTTTGAGATTTTAAATGGGTTGAGGTTTGATCGGTTGCCACGTATTGCGATGCTAAATACTGTCCCCCAAGATCTGGTTGGCTCGCGTATGATGACATCCTCACATACAGCAAAGGAGGCTATGTAGATTTGCTCCTTAATTTAAAACTTTTGGTTAAATAAAGAAGCCAACAGCCTTTAGCTGGCCAGAAGAGAGATAGGTGGGGCTTCATTCGCCGGGGGAGTAGAGCAGAAGGATGAAAAGAGGAGAAGATGCTTTGGGGTAGATGAATACTGAGAACATGGCCACAGGGGTTGACCAGTTGGAGTAAGAGTGGCCCAAGCAGAATGTGTCAAGTTATATCAGTACATTATTGACAGGAGAGTAAACAAAATAGCAAAGATATCTGCCCAGCTTTCATGCTTTAAGTTTTTTTTAAATATAATTATTTGGAAACTGAATTATCAAAGGTAGGAAAGAAACTCTCAACTAATATTTACCATATGTAATGGGTGTTCAATGTATATATAATGGTTGTCAACTTGACTATATCTAGAATGAACCACAATCCAGAACTGGAAGGCTCATCTGTGATCCAGATCTTGAGCCTGGGAGATACAAGTTTCTGACCTGGGTCTTGGCCTGGAAATCTTGAGGCATAGTGCCTATAAATCCCAGGAGACTAAGGCAAGGAGATCTCTTAGTTCAAGGTCAGCCTGAGATAAAACAAGTCCCAGATCCAGTCGTGGTAGCATGCACCATCAATCTGGGACGCACCTTCTTCTGGAGACCCATCTAATAAAGGATGTTGGAAGAAGGAAGTTTTGCTCTTCTTTGCCTGCGTGCAGCTACTTGCCAGCACATCTGTTGGATCTACTAGCCTTGTGAGACTGAGCACCTACTAGATCCTTGGACCTCTCATTCACAGCTGACCATTGGTGGGGAGTTGAACTACAGACTGTAATTTGTGATCATAACGAATTTCCATACTGTACTGTATAGAGACTATCCATAGTTTGTTACTCTAGAGAACCCTGACTAAGACACCGTAACATAAATGTATTTTAATTGTGGAATTATTCAACCAGGTTAATCCATATAGCCATCCTCTTATACTTTGTTGCAGGATTTTCCATGTCCAATCACATTAGGACAGTGGAAGGCCTGTGATTGGACAGGAAAAGGGAGGCGGAGCTAGGAGTAGGCGGGACAGAAGTCAAAGGAGGAGAAGGGAAAGGAACAGAGATAGCTTCGGATGTGGACCTGTGTGGCCTTTACTAGCCACAAAAAGCAAAGTTTTTGTAAGGTTAGGAATATTGGGATAAAACTTTTATCATTATCAATTGGCTCTAAAATTACTGTATTGGCATCTTGTAAATTGTAATATTATTTATACATAAATCTGATTGGCTAATTAAGCTTTAAGAGTTTTGATTACCTTGGTTATTGGAATGTGGCTTCACCGATTAAAGGGGTTCATGACCCAGAAAACACAGCTGGGATGCCGTGGAAGCTATCTGGAAGAGAATAGCTCGGCAGCAAGATTGACGCCAAGTGGAACCCTGCCAGGACATGGTTGTGGCATGGCGGGGCAGGAGAGTTGGCGGGATCATTTTTAGTATTTCCCACAACAGCTCTTTGCTTGCCTTAGTAGTATCTTGATATTCTTTTACCTCAGATGAATAGAATCTTCTGTTATTAAATAGGAGATTTAATAATAGAAAATATAAATAAATATATTTACACTTAACAGGAATGATAAGTTGTGTTTTATGAAAATGTGTTAGAAATATAGAGTTACCTAGGAAAGATGGGAGTAAGCCTTGGCTGAGCACCAATGAATGAGGGACAGGGTGAGGTGTTGCTAACTGCTGTGCGCGTCTTCTGGAACAGCCAGAAATATTTAAAGTCTAACTCTTCAATGATCAAATTCAGCAATAAAGATCAAACTCATCTTTATTATGTAATGAAGATGAAATCCAACTTGACCATGGGATTTCAAGTAGGAACTCCTACCTGTACTGCAATGTTAGAACATTTCAAGAGCAGTCAATAAGAAGGAATCTCCATGTATTGAAATCATCAGGCAAAATATAACAGCTTGATACAGGATACAAATCCAATCTTTTAAAGAAACTCTATCTCAAAATCGCTAGCATAAAGAATGAACTATATTACAGGTTGAATTATTAAATCTTACAAGGAAGGAGAGACCAGAATAATGCCGAGCATCACAGCAGAGCAGATATGGGCCATTCTTATTCTTCCTTCCACACCCTGGGATATCCTTCAAATCACTGCTCTATATGTTCAGCTAATGGATTTTCAACTAAGCAAGAGCCAGGCATGGTGGAGCACGCCTTTAATCCCACCACTTGGGAGACAGAGGCAGGCAGATTTCTGAGTTCAAGGCCAGCCTGGTCTACAGAGTGAGTTCCTGGACGACCAGGGCTACACAGAGAAACTCTGTCTCGAAAACAAAACAAAACAAAAAAGAAAAGAAAAACAACCAACTCAGAACACTATAAAAGAATTGAACATAACCATCAAAACTAACCATCAAAGGTTTAGCTGCCCTTGAGTAGATCTTAGTCTAGATTTTGTATATTCAAAAACTTTGTAAGGTAGACTTTTTTATGGGGAAATACTCTAATATTTTGATGTTGAATCGTAGTTGGCTCCCACTCTGTGAGTTTTGTTAGCATTGTGTATTAGTTCAAACTGAGGCTATAGTAGTTTTACTGTGACAGAAATGACAATAAGTACGGGTTTTAATAGAAATAAAATCTATGGATTAGTAACTATCAAAGAGAATGAAATGAAGGATCTGAGTCTATCATTTCTTAATCTGGATTCCCCTTTAGCCTTCGTACATTATGCCTTGGTCTAGTAAATATGGTATAATTTCATAATTTGCACATTTATTTAACATTTATTTCCTAAATATAAACAGATACTTCCTCTGGTAATTAACCCAACAAAATATGTTTTTCCTTTTTTTTCTTTCTTTTTATTTTATTTTATTTTATTTTAGAGACAGGGTTTCTCTGTATAGCCCTGGCTGTCCTGGAACTCTGTAGACCAGGCTGGCCCCGAACTCAGAAATCCACCTGCCTCTATCTCCCAAGTGCTGGGATTAAAGGTGTGCACCACCACCGCGCTGCTAAAATATTCTTTTCAATATTAGATGTTACTTCATGTGCTGTACTTGTGGGAATACAGTAAATATATTTTCAGTTCCTTTTCAGAAAGCGAGGAAGATTTTTAATGTTGACTTAAAATAAATATACAGTAAGTCCCCAAAATAAAATAGTGATTTGCAAAAGGAATTAAAATTGTAATTTATAATATGCATGACTTTATGACTTTATTTACTTATTCATTTCTGAGACCATGTAAAATGCATTCTTATGAGTCATCAGCTATGAGGAACATACTGGACTTGAGGCATTATCTAAGTTATTTGGGTGGAAAAGTAGTTTAGACATGACAGAAATCTCTTAAGAATATAGAGTAAGGCTAGGCGGTGGTGGCGCACGCCTTTAATCCCAGCACTTGGGAGTCAGAGGCAGGTGGATTTCTGAGTTTGAGGCCAGCCTGGTCTACAGAGTGAGTTCCAGGACAGCCAGGGCTATACAGAGAAACCCTGTCTCAAAAAACCAAAAAAAAAAAAAAAAGAATATAGAGTAAGATAAGAAAAGACAAAATATGTTTGTTTACATGTTCATTACTGTGCACGCTATGCATTTGCTAGTGAGATGGTGCAGAAAAATAAACGGAAAGGGTAACAGTGAACAAAACTGAACTTGAAGGATAAGAGATAGGTGAAGAAGACAAAGTCAATCCTGGCACAAGGACTGAACACGATGAAGCGTGTTAGTGGTTAGACATTACAAAGGTCACTTGAGACATGTGGCATGCAGGGTAATGGAATGGCCCAACTGCTTTAGATGATCATTTTTATCTCTCTGTCATTTTTGCAATGTCACCACTCTTGGACTAGGCAATGGAAGTCCCAATAAGCTTTAGAGTTCTCCTTACTAGATTTTTCTTATGGTGCCTACCCATGGCCATCACTATATTGGAACTTTCTTTGACCCTATGTGAATGACAAAGAGACTTAATATTTTAAAGCTTGGGCCTTTTGCCAGGCGGTCTCCAGACTCTTCTCACTAACCCTGCACTATGTCCCACCATGTGGCTAGGTCTACCTTTCTGCTCCTCTCTGGTCGGTCTGTCCATTCACCTTCATGTCTTCTGGTTGAATCTAGTAAGCAGCCTTTGTTCCCCTGTCCTGTTCTCGTGAGAGTTGGATGTAATGTATCATGAGTCATCTTGTCAAATCTTTCTCTGATTTGTCACTTTGTCTGCCCCTCAATTAGACATCACTTTCAAACAGGGCTGCTTCCTTCTACAAACTAACCTTACCTACACTGTTCTGTGTTAAAAGTTTGCACACCCGGTCTATCTGCATTCTTGCTAGAGGGATTAAAGGTGTGTCTATATTCCAGCTGCAGGGAATAAAGGCGTGCACTGAGGTATTCCTGTCAGATCACAGATTAAAATTCCTTTACATCCTGCCCCTTTCCGATTAAGCTAAAAATTTCATGCAGTTTAACCTTTATAACAGAAACAATTATCAATCCTACGATCTTAACAGTCCAGATGTCGAGCCGGGCGTGGTGGCGCACGCCTGTAATCCCAGCATTTGGGAGGCAGAGGCAGGCAGATTTCTGAGTTCGAGGCCAGCCTGGTCTACAGAGCAAGTTCCAGGACAGCCAGGACTACACAGAGAAACCCTGTCTCGAAAAACCAAAAAAAAAAAAAAAAAAAAAAAAAACAAAAAAAACAAAAAAAAAAAAACAAAACAAAACAAAAAAACCAAAAACAAAAAACAAAAAAACAAAACAAAACAAACAAACAAAAAAACAAAAACAGTCCAGATGTCCTTATGAAGATCCATCAGCCATTTTTGTAATCATCCTCCATAAATTGCAATTCTGATCTTCTGTCCTTTAGCAAATTGCCAATTCTGCATTAGGGTTCTTCAGTTTGCCAGTCTGATGAATGATTTGTCCTTTTTCAGCCAGTTTTGGAACTGTTCCCATGGAGAGGGATTAGCTATCCTTGTTGTCTACATCCCTGCCCTTTGTCTTCCTTCTTTGAGTCAGCTCTTTCATGTTGAAGCTTCTCTTATTCAGATCATACCTTTATTAATTTTGATGGAACCCATACCGTTTCATCACTTATGGAAGCATAGACAAAACCTCTTCCCAAAGGAACTCATTCCTTGACCTCCATTCTGATGTTAAAGCATCTTTAATGTATACAGGTTGATCTAATTCAGGTGTGTATTTTGTTTGTTACAATCCAGTATCTTTGAGCTAATCTTATTTACTCTTTCTGTTTATCAGGTACAGTTAGAGCTTTATAAATTCACACATAAACTAGACACTAAGGCACCTGCATTTCATGCCAGGGCTTCACATCCATTTAGACACAGAAACAATCAAGCCATATTACATAGAATGTCAATATACAGTGTCTCTGATACATAGTTTCGTTTTCTCTAGTTATTCTATGGATTGCTGACAGGAAATGCCTGCCTCATGTTATTTAATGCTATGGTATGAATGAACTCCCTTAGGGAGTTTCCTGTGGGTCAGGGATTACTTCCCTTATCTTTTGCTGATCTTCACAGCCTATCCTTACCACACTTTCTACAAATGCAGGAAGACTGAGGTCCTCTAGAGAAGTCTCTAGAAATGCCTTTTCTACAATCCCTTTACAAACGACCTTGTCTCCCACAGTCAAAAACATGGATATTTTGATATCTAGCATTATTGACATTGCTTGTCTAATTACATAGTGATCAGTGATCGTTAGCTCTAATCTACTCCTCCATGAGTACTGACTGGGTTTTAACTGCCTAAGAACTTCTTCTTCTTCTTCTTCTTCTTCTTCTTCTTCTTCTTCTTCTTCTTCTTCTTCTTCTTCTTCTTCTTCTTCTCCTCCTCCTCCTCCTCCTCCTCCTCCTCCTCCTCCTCCTCCTCCTCCTCCTTCTTCTTCTTCTTCTTCTTCCTCTTTGGATTTTTTTGAGACAGGGTTTCTCTGTGTAGCCCTGGCTGTCCTGGAACTCACTCTGTAGACCAGGCTGGCCTTGAACTCAGGAATCCCCCTGCCTCTGCCTCCCAAGTGCTGGGATTAAAGGCGTGCGCCATCACCGCCTGGCTTAAAGTTTCAATTAATACCTGCTTAGCATCCAGATCTGGATATTTCCCTGTTTATAGCAGATGTTAATCATGTAAGAAGTCAATTAAAGCCTGTCTGGGCTTTGCATAATCTTTATGAAGGACCTCGACCTTATCTTCTACCTTATCCCTGGCTCCAAAAGCTTCTAAAGTAAATTATATAATAATAGAGCCATCAAATCGCATCTTAAATCGGCAAATTGACATTCACCTAACAATGTCTTTCATGATAGTAACACCTTTAGCCCTGTTAATACTTTCCATAATTGTAGCTTCTTCAGGCAACAATGTCGTCATTATAATTAAGTTTCAGCTTCCAAGTACAGCTGTTGCTAAATCTTTTTAGTTTGGGGGGAACAATTCTGTTTTGAGTAGCTCAGATATTTAAGACCTGTATCATATAACGTGAACACACTCCATAAGTTACTATTGATTATATAAAATGCTCAAGATCTTGTATTTTAGCAGGATTCTAGACTAGTTGTTCATTTTGTGAATTTTCATCATTTTCTGGCATCTGTTCCTAGGTAACTAGGGAAGGCAGTAGGGGAGGTTGCTTTTCCTCAACTTCATTTTTCAACCAAATTTTCTTATTGTACAACTATTTTCTCAACCCCTTTTGAGAAGAAGTATATAAAGACTGCAATTGAAAATAGGGAAGGGTTTACCCCAGTGGTCACAGTTGTGATAAGTACTGTGATGACTTTTTCAACTATCCCCTCAACTTCTACCCATTCTGGTAAGGGGTCTGAAATGGGGTTTCCCATTTTCTAATTGAGGAAAAGCCTGTCTATGTAATTAAAATTGTCTGTTGGGCTGGGTTACTGTGATTTGCTCCCAGAAGAGCCTTCCTTGCTCTGGGTTCTATGGTTCTGACACTTCTGAGTCTCCTGAGTCCCTCTGGGCATCCAGCTGAAACCCAGTGATTGAGACGCTTCCTCCAGAGATGATCCCAGGAGTTCTCCTCTGCAGCTTTCTGTCTATCAAATGTCTTCTGTCCTCTGCTTCCTGCACCACTGGTGGTCTTTCATCTTCTCCCAAAACCTTGGGCACCAGATGTAAATGGAACATTTATTTCCTCTGATAAAGGGATAAGATGAGAGCAATACCCAAGCTGTGTGAATACATGGCTTGGGCTGAGCCCAGAGTATTTCTTTCTCCGTTCTAACTATTCCTAGGCCTAAGCTTGCCAGTTTTAAATGTAACTTTCATTTACCAGATGTAATTGTCAACTTAGAAGCATATGACTGAATAAGCTCACCCTTTCTGTATTTTTTCTGGCTGGATCAACTCAGATGTTTTGACTTAAAATCCTTTCCAAGCTAACTAATTTAAGCTGGGTTCTCTCAGCTTCGGACTGAATTGCTCTGCCTGGCCTCAAACTAACTCAGGACTAACTCAAACTAACTTTGTTCTAACCTGCAGGCTTCTTTTGTCCTCACTCATTATTTCAAACCTTTTTCTGACTCATCTTTTTGTTTGCCCCTCAACATCACTTTTAAACATGGTTGCTTCCTTCTACAAACTAACCTTACTTTCATTGTTAAGGATTAAAGGTATATACTAAGGGCATGCCTGTATTTCAGCCAGATCACATAGCCCTACAAGGTCTTGGGATGTGATCCTTTTCCAGAGCAGCCATGTTGCTTGATTAAACTTCCTCTACACATCACTTCAAGTATTTTCTGCCCCATGATATTACTGTATTATTTTTCTATTGCTATAACTTACATTTACATAAAATATAGTGACCTCAAACAATGCGTGATTTCTTATTTCAGAGGGTAGGAGTATAGGGCTTCTTATCATTGGTGTCCATATCTTAGCCTTTTCAGTGTTTATGGAACTCTTAGAACCTGGTTCTTGAGTCCATTCTATCTTCAAAGTCAGTGACTACATGTAGACGGGTTTTTTTTTTTCTTATTTTTTGTGGATATGACACTAACTCATATCTCCCTCTTTTGAGGCTCTTGGGAATTAGATTGGTCCTGTATAGATGTTCAAGGTTATGCTCTTATTTTAGGTTCTATTCATTCGCAGGCTAATTTATTTACAATCTTAACTCCTCTTTGCTAAGTTAAATTACAGGGTATTAATAAGCCTGGAGACCTAGGCAGGAGGATATAAAGTTGCAAACCTATGTGAGCTATCTAGTAAGGCAGCCCTGGTTATTATTACTCAGGCAAAATGCTCTTCTCCTTTGAATGCCAATTGATCCCAAGAGATATTGGGGAAATCCAGTACAATCTAGCCCTCCTGAAATTTGTTTGAGCGTTTATGTCACTAAGCTAAAAATATTCCTAGAAATTTAATAAAGATTAAAAGTATACGTTCCCCCCAAAATAAGAAACATTTATGGTCATTTTGGATCTTCTATGAGCACTTCAGTGACTGGATTATAGAACAGATAGGAAGATTTAGAAAGGTGGGTTGGGATTCTTCATCAGGACTCAAAGTAAAGAGCAGGTAATAGTACCTACAGATAGTGATGAAATAAAAAAGGAACCGATACAGAACATTATTAGATAAGCTTGATCATTATTATGTGATCAATTTATATGCATTTTTTTGAGACAGGGTTTCTCTGTATAGCCCTGGCTGTCCTGGAACTCACTCTGTAGACCAGGCTGGCCTCGAACTCAGAAATCCTCCTGCCTCTGCCTCCCAAGTGCTGGGTTTATAGGTGTGTGCCGCCACACCCCTCAAAATCCATTGTTCTTTATCTAATCATGGCACCTGTGTCTAATAGTGATGAAAATCAGTTCCCCAGGGACCAAGCTGCATTCTCTTTTCTGAATGACTCCCTAATACTAAATGCATCGATCTTAAGCCCTATTTGTATAAAAATCTAACAGAAGATCTCTTCTTTGTAATATAGTTTTTATGTGTTTACATGAGTGAAAATATCTGAATATGTGTTGTCATCTGTAATAGACACAGGCATAGAAGTTATGCACATTCATTTATTTAGGTACCTCACTGTAGGATCATGGGAAGCAGTTGAGCCAAGCAATGAAGGCTGCAATTTTAGTTGTTATTGTTCTTTCTCATTTCTTGGTCCATACTTGTTTTAGAATCTAATTCTGTACAGAACTTTGCTAGGTCTGGCTTGTCCATGTAAGGGATAGTATGACATGGTTTCTTGACCCTAGACCAGAGCCAGCAGGGCATGGGTCTTCCCAAGTGTTGATGGTTGCTGTGGGTGTAAGGCTTGTTTGTATGATAGTGTACATATTTCATTGTTCCTCCTTCGAAGAATGTCCTCTCTGCCAAGGTTAATGACTTCAGGATAATCAGAGATAGCACAAGTCCCGGGAGGCAAGGGTGTGTCTATGTCTCAGGAAAAAGGTAGAATTAGGTGACTTTCAGGACAGCCCATAAGACTGTGGAAAGGAACTCTGAAAATAGGAGCTCAAAAATATATAATTTCTTAACTATGAAAAATATAAAGTGCAATATAAATTGTATAAGGAGCTTCAGAGATCTAAAGGAACAGAGGCAGCTGCTTTAAGAGCTAGCTTATCAGAAAGATACTAAGGAAGGAAGTAAAGCAAAGAAGAGAGTGGTAATCCCAAGGCAAGATCCCACTAGCTAAGGCTTTGTTTGTTTGCTTATGCTTACAAGTCAGGTAGATTCCTGAGTTCAAGGCCAACATGGGAGAGAGGGAGGTTAGATCCAGGCCCAAGTGTGGTAGGAATAGAAGTTTCAGGGTTCCACCCAGCTGTCTTATTGTCTGTGCTTGAGCTTGCTGTCTCATTGTAAGAATCAAGGTGCTTGGGATCATGGGATGCTGATTCATGGGATAATCAAAAGAGATCCTGGAGTAATGACTGAAAATGTGTAAATAAAGAACTGGGCTTTTGATCTGCAAGAGATGTGCTATGTACGAGTTCTTAGAATAGCAAGAGAAAGCTGTCTCAAGCAGAGCAGAACAGAGAGCAGTCTGAAAAGCTGTCTTGAGCAGAACACACACACACACACACACACACACACACACACACACAGAGAGAGAGAGAGAGAGAGAGAGAGAGAGAGAGAGAGAGAGAGAGAAGACAACAGTCTGGAAAACAGAAGATAAGTCATCAGCTTGGAGCCACAATTTGACTTCAAGTTGTTTGTTTTACTCCTCCCACACACCCCTTCTCTCATGGACTGGTCACTCTTCAAGCTGAGGCTGGTCCTTGGCAGAACTTAGTTTTATACTCATTTCTGTTGCTATCATTGCAGAATAGAAATAAAATATCACCAAAAATGACTTCCTTATAAGAATATTTGGCAAACACATCCAGCCCATGCATGACCTTTTATTAGAACCGAAAAGTATTCTTTACTCTTATGAATATTTATAGTACTGTCTTAGTTAGTGTTCTACTGCTGTGAAGAGACACTATGACCAAGGCAACTCTTATAAAAGAAAGCATTTAATTGGAACTCTACTTGTAGTTTCAGAGGTTTAATCCATTGTCATCATAGTAGGGAGTGTGGCAGCACGAAGTCAGGCAAGGTCCTGGAGCAGAAGCTGAGAGCCACATTCTGATCTACAGACCCAGGGATAGACTAGGCTTGTCTTGGTCTTTTGAAACCTCACAACCCAATCCAGGTAACATATTTCCCACAGCAAGGTCACACCTCTTAATCCTTCTAATCCTTTCAAAGACTTCTACTTCCTGATGATTAAACATTCAAACTTATGACCAAAATTGAGGGCCATTCTCACTTAAACCTTTGTACATACTAACAGGCATGGAAGACACAACAGTTTGGAATATTTACTTGTTTCATATTCTTAGTAAACACATACACTGAGCACCTTTACATCTTAATTTTAAAGTGAAGGGATCAATCAATTTCTGCAATTATCTCATGGAAGAGACAGATATTAAACATATCATTTTGAAAAAAAAATAACTAAGATATATGACAGGAATGAAGTAAAAGTCGGAGTTGTTAAGTTGTTGGACAGGATGGCTGACCTTGGAGGGAAGATGTCCTTGAATGCTAACTTCAGTCACTTAGTCCACTTTTTTTTTTCTTAGATATTTTCTTTATTTAAGATCTCTCACAATAAAAAACAGGACATTCTTCACTGATCCTGTGCGCTTTCTCATCTTTCACTCATTTATAAATTATTCTAAGAGACTTTTTTGTTTGTTTGTTTGTTTGTCTTGAATACCTTGCACAATAGATACTTAGTAACCCAATCATAACATTTTGGAATTTAGAGATAAAACTGGCATGCTCCTGCACTGAGACAGCGGTGGTTGTGATGGGGGCACTAGGGAAGACCGCCTGCCCTGCACTCATTTTCCCCCACCTTTCCTCATCTGCCAGGGATCCTTTGTATGAGGTTGAAACCTTGTGGATTTTCCCCTATCTACTTTGGCTTGTCCATCGGTGTCACCATTGTTCAGCTCCTGTTTACACAGCCAGGCTGCCGAGACGGTATGGGAGCAAAGTTTCTGATCATCATACTCTTACGATCTTTCTGTTTCGCCTCTGAAATGCTCCCCAGCCTTAATTGTGGGAGTGTTTTGTACATGTATCAATTGCTATTGGAGAAGACTCAACAACGCCTACCTTACTAAACCAGCACAATCCCTAAAAACAATCTATAAAGATTTGTCCTTGTATACTTAGATAAGTGTAGTATTTTATTTTATTTTGTTTTATTTTATTTTTATTTTTATTTTATTTTATTATTTTTTTTTTTTTCGAGACGGTTTCTCTGTGTAGCTCTGGCTGTCCTGGAACTCACTCTGTAGACCAGGCCGGCCCCAAACTCAGAAATCCCCCTGCCTCTGCCTCCCAAGTGCTGGGATTAAAGGCGTGCATCACCGCCCAGCAAGCGTAGTCTTCATCCGTGGTCAAGGAAACTTCTTTTTGCGACACATGAAAACCATTACAGGAAACTACAACTGGCAAAGATGTGAAGAGCTGTGTGAATGCAGGCGAAGGTAGGACACGGAGGCGACGCGGGGGTCAGAGCTGGAGGGTTATAGAATCGGGACTGTGTTCTGTGAAAAAGAACTTTTAAAACGGCAGCCAAAGCATTAGGGCTCTGTTGGACTTCCTGAGGCTAGATCACTATTGGAATCTGGGTCCTGAGGAATGGAGCAGGGAATGTCTGACTCTGGGGCTGCCTTAGGAACAATCAGCCCCATCTAAGAGTCTGAATAGATATCTGGACAAACTAGGGTTCACAGAAATGGATGGACGCAGAAGCATTAGAAGTGTTGCCGGGTGGTGGTGGCGGTGCACGCCTTTAATCCCAGCACTTGGGAGGAAGAGACAGGCGGATTTCTAAGTTTGAGGCCAGCCTGGTCTACAGAGTGAGTTCCAGGACAGCCAGGGCTGTACAGAGAAACCCTGTCTCGAAAAAAAACCTAAAAAAAAAAAAAAAAAAAAGAAGAAGAAGAAGAAGAAGAAGAAGAAGAAGAAGAAGAAGAAGAAGTGTCAACTTTAGGATATACCTACTGAAGGTTAAGACCTGATGCAGGCACTGTGGGAAAAGGGAAGGTGGGGCACCCCCAGGGATTCCTAGTTCTGCTGAGAGGTGGAGTTTCCTTATCTGTGACAGACACCTAGAGAGGAAGCTCGGGTTGCATTGGGGCTAGATGAGTGCGGTTCGGTCCGTGAGTGTAGATCACAGGAAAAGGGTCTAACCAGGGTAGATCAACTTGGGACAAAGGAGTTATAATCATATAAAGCAAGTTCCTCTCTATCTCCTTGCTACGAATAGTCTTCTTCGGCCAGAAAGAGTACAATTTAAACTCTGAACTACATAAAGTCTTAATAGTCATATTTTAATATTTGATTGATAAAATAATGAATGTGTGAAGGAATCCCATGATGGGATGCCCAACACAATCATAGTTCGTGTTAGTGTAAGGGAGATACAGACATGCGTACATATGTGCTTGAATGTGTCACCTCTTTAAAGAACTGTCCCCCAAAACAGAGGTGGTCCTGGTGGGAGGGTGTAATGGCTTCAAAGTATGAGCTTTGGTGAGTGAGTGTGTGTGTGTGTGTGTGTGTGTGTGTGTGTTTGATTTACTCTACGCAACATTATTACATTTGACAAAGAGACATTTCTTTCGAAAAGGACTAGGCCTTTTGGTCTTTGCTGAAAATTTTCTGTTTGTCACAGAGGTAAACGTTGAATGAGATTTGATGATTACACTGGAACATGATTTTATTCTTAAAAATAGATCTTTGTTTCATCTTGTAGCCGGTTTTAAGCTATTTGCATATAAGCGACACATTTAAATGATCGCTAAATGGGTAGCCCATTATTTTCTCTTGCTGCATTCAAGACAACTGGTAGAAAAGCCAGAAAAGGTATACATAGATCCCGCCAGGATGACAGACCACCAAGATGTGTAAGTGAAGGTGCTGCAAGCAAACAAGTATTGTTAGCCTTTGGGCACTTTAAGGCACTGTTAACTTTCACTTTGGTTTATTTTTAATGAAGGAACTAATCCCAAATCTCCCCCCACCCCGCGCCCCCCCCCCCGGACTGTTTTATCCTTTAATCTGGTTCTAGCATCATCAGTGTTTGGGAGCTCTGAAAAAGCTCCCAAAACTTGGGCAACTCTGGCCGGGCCACCAGGTGACAGAGACTGGGTGGGGACCGGCGGAGTTTTGAGGGCGCGGAGCTTCCCGCATACCAATCTCCTCCCACCAGCATCTCTTGCCCGGAGGCGGAGAAGGCTGCAAACTTCGCTCCAATCCGCGGCCGCCCTCCCCAGGGTCCCCCTGCTGGGCGACCCGCCCGCTGTGGACCTGAGTTGGTGGAACTTTTCTGATAAACTGCTCGTGAGAGCTGGGAGGCAAACTCCCCGCCTCCCCACATTCCGGCTACCCTGCCCCCGCCTCCGGGTCCTCGCCCAGCCGCCCGCGCTGGTGATAGGACGAGTCCCGGGCGTGCATTGTGTGTATGCAAAGCACCTCTCCGCTCCTGGCTCCTGGGGCAGCTCTAGTGGGGACCCCGCTGCGGCGGCTGCCCCTGGCACTGCGGAGTACACTCCTGTCTCGGACGTGGCTGCCTGAGCCAGAGCCCAGCGCTGTCATGCTCCTGCCGCGGGGCGGGCTGCAGCGTCGTCCCGTCGCTATATAAGCGCGAGCAGAGGGGGGCACCCGGAGGGGCTAAAAATGAAGGTGCCCGCGCATGGGCCGCCGCTGATTGCCAACCCCTCCCGAGCTCGCTCCCGGCGCGGAGCCCGCGGCCACCGAGGACCCGCCTTAGCCGCAGTAGCAGCTGGTTCAGCGACGCGGACGGCAGCTGCGGCGGCGGTGGCGGTGGCGCCCCTCGCGCCAGCGCGTAGAGCGGCGGCGGCGACTCCGGGGCCGCCGCTGGCCCCGCTGCCATGAGTTGTGCGGAGGTGATGTATCACCCCCAGCCTTATGGAGCGCCCCAGTATCTGCCCAACCCTGTGGCAGCTGCAACCTGCCCTACAGCCTGCTATCATCCGGCGCCCCAACCTGGCCAGCAGGTGAGTCACCGGCCGGGCAGCCTTCCGGGGGCGGGGACGAGGGGCACCGAGTATCGGTGTCAGGCTCACGCCGCGCACCGCCGGGTCCCGAGACGTGAAGGATGCTTTAGGACTTGCTGGGAACCATAGGAAGAAAATGACACTCCCGGAAGGGCAGAACTGAGCATGGCAGGGCTGGGATCTCTGGAAAGGCTTTACCTGGCCGCGGGCTAATTTGAGCTGTGTCACCTGGACTCAGAGGCAGTTGCTTCCAGCTTCGCTGGTCTTTAGGACTCAGTTCCTTGAAGCTCACAAAAGGCATCTGTCTTAGGACTGTGTGAGTAAACTTTTAACTCAAATACTTTGTTTCCTTGGGCAAGTAGAGTATTCCAGCTTTTTCTGGACTAAGTGGCGCAAGTATGCAGCTGAGGTAGCAGAGGTTACCTGAACAGGGAGCTCATGGAGTGACCTTTCTGGGACTTTTGGGGTGGAAACGTAGTCGGACTGTAAGACACATTCGGTGTTTCTAGAATTTATTATTGCCTTCCTCCCGCGGCTGTGATTTAGATAGGGATTCTCAGAAGGCGCCTCATTCACTTTCTACTCCTAACAAAGCACGGAGCCTGTTGGTGTTCATCAGTGGACTTGTGTTTCTTAGCCCAAAGGTAGCCAGGAGTCTCTGCGTGCCTGGGCCCCACCCAGCCAAGAGATTGTAAATGTTGGTAAAAAGAATCTGGCAACTAGATGATAATAGTAGACACTGGAAAACCTTGTCACTAGGAATTCTTGAGTTTACTCAGTGACCGCATAGCAAGTGTACCAAAATTTAGTTGGAACTATGTTAAAAACAGTAAAATGTGCTTGTGACAAGGGGGCTATACTGAATCAGGGATTAGAGTAGGCCAATTTCATCGAAACTTAAAAATACAGCTAGATATAATTAGAAAATAGTGATTTACAGTATTTTTGACTTGTTTTCGATTTCTGAGGAACTGTATGTTTTATTCTGGCCTTCAGGGTTTGACCCTCGGAGCAATCTGACCTTTTGAATTTCTATTTTTCCTTTGCCCCTGTCCCTTTGCTAGGAGTATAGTGTGGGCTACTCTTTGGGAAACAGGCTCTCACTCTGTTTGAGACTTAGTGGCTGTCAGATTCAGCTAACTCTGAAAGGGTACAGTTACAGGATTCACCATTAAACAGCCCCATCTTAATGAAGACCAATGAGACACAAGACAGACCTTGCTAGTATTTATTATTTGCTTTAAAGTCAGACAGCTTTACCATTTTAAAACAACATTACCTTTGATGGGAGAGATGGGAGGAACATTTTTTGTATTTTGTGGTCAAGAGTGACAAACAAACATTTTGACTGGTTGTTTTCTTTGACACATACAAAATAGTCGCGGCGAAGGTTCAATCCAGGCAGAGACTTTGGGTATTGGGCCATCTCTCATGCTGTAGAGGCCTTCAATTATCAGTTGGTATGTGGATGAGCAAGAGACTTGGGTGTTCCTAAATATTCAGAGAGATAACTTTCTCTCCTAAAAAAGTAAGGACTAGTAGATGTTGCGAATATGGTTGTTTTCTATGGAATTATGAAATTAATTCCATACTAGTAAAGGTCAGCATTGCTATTCTCCTTCAGCAAGGAAAAAAAAATCAAAGGCTGTATTAGATAAATTAAAAATCATTAATCATGAAAGCTAGTTTTCAATGCAAACTGTCTCCGGGTGCTTTATCTCATTTTGCAATAGACCTATAAGTTTGAGCTCCAAATTCCATTCTTTTGCTAAAACTATCACCGAGCTGACAAAGAAAATAAAAATAAAACACAGAAAGAGTTTATAAGTGTCTGTGTCGTGAAGTTACATAAACGCCCAGCTTCGGTTCTGTTCTGAGCTTCTATAGACTTCCTTTAAGTAGTGCCCGAGTCTACTGGAAGGGTTTAGTTGAGAGGAGCACACTTGCACACTTCTCTCATTACATTGGTTTCTTTGATATTTAATTTTTTTCTCTAGGACATACACTATTTGACTGTTACTGGGCTAAAGAGACTTGACAATGTCATTACTGTTCTTTTACAGTCAGAGCTTATTTTGATGACCTATATTTTCTATTGGAAAAAAGAGTAAGTCAGGAAATTCTTATCAGCCTGACAGCATTTTTAGACTATGCAGTGCGTGGGTGAAGAGGGCCTAATATTGTCTTGGCCCTAACGCAGTCATCTGAGAATACATATTTTTGTTGTTTTTGCATTCCGTAAGGTTTTATCATTATTATCAGTGAAGGTTGCTTTCTCAGTATGTGGGGGTACTCTGATGGGATGTAAACCCTATTAGCATTTGGTTTGGGAGACAAAGGTAAGGGCTACAGGTCTTACTGCATTAAGCAACAACAACCACCACAACAAAAACAACTTGGATTTGTTGAGGAGGGAAAATATTGAAACATAAAAAGGAGAGTAATCTGAAAAACATTGCGGTCATTCATGAAATAATGATGCCAGGACTTTGACATTTCGGGCTGGGGCTTCCCGGTTCAGTTATAACAATGTATCCCTTAGATGCTTTCTCTCCTCCAAAGTGGGGCTCTTCAGTTCTTGTGTGTTTGTTTTTACCTTTTTTTCTGGAAGGCAAGGGGATAGAATGCAGGGTCTCAGTCTACCAGTAAACTACACACACTCTGAAGTTCTAGATGTTAGTTTATGAAATAACTCATTAGGATTGATCTCAAGCATGGGGTGCATTTTTCCTCTCTTGAATTTTTTTTTTTTAAGAAATGAAAAGAATTTAATTTCTAGCCATATATTCAATCTAAAAGTTTGAAGCATAGGTTTTTCAGTAAGCCACATATAAACGCCACACCATAGTGTACTACACCAGTTAGACCAATCAAACTAATCTGCTGGTGTCTGAAGAGTTAAGTACATTTAAGATCCTTGAGGTTAATTCCTAGAAATTGTGTGCTGGACTTAAATCTTACAGGGATGCAGAATTGAGAGAGAGAGATTCTGAGCAGTCTAGTCCTCCACCTCCATCTCTCCTCAGCCTCTGGACAGCCCTCCTCCATAACTCCCCGGGAGAAGTCTCCAGACTCAGTCTCAGTACATGCTCTGAGGCTGATGACACGGCAGAACGTGACCAGAAAGGAATGTGCTCTTAGTCTACTAGTGACAGTAGGAAACAGCACAACGTTTCGAAATACGACGTGTCAGGAAAAAAACTGAGGGCAACGATATGAAATCATATGATTCCCTTCATACCCGGCAGACTTCTCATCTGAGAGGCAGACAGTCTGTTGTCTAAAATCCTCTCCCATATTAAGAATGTTAAAATCAGGAGGTCACTCGAAGTCAAGCTTTCAGACTTAAACGGTTTTAGAAGAGATGACACAGAGAGAACAGGCGCTGAATTTCCACGTCTGTAGAGATTTTAATGGTCACCGTTAGAACATGTTTACTCTGGGTAGCAGCTGGGCGAGGGAAAAAAAAAATAAGTTTCTTTGATAGGCAAGATTCCAGGGAGGCATGCACAGAGTTCTCAAACTAACTGTTTCTTCCCTGTTACCTTGGTTAAGTTTTAAAAGGACTCTGAGATTCTGTTTCTGACTTGGGAAAAATCCTAGGGGACAGGAAACATATTATAAATGGCAAAAATCTAGATTCATGGGGTTGAAATTCCTGGCTAAAATTTTTGTGCTGATTGGTAACAGAATAAGGACCAGCAGATCTCCTTTCCCAGGGTAGCATCGTTGTACCAAGACATGCACTTTCCCAGACCTTTTTCGTCTCCTCCTTACACAACAGGTTATTTTCTTTGTCTTTGCAGTCCAATCAGCTTTTTTTGATAAGGAAGATTAATATGCAGTAGATTCTTTGGCCTTGCGGCTTCATATTTTTTCCAAGACTTGGGTAGTGTACTTCTATTTTTTTTTTTTAAGTTTAAAAATTCCAATGTCTCTTTGCAAGCAGTTGTATTATGCTATTGACTTTTTGCTCTCCATGTAGTCTTAAAGAAGTTGTGTATCTACTTAGCAAATGAACATTGGTTTATGTAAAATAAAATGCAACCAATGGCCTTAACAGTCACATTTATGCGTCTTAGATTTCATTACTATTCAAACATAAGATTAGACTTATTCAGAGGCGAGACCTCAGTTTTAACATAAATAGTTTCATTGTGAAGTCAAATTATTTAAGGCAGAGGACTTAACTGTCTTGGAACTGTAAGCAAGGACTTAAGTATATTTGCAAGGATTTATACAGAACTTCTTTGAAAAAAAGAGCAGCCTCTCTAATTCCATCCTACCCAAATTAACTTGATGGGCAAAGACTTGAAAGCTTAGGTTGCCCACAGTCTCACGTTCCCAGTGACTTCTCAGCAAAAAGAAGTCCAGGACAGAAATAGTTAAGTTTTAAAGTAAGCAAACTATTGACAGAGCAGTGATTTACCATGGAGATCACAATGATGCCAGAGAGGGTGGGACTGCAATCTTCAGAGTTTCACAGAGGGAGCTGAGTATTCACCCAGAAATCAAGCCAGCGGGAGGTGGTACCACCAGAAATGTAAGAAAAACGGATTTGACTGACCTGCAGAGAGCACCCATTTCCCTCAGTATTTGGTAGACCCTCCCAGCAGCTTGAGAGGAGGCACAGAGGATGCACATCAAGGGAACTGGGGTTAGAGCAGTAGCCCTGCTGGTTTGTTTTAACATCTCTTCTCACTGCCGCAGGTAGTGAGACACTAAACTAACCCCACTGGACCATCTGCAGAAAGAGAATTTTCCGAGAGACAAAATTAGTTATGTGTGCATGATGCTAGGACAGGTCCCAACGTAAAACTGTCAGGTAGAAGACTGACAGTTCCTGAATTGGATCTCCTCCCTATAGGTCCTGTTTCCAGTGAACTTCTTCCTTTTAAAATCTCAGAGTGTACACAACCAGCAGCAGATTTAAGGGGGGGGGGGAGTATTATCTCCAGAAGAAGGTTCCAATATTTTCATTTGAAAACCTAGCACTCTGTAGTAGATGAGATTCAGCTCTGATGGACTGAAGTCATTCAGGGCTGGGCTTTTCAAAACGCACCTCTTGAAGCAGCTGGTTTTATGCTTTGACGACTCATTTAGGCTGACCCAGAAAGTGCCTTGAACCACTAGCCCTACACAGCTGTTGTTAGAACAACTCATAAATGCCATATTTGTAGATAGTTCAGTGGATTCCAGATTTATGCCAGTAATTTACAAGTGTAGCCTGAACTGGGGAAACTCAACTCTTTTTTTTTTTTTTTAAAAAAACTCGGTCTCCAAAGATGAACAGAAAGAGAAGATGACCTGAACTCAACAGGTGTCTTTTCTTCTTCCATCTGTATCATTCCTTGAGGGCTGGGGGAGGTCTGCAGAGAGATGTATTCATCTTTTCTTGTTTCTGTGGAGATAGCTAAAAGAAGCACCATAGCTAATTCCTCGTTGCTGAGCCAGATGACCCACAGCTGGAAGGGAATCAGGCTTCTGTGCTCTGTAGATTTGGTGTTTTGGCTAGTATTCTGTAAAATCAGAAGAGGCGGCCAATACAGGAAACCAAATCAAATGTGGATGGATCTGAAGACACGGCATGTTGCTGATATAAAGATTACACATTGCAGTTATATGTCCATGTATTTATTATGCGACCTATAGGATAACGAATGCAGCCTTCCCTAGCTTCAGAAGTGGAGGCCAAGGGCTACCGGATTCCGTTACTTGCTGCTGAGATTTAGAGAACTAGTTTTGGTCAAGTCATCTCTGTCATTTTGGTTTTTAGTGTTGTTTTACTAGACGAACCTCCGTAGAAAGTTGAAAACAATTCTGAGTTAGCCTAATGTTATCGCTTTGCTTGTCTTGTTTGCAAATTTTGGAATACTAGACACTCAGAAAAATAATACAGTTTATGACAGGCATAATCCACAGGGTCCGTCTCTGTTTATTGCTGCCCTAGCAAAGCATTTCCAAGTATGTGAGCAGATGCAGTTCTGGCCCTGGCTGAACCTTTCATTCTGCATATCTAAGTATTTGCAAAGTCATAGACACAATGTATGAATGAATGAATGAATGAATGAGTGAGTGAGTGAGTGAATGAAAAATAATTGTAATAGAGGTTGTATCTTTAAGTCTAGCTAAGAGATTATACAAATATACCAGAAATTTATACAAGGGAAACTTGTTTCATTCAAAGTCCTTGCCTTGAGAAATAACACATTCCCTAATGATGTGATCATAGTTTAAAACATTTTGGGAATGCAAATTTTGAAATTGCTTCTCAGCCTGTGGCACATTTTTTTTTTTTTGAACATTGTAAAAACTCGAGAATTTTCATTCTTGAGGGGGGTAGGTTAGATTTTTTTTTTTTTAATAAAGAATAGATTTATTTGGAAGCTATGTGTTCCAACTCTATCATGTTGAGTAATGTATTTTTGATTGCTCTTCTCTGCTAATAAGGAAATAATTGAGAAAAAAAAAGCAAATATAACAAATACAGCATCCTGAAGTACTGTCCTTTGGAAACTGACTGTTCACACTTCCACACTAGGATTTACAGAAAAAAAAATGGAAACAAGTACAGTATATATCTAGCCTAGGACAGTCTACTAAGACATAGAGGTTCATTGTCATCTAGGAATATATACATTTTAAGGTCATTGTATTACTTAGTAGCTATATCTAAGATGCTGTCATTTTTAAACTAAAGTTAGTTTCATTTGTGGTACTAGGGATCCAATCCAGAGCCTCACGCATGCTAGGTAAGGGCTCTAGTTACATCTCCAGCTCACCCATATTTCGATTGCTAGGTTCTTAGGGTTGTAAATAACTGCACACTGTTCTCATCATGCACTGCCATGTTGTTGGCTTCAATTTGTGTCTTCAGTTAAAAGAAGCATCTTCCAGCAACTCCAGCACACGGGCATGTCTTCTCAGCACAGGCTTTGTAGACAGAAACAGGTTCTAATTAATCCATAACTGTTAATAGTCAACCGATCATAGCTAAGGAAAGAAGCTTTTGCATATGCAAATTGAGAGAAATCATTCTGGGCAGTGTTTGCATACAAGAGAACTTTAAGCGAAACAAAAGCTATTGTTTTCATGAGATGGTGCTTACCTTCAAGCCTCATGACCTAAATTCAGTCCTTGTCCTTCCACCAGCTCCTTCAGGAGGTCAGAGGGAATCCACGTGTAAGCTATGAAAATACACTCATGCACTCATACACATGCATACACAAGCACACATACATACACACACAGACACACATAGAAACATACACAGACACATGCACACATGCTTAGACACACACAAATGAATACATATTGTTTGGAAATTTTATAAAATGAAAGATGTTCTGTGGCACATATTCCTCAAGCCAATTCAACTACATAAATCCTGATATGCCCAGAGATCTCTGAAATATGTTAAAGTATCTGCTCTATAAGTAAATCCTAAAAACATGATGAAAAGATCAATGGGTTGGTTTTATGTACTTAATACTTTTGCAATAGTCATTCAAACTTTCCTCTCTCTCTCCCCCCCTTCTTCACTCTCTCCCTCTCTTCCTCTCTCCCTCCATCCCTTCCTTCCTTCCTTCCTTCCTTCCTTTCTTCCTTCCTTTTCCCCTCCCTCCCTCCCTCCCTCCCTCCCTCCCTCCCTCTCTCTCTCTCTCTCTCTCTCTCTCTCTCTCTCTCTCTTTCTCTCTCTTTCTCTCTTTCTTTCTCTCTTTCTTTTCTTTCTGTTTAACACAAAATAGTCACTTCATTTAAAGGAGAGAGTCAGTAGAAATCTTGTTTTTTTTTTTTTTCTTTTCCAGATCTTTTTTCTAAATATCCAGTGATTTCAATGATTCATTAAAATAGTTTTGCTTCCTTAGGACGAAACTTTCCACACATGCACAATAAGCACTTGGTATTTTGTGGCTTAAGCCTTGGGGAGTTAGTGGTATTTGGCTCCTGACCTGGAAGTCTTTCTCCTGTCAGACAAAAGCCTTTCCCTTGTGCATTCCTGTTGAGGTTGGTTTCTGATGGGCCTGACTGCAAGCTCTGAGGTGATCTCTAGGGTTGCTTTGCCTCAGCCAGCTTTCACTCCTCTGCCTGTTATGGTTGTGAGCTGGTCTTTGCCAATGAACATCTTGCTTGTTTGAGCAAACTGATATCTTATTGTGTGGAGAAAATGGCTTCTGTTGAGCAGCGTGTATGACCCAAACCAACTTGTCTGTGTGTTGGTGTGTGTCCGTGTGTTACACAAGTGTGGCTGTATATGTGTGTTCACATGATTGTTGACATACATGTGTACAAGGGGATGCTTGGTTGTGTGCATGGGTGTGTGTGTGGAAGCCAAGAGGTTGAGTTTGACTGCCTTGTTCCATTGTTTCCCACCTTAAATAGTGAGGTAGGGTATATTACTAGAACCCAGAGCTCAAGTATATGATATTCAGCTGGGATCTTCTGTGACTGCTTCCTCAGTGCTTGAATTGCAGGCTGGTTTCAGTGTTTACATGGGTACTGGAAACCCAAACTCATCTTGGCAAGTGCTTTCCTCTCTGAGCCATCTCTATAGTCCCAACTCACAGTTCTTAAGAGCACTTTCAGGGACTTTGTTGTTTGTTTGGTGTAAAAAAAAACAAACAAAAAATTCTTCAGAATCTTGTAAGAAGATACTAATCTGATATTTGGATATATTATAGAAAGTGATTGCATTTTGGAAAATGTACGAACTAGGTGACTTTTTTTGTCTTGATTCTGCACATCTATGTTCTGACACTTTTTTGAGATTTAATCTCCATTTTTAGATTTATTTATATTTTTCCAACAAAAACAAGAAACCCTAGGGGAGTAGCATGAAAGAATCAAAGACTCAGAGCATATAGAATATAGCTAAAGAGGACTATGTGCAAAGAAAAGGCAGAAACCACTGGTGTCCTACAGGGCTTGGTGCTCAAGTCTGAGAAGTTAGACTGTGCGATCGATGTCAGCATCTGAGCCACGTGAAGCAGCTTAAGGGATGTGTGTTCCCTTCCCACCTCATTCCCGCCGTCCCTTAACAAGCTTATGCATATTCAAACTCAGCAGCCTTGGTAATTATCAGGCCATTTGGATATTTGAAATTCTTACTTCAACCAGAGATAGTTCAAGGCTAAATATGTGTCAGAAATGTAAATCTTCAAGTAGTTCCACTATAGTTTATGAAAATTAGAGCAAGAAATGGGGAAAGTACAAGTAGAATCATAAGCATTTGTATGATGTACTGTTGTTAGTAGATCATAGGATTGTATTTGACTAAATTACAGGTATCCACAGTGTCAACAGGGGATAGTTTGTCATGCATAGTTGTACAAGTAGAGATATTTTGTCTATGTGTGAAATATAAGAGTTCAGAGCATCAGTGAATGTATCAACAAAGGAAAGATTTTTACAAATTAGACAAATGATAGTTATTTTTATATGACTCATTACCTCACCCCCTATGGATAAGTATGTAATTTTTTTAAATATGAATTTATGAGTAGTCAGCCATTCCATGGTTGGTAGAAAAAAGTCCCCCTAAATTGTGCAAAATTTAGGAAGCCGTGCAGCCGTAAAATAAAAATCTACAGTTTAAATACAGGTGTCAGTCATTCATCCTGAGATGGCTTATGGTGCTTATTACTTATCACAAAGCTGTTTTGTATTTATGCTAGATTTTATAATTTTTTTTAAAAACATATTCTGCATGTACTTAATTTACTTAAGATTTAATTGTTAATGGGCAGTGAAACAAATCCTTTCCTTTGGGTAATTAACATAAATGTTAAAAGGTAAAGGTAAAGGTAGAGAAGAGATATGGGCAAGCCCACCCTCATCAGTCTCCCGGGCAATGATGAACACACTGAGCACAGAGACTACTCTGTGGATCAGCTTCAAGTTCATTTCAGTATAAAGGTAGTCATTCAAATAAGCCAGAAAAGTCAGGACAGAGTTACACATAGTTATATCCATGCAGGTTTTCAGTAAATATCTATGCATCCAGAAAAATAGCACTGCTATTTGACCAGTAAATTATAGTGTTTAATTGCATAAATGAATTTAAAAACTGAAAGTTATTTAACTCAATTCCTGCATTTACATAACATATTTTAACATGGTATGTTGCTATTGAATTCAAATTTGAACAAAAGCAGATCACAAGACGTATAACCAGAGAGCATTACAATTACCTGTTCATAGTAAGACACTTTCCTTCATGTGGAATAAACGATCTATTCTTAAGAAAACACTAGCCGCATTGAGACAAATTTTAAATAAATGATGGCAAATATGTTTTTAAATAACATCTCCTATGTATCCATCAATCCCGTGTCATGTGTCCATTTCTGGGGCCACCTGAAAGAAGAACCATATTTTTTGCTGGACAAAAATGATTAAAGATAAACTTAGGGTTTGTGGTTATTGGTTCCAAAACTAGTAATTCCATAAGAAACTAAATGGGAGTCTGAATATTACTAGCACATGTAACACTGCTGAGGATTTTGCAGTCAGACTTATTTTTCAAGCGTGTGTGATTTCTGCATACATAATAAAATGATAAGATACTGAACTAAAACATTGAATGTTGTTGTTATGCTCTTCATAGGGAATGTTTGTGTAGTCTCCCAGAGTGTATTCCTATGTGTCATTCGCAGTGATGTTGTTGGTAATCTTTAAGTCACATGTACTCAGTGAAATTGTTTGGAAAAATTGAAAAGCTGATGTGATAAAAAAAAATAGCAATTAGCTGCCAAATTTCCATTCAGTAAAACAATGCTGGTCATGGTTATTAAATGTTGATCATACTAGACTAGACTACCTTGTCTCCCAACATGGCTGCACAATATGTATCTATGAGTGCTTATTTCCTTTGCATTCTGTCTTCACCAGACATATACTTTGTGAATATTGGCAGTGTACTTAACTTCTCTATACCTTAGTTAACTTTGTCTTTTAGAAACATACAGCAATAATAACCAAGTTATAGTTATAAAAATTAACTCAAGTCATACATGTGAGGTTTTAGGACAGTTTCTTGGTTAATATATATTAGTCATTATTGTAGGTATGACCATATGTTGGAATACTTTAAGATATCCAACTCTGCCCATTTTTACTTGAAGAGTTAATCCTTGCTAGTATTTTGTCTTATTTTCAGTAAGCCTCAATAAACTCTTTCTCCCCCTCTATGTTAATAGTAGTGAGTGGAACATAGGAAAAACATGGTCCATGCAAAATGGATCTTCACACAGACCTACTCTGTCATTTCAGTTTGATGTCTGAGAAATGAGTTCAGCACATCTGCCAAATCCTTTTATAAGATGGTGCATTCCTGTTTTTATTTTAGTTTATTTCATTTATGAAAAGCTTTTTTTTTTTTCCCTTTCCACCCTTCCCTGGACAGTTAGTTTTCATGTCTCCCCCCAATGTCCTAAAGTAGAAAGTT
This sequence comes from Apodemus agrarius, assembly GCA_964023405.1. Taxonomy (NCBI): domain Eukaryota; kingdom Metazoa; phylum Chordata; class Mammalia; order Rodentia; family Muridae; genus Apodemus; species Apodemus agrarius. Next base: position 32,865,254 of record OZ030018.1, on the reverse strand, counting down.
ACTGTACATTAAATCGTTTAAAGTACATTAAAAATTGGGCCTTAAAAAAACAAACAAACAAAAGGAATCTATCACATTTTTAAAAAGTTATTCATTTAGTATAGCTGGGTCTAAAAAACAAAGAAACAAAAACTCCATCTGACACTCTGAAATGATACAATTTGATAATAGCCCTCTCTCTTTGCCAAATTTGGAATAACAGACTTTTTTTTTTTTTTTAATTTAGTGTGGGAGGGAGGCAACTGGTTTGGGGAAGGAAAAGATGGAATAAAACAGATGAAGGAGAATCAGTTTGCAAACATATGTTAATATTTAGATTCTGTTTTTTTAAAAAAGTTAACTAGTTAATGCTTTTCCACAAACTGTCTTTGATACTATGTTTTGTTTATTCTATCCCAGAAGAAGTTAGCGGTATACAGCAAGATGCAGGACTCTCTGGAAGTCACGCTTCCCAGCAAACAAGAGGAGGAGGAGGAGGAGGAGGATGAGGAGGAGGAGGAGGAGAAAGACCAGCCTGCCGAGATGGAGTACCTTAACTCTCGCTGTGTCCTTTTCACTTATTTCCAGGGAGACATTGGGTCAGTAGTGGATGAACACTTCTCAAGAGCTTTGGGCCAAGCCAACACCTTGCATCCCGAATCTGCCATTTCAAAAAGCAAGATGGGGCTAACCCCCCTCTGGCGAGGTAAGAATTTGAGAAAGCAGATGCCCTTTGGAGCACGCCATTTCGCAACTGCCTCTACCGGGCTCCAGCTGGAAGCTTGCCCCTGGAGAACGGATATCCACTGGCTTTTTAATTTTTAAGGACAGCAAGGAATTTCTTTCAGACAAACAGCTGGATCGGTTTTGTCACATGTGGAATGCAGGGTTGGAAAGGATGCAGTCACACCCCTTAAATTCCTCATGGAAAAAGCAGTGATACAACTGGCCCCAGTTCATAGTGGCCAGACTGAGCTCGAAGCGTCATTCCTAGAGCCCCGTGGCCCAGTGTGGATCTCGACATAATAGGCGTGTCCAAATAAGCTTCTAAAACACATATTCTAAAAGTTTATTCTTGCGCGCTGTGCTAGGTGTGTTACATGTGGTGACACAGCTGAGTTCTGATTCTGACTCAGGAACACAGACTTTTGAAAGCTGCCCGTGTTCTCTCGGTGGCTTTCTGTCTACTCGATTTCTGTGAACTGTTTAGAGGGTACACTCCTCTCACAGGTTGTATCTCCGGTGACTTAACACCAGGGTTTGTACCTCAGAAAACAAAAAGCTCCGGATCGAAAGAATTCTTTATTTCCGTCCTTGTTATGAGCACAGGGACTTGCGTGCATCTGTGTTCTAGTTTTAAAAACAATCAGTGGGCGCGCGACATGTTAGACACGGTGGTCGACAAGGCTGGAGAAACAACAGTGCAGCCTATTAAGGGCAACTTCAGAGAAATGTGTTAGATGCAAAGAGTTTGTTCCAAGCTCACCTGGTTCCAAGGAGTATCCAGGAAAATTGTTTACAATTGTGGGCCTTCAAGAGAGACCCTTTTAGAATTCAATGTTCTGGTCCCTCATCCTAGCCCTATGGGGTGAAAAGCTGGTGTGGGTTAATTTGTGTTTACTCAGTGCTGGACAGGCATAGAGAATGAAGTTCACATTCAGGAATGTGTCTTGGCTTGTGACGAATCTATAGAGCCAGAATACTTGCAGGACGGTGGCGGAAATCGTCTCCACTGTCCTGGGTGGTACCTGTGACAAGGAAAGGCTGTCCACCTGCAGAAGGGTCTTGTGATGTGTGACTCATGGCTCACGTCATTGTCTCAGGCATGGCTGTGCTGTTGCACAAGAGGACCTCAGCTGACACCGCTGGCCCTTATCTACAGATAGACTCTTCTTCTTCCTGCTCCTGTTCCATTTTGTCATTCTCTCCCTTCTGCCCTCCTCCCTACTGCCCCTTCCTTCTCCTATTTCTCTCTTCCTCTTCCTTCCTTTCCTTTCTTTATCCCCTTTCTATCAAATGTATTCAACATCAAGGAGGCATTGTAAGGAGGAGAGCTAATAGAATGTAAGCTCAAATAGAGGCTTGTGCGAAGTCACCCACATGACTCCTGCTTAATTGATTGATGAGTCTGTCCTGTGAACTTTGTACAGGAACAGAGAGCCCTTGAGAGCTCCAGGCTTACAGGAGGAGCCAATATCTTATTTGATAACGCGTGAGAAAGAATGTGAGTAATTTGAAGGAAATCAGAAAATTTCCATGAATCAGATGGTTTTAGGTAATCAATTTTATGTACCAAATAATTAATCGCATCCGTATAAATTAGTTCCAGGAGAGTAGTAATTACAATGGTTCCTTCTTCAGCATATTGGCGTGTGTAATCCTGTGGTGACCTAGGTTGGAAAGGAGAAAGTAGGGTCACAAAGTACCTGGAGCAGGCGGACATCTATAGTGCCAAATCCAGCAGACTTTTAGTGTGTGTATAGTGACTATAAAACAGCTCAACTGTTCTATGTAGAAATTAGAACAGCCAGATAGGAAAGCATTGATTAGTTCTCTGATTTTTATTCAGAAATGGAGAATAGCAGCCATGTTTTATTAGCCATTGTGAGCGTTGTCTTGGTGTCATCTTAAATCTGGCCTTCCTGTACGTTTCCTAAGCATGTACTATATGCTATGTTAATTTCAAGGTACTTTGCTCTACATTCATGGAGTTACTAATAGTAGAGACGGAGAGTAAACAAGGATGAAATAGGTGACATGCAAGATCCTACTTTACTGAAAGTGATAATGAAAGCCTTCAGAAAGATAGTTACATCTGAACCTAGGCCTGAAGGTAATGAGGGTATTCAACATGTCACCATTTCTGGGAAAATGATCTACACAGAAGGACTAGCCAGTGAAAACTCCCTAAAGACGAGTGGAACTTAGAATGGTCAAAGAGAAGCAAGTATGCTCATATATGTGGCATAGTATGGCCACCAGTGTTCCATGTCTTTTTGTCTCTAGCCCTGCAAAATCTAAAAATATGTATTTATCTTACATCGATTCCCTCAATACTCAAAGTAGCACTTTTCTATGTGAATACTCAAGGATAAATATAATTCAGTGACTAAGAGATGGAAATATGTGAATGAAATTCATTCCATGTATCAAATATTTTTCTACAAAGTCTTGAAAGGAGCATTTAAAAATTAATCTATTAAAATATTAATTAAATTAATTAAATATTAATTAATTAAAATATATTAAAAATTAATGTATGAAATCTTTGAGTGCAGTTTCCTTCCCTCCCTACCTCTTTTCCTTCCACCTTCCCTCTCTCTCCCCCCATTCCCGCCCCCTCTCCCACCTTCTCTCCATCTCTCCCTCCTTCCCTCCCTCTTTCCCTCCCTCTCTCTGTCACTTCCTTTTTTTTCTTCCTTCTGTTCTCCAAATGTATGTTATATGCTTTCTCTAGCAAATGTGTATATGTGTCTGCTGGTGCATGAGCCTTTGTATCTACATGTAGAGGTCATACATCAAATTTGGGTGTCCTGTTTTATCAAGTCCTGTCTTATTCCTTTACGACAAGGCAATCTTTCTGTCTGCATTACAATGCTGATGATATAGGTGTGCATGTTGTTTGAAGTTTTATTTACAATTAATTCATAGGATCAAGCAATTGCTGGTGTAGTTAATTCTACCATGTTGGAGACTGTCAGTACATTGTCTATTTTCCACTTATAAGCTGAATGTTGTTGTTTCTAGTTACAAATGTCTTTCAAAACTTGACTAGAATTTATGGGAAAACTTAAGAGATATAGAAACTTTTTCAAGGAGGAGCTATAATGGTTGAGATTTACATATCGAGTGAAGTGAATTGGTCACAATTCAATGTTAACTGAAAAAGCTTCATATACTTAGACAATTCTGTCTCCAGGTTCTGTTCATTATGGATTCTGCTCCTCATCTTATTCCTGATATGTGCAATATAGTGTTAGAGCAACAACTTAAAATCTCTTTGAAGAATGGGCCCTGGGGGGTTCTCTCCTCATCTGAGCTGGCTGGTTTTGATCATATACAAGCCTTGCACAGGTAGCCACAGTTAATGTGGAGTCATGTGTATAACAGTTATAGCTATTCCATGGGGCAGTATTTCATAGCACTTCGATCCATCATCAGCCTCGGAGATTCTTTCTTTTCCCTCTTCTAGAATATTTCTTTATCCCTTGCAGAGTAGGGTGTTGGAAAAGATATCCGACTGAAGACTGAGCATTCAGTGTTTCTTCAGGTCTTTGACTAGTTCAGGAACGTTCTTGATTGCAGTGAATTACAATCTCAGGTTTGTATCTTCCCCATGACTGACTGAAGTTATGTACCCAGTTGTCTTTTTTGCTTGGGAAGTGAACTTTTTAACTGTAATGGAATATCTCCTGGAGTTCATATATTGGTCTTTCAATTTTAGAAATGGAAATGATTTCTTTTTCTTTTTTTTGGGGGGAGGGGTTCGAGACAGAAATGATTTTGGTTGTTTTTGATTTTTGTTTTTTGTTTTTTGTTTTTTTCGAGACAGGGTTTCTCTGTGTAGCCCTGGCTATCCTGGAACTCACTCTGTAGACCAGGCTGGCCTCGAACTCAGAAATCCGCCTGCCTCTGCCTCCCAAGTGCTGGGATTATAGGCGTGCGCCACCACCGCCGCCCGGCTGGAAATGATTTCTTTATATTCTCTTACACCCATGCCCTGGTCAGATATTAAAATTGGGATTACCTCTGGTCTGTTACGTGTTCTTTCACAAATTCTTTCCCAGGATGGGTTACTTATCTACCCTCTTGATCTCCAGTTGGTGATTATAGTATCACATATATTGTGAATGTGAAACAATTACTTTATTAACAGCTTGTGTGAAGAAGCTTGTGAGTCTTCAGGAAGTTGGTTTTTTTTCCCACTTAATTTACATATTCAATTTACATCCCAGTTATAGCCCTTGCTTCATCATCTCCTCCAAGACCCACCCTCACACCCCCTTGTCCCATTCCCTCTTCCCCTTCTCCTCTGAGAAGGGAAGTCCCACCTGGGTGCCAACCCTCTCACTTCAAGTCGAAGCAGGACTGACTGCATTCTTTCCCACTGAAGCCAGACAAAGCAGCCCACCTGGGAAAAAAAGGGGATCCAAAAGGAAGAGGCTACAGAGTCAAAAAGCCCCCACTTCATTTGATAGGGGACCCCCTACCCCCTGTGGATACCCTGCTGCACATCTGCTAGATAAATGTAGAGGGCCTAGGTCAGTTCATGAATGTTCTTCGGTTCATGGTTCAGTCCCTGAGCGCCCATGAGTCCACATTAGTTGACTCTGTAGATTTTCTTGTTTCCTTGGCACCTCCAGCTCCCTCAACCTTTCCTTGAACTCTTCCACAGCTCTGCATCTGTCTACATCAGCTGGTGGATGAGGCCTCTCAGAGGACAGTTAGGCTAGGCTTCTGTCTGCAAGCATAGCAGGGTATCATTAATAGTGTCAAGGGTTATCTCTGTCCCAGTGAGTGAATGGGGCTCAAGTTGACCCAGTCCTTGCTTGGTGTCTTCTCAATCTCTGCTACATCTTTATCCCTGGTAGGTTTCACATGTTCCAGTGGGTAGCCTCATACACATACATACATGGACAGTCCTTGGTGTTCTCTTATGTGGTTCCAGGGGTTTTGAACTAACTGGGGCAGAGAAGAAATGAAGAAAAGACAGATATGTGTACAGTAAAGCTGGGGTTTTTGACTGTCTAAGGTCTCAGATGGAGAAGGCACAGTATCCCGGAAGCTTGGTGTATTTATTGTACACAGGTAATGAGGGAGGTGGTGTTAGCATACAGCTGCACAAGAAGATAGGGTTAGTTAGCTAATCTTTGTAGACGTCTCAGTGGGGGAAAAGTCAGTCTTCAGGCTATACACAACAAGGAAGGAGAATGCTATAGTGCGCATTCTCTACACGCACTTCAGCATCTGCACACGTAGTAGAGAACAGCTTGCTGTCTCTTCGAGCCCCACCCAGGGAAGGCTTTGACATTTCCAAAGATTTAAGGCACTCTAGTCTTTTCCGTGGCTGAGCTCATATCAAGAACAGACATTTACTCAGCACTTCCCCGGTTCCCTGTGAACACTAATTGGATTTGGTGGGCTATCAAAAGAAGACAAAGGATTTAAGAGACAGATAAGTAGGTATGGGAAGAGTTGGCCTGGCCGAGGTAGATATGAAAAATGTGGTAAATACAGTGCGGTCATATATGCAGTTCTAAATTTTAAAATTAAAAAAAGAGGTAAGGATAAAACAAAAAAATCTCTTTGGGGCCATCTGTTGCAGCAGTAACGTATGCTCAGTACTACTTACAGTTGAGGGTTATTATAAGTAACGTGTGGAAGCATACAAGAATGATTTCATGCGGAACCGGAAGCAACAGAGTCACGAAGGCAGATGCCTTCTCTTCTCCGTAGATATCCCGCTTTCTTGGCAGATGGAAAACTAATGTTGAGGTCTTAATCTAGAAACTTTGTTTTCTAGAAGCTCATGTTTCCCCGCACAAAGCAATGCCCAGGATATAGGAAGGACTCAAGGCTATTGATAATGTTAGTGGCACCATTTAGGGATCGCTTTGAAAGCAGCTGCCAGCGCCTGCACTGAACACTCTGGCTTATAGTATGGATTTATGATAATCTTCTGGTATGTGACCTGCGAATTTACACCTCAGCTATGCTTGAATAAGATATGTCCATAATAAATCTTTAGACAAAGAGTGCATATCTGCTAAGAGAGCAGGAATTACAGTTGAGTCCATAGGGCTAGGAGATGTCTTTTGAGATGTGCAGCTGTTAGGAAAACAGTGAAAGGAATGACATTTTTGTACCTTATTTAATACAATATTTTGGGAGTTATATCAAACCTGACAGTGAATTTCAGGAATGAGAAGAAAATAAACATGATTGTCTCCTTATCCTCATCGACCATCGAGACTGAAACATCAGTTTCAGATATGTTCATGTTTTGGTTTTTTATGGACAGTGTGTGTGACTGGGTATGTGAGAGAGACTGTGCCTGTATGTGTGTGTGTGTGTGTGTGTGTGTGTGTGTGTGTGTGAGAGAGAGAGAGAGAGAGAGAGAGAGAGAGAGAGAGAGAGAGAGAGAGAAAGGAGAGACTGAACATGTGTATCAAGAAAGGGGGTGGTCACAGAGCAGTTATCCCAATTAAAAAAACATGACTATGGGAATTTCTGCCATTTATTTCCTTTTCTTTGAAAATACTTTGAAAACAAATGTATCTGTCAGTTAGCTGACACCATGGGGAGCTCAGCTATGTGGGAAAGGTCTCTCAAAATGAAGAGTACAGGTTAAGCCGAGCCAGGGAGGAAAGGAAAGAAGGGATATATCCTGAGTTGGTTGATGGGAATAAAGGTTCTGAGTCGAGTTTTATGGAGGCCCTGGAGGCTGCTGCTTCCAGGAAGTAAGTTAGACCGGCCAGTGTGAGGAGAGCGAGCTGACTCATGGTAGCGCCCCGCGGGTTAGCTCCAACTGCAGTCATGAGGTTGAGATTTTGAGCACTGCTGCAGCAAAGCGCCTGGAGGGCAACCTTTGCCCAATTCCTGAATGACCGAAGAGAAGGGATCACCTTTCGCTCCCTTTCCCACCTGGCAGTTGCTTTTTATAGGAAGCAGAAGAACCTTGGAATGGGGCTTAAAAGTATCCAGAACCTGTAGAGTAAGAATTGAGTTTAGGGCTGGCGAGATGGCTCACCGGTTAAGAGCACTGACTGCTCTTCCAAAGATCCTGAGTTCAAATCCCAGCAACCACATGGTGGCTCACAACTATCTGTAATAAGATCTGATGCCCTCTTCTGGGGTGTCTGAGGACAGCTATGGTGTACTTACATATCATAAGTAAATAAATCTTTAAAAAGAAAAGAATTGAATTTAAATAGTATTCTTTTTTTAAAAAAAATAGTATTCTTGCTTTTTTTTTTCTTTTCCTCTCCTCCTCCTATTCCTTCCTGATCTTGCTCCAAGATCTGCTCACCTGTTGGACACTCCTAGTCCAGGTTTTCTGAGAACTTGGAGACCCCCGTCACCTGCCTCCTCTTCCTGAGTACTGAATTCAGAGGCATGCACCCCAGTGCTCTAAATGTTTTCTTTAGTGTGAAGTTTAAAAAAAAAATTATATTGGATACTAATGTTTTTCATCTGTGTTTGCTCTAAGCATATGTCAGCAGGAGATTCTTACAGATGACTTATGATAGCATTTCTTTGTGTTACTTTCCATTTAATGTTATTTTTATTATTTACAAAGTTGAATCTTTCCTAAATTGTTTCAGTTTTTGTGCTCTTTCTCTGTCTCCTCTCTCTGTCTCTGTCTCTGTCTCTGTCTCTGTCCCTGTCTGTGTCTCTGTCTCTGTCATTGTCTCTCTCTCTTCTCGCTCTCTCTGGTATGTAGGGTTGCTATAAAAAGTAATATTGTGCAATTCTATAAAGAATTTAGATCCAAAATGATCTAAAAGAACACTTGGCTTCTCTGGTCAAGCTCCTCTGTTTCTCTATGAAATAAAATTCGCCCTGAAAGTCAGATGGTGACATTATTTGATAAACTTTGGAAAGATCATATTGGACAATCCATCAATTTCACCTCATTTTCTATTTTGATAAATAAATGTGTGCATGTTCCTAAAAGTGAACTCAGCAGAATGATGCTTAGGTTATTTGGTATGTAGAAGACGCTCAGTATCATCACCACGTGAATGCTAATATTGCAGGAGTGTTGAATGCTGAAGACTCTGGAATCCCAGTTGAGTCACTCTTAATATTATCCAGTCCTGAATCATTTCCACTAACCTTAAAGGTAACACTGTGTGGAAATAGCTCCTGCAGCTTTTCATCTGCTTTCTTATCCACCAGATGTGGCTGTGATTAAGTACTAATAAGCAAAAAGTCACGTAATAAAAAATTTACATACATATGAAATAAGCATGCTGCGTCTCCAACACAAAGCACATGGTAGCATCTGTTTCTTTGTGTCACTTTTTTTTTCTTTAAATAAGCAAATACCAAATAGTTATTCTGAATCATAGATTTTTTTATGAACATATTTTCCATTCAATATTGTATCACATACTTGTAAAATTCAGTATTATTTGTTGAAAAGGGCTATCTAGATCCCTACACACTTTATATTAATCTCAGGAGACGCTTTGCCAACAGGGGAAATATTAAGTTTGCTTTGTAATTTTATTTTTCCTTGGGGAATTTTAAAGAGTGGTTGATTTTTAGAGAGTGGCTTTTAAAAAGTAGATTTCTTCTTTCAATGATAATATTTTCACTTGTCATAATAGATGACTTCATAAATATGACAATACTATTTTTGTAGGGAATGTATTCAATACTTGAGTTTGTGTGTGCATACCTGCAATCCTCATACAGCTATAGGATAAAAATGGTTTCATCCTGATACAAATCAAGAGGAAGGTATCCAGTTAAGTGGGATATTTTTCTCTGGACATTTTTCTCAGGAGGAATAAGAGGAACTTGTATCCCTGGCACCTCTTTGTATAGCAGTTTTCATATCTAGGTTAGGGTTGTACCAAGTGATACAAATTATGAGCAGAATGAAAGATTTCATACCAACAACGGGAGGTGTGCCAGCAAAGTGGAAAATTGGTGTCTGGCTAGCTGCCCTGCAATGCCCTCGGGGCTGATTTCTAAGTACTGTTTTAACCAGTGGGGACTGTCCCCAGCAATCTTTCTCTCCTTGTCTTTCTTGAAGAGCATTGTTTTATAGAATTCTTCAAGGGTTCTGAGATAATGCTGAGGAAATGAATTTGAAACTGTGGGACCCTGGTCACAGGAAGAAGGGGTGAGTCAAGGTACCACTGGTGCAGATCTGACAGAGAAAGAATCCATGTTCATGCCCTCATTAGGGAACTAATGTCAGACAAGATGTCAGACTATGATAGAGATGTACTGATTTGGTTAACCGCATGATACATGTGGCAGGTTATTCAAGTATTTATATTAAGATAAGAAAAAGGTGTTCATGTTCTGGAAGTGTATGAAGTGATAAACATTTTAGAGTAAACATTTCTATCAACGAATACCTCTTAGGATCTTCTTTGTTCAAAGGGGAAATATGGATTCCTTTAAGCTGCAGAACCTGATATAAAAACACCAACAATGCATGTGCACAAGTATCGCCTCTCGCAACCGTCTATCCAACTTTAACATGAATAATCAATAGAATATTGAATGAAAATATTGGGGAATGAAAAATATTGGGGAAGATGATTGCAAGTAAATGAATTAAAGCAAGTTATTTTTATTTTAATGGAAGAAAATGACAAAGAGATCAAGAAGACCCTTTATGGCTATAAAGTGAGAACAGACAAGTCTATAATGAAAGTGAAGAGTGGGGCGGTGGTGGCGCACACCTGTAATCCCAGCACTCTGGGAGGCAGATGCAGGCAGATTTCTGAGTTCAAGGCCAGCCTCGTCTACTGAATGAGTTCCAGGATAGCCAGGGCTATACAGAGAAACCCTGCCTCAAAAAACCCAAATCCAAAAAAACAAAAAACAAACAAACAAAAAAAAATAAATAAAAAAGAAAGTGAAGATTTCACAGGGCAGAGATTCTATAGATACACATTACTATAAGAAATCATCTATGGGCTGGACAGAGACCTTTCTAAGTACAGGTCTGCCTTTGTCATTCTCTAGATTAAAAACTTTCTATGAACCCTGGAATATGCCTTAAGATAATTCACTTCAACTCTGGGTAGGAAGCCCACACTCTTGAGTCCTTCATCTCTTCACAGTCTGTCTGTCTGTCTGTCACCCATTTCTCCCCTCCATCTCCCCTTTCTGTTTCTCTCTGGCCCAATTTTGCTTATTGAATTTTATCCCTTAAATGCTAATGATGCCAGTAGTACTATTGCTGTGCTTGGGTGCCTCTTGGGTAGATTGTGTACATATGTTCATATTTTGCCTCATATTCCGTTGGCTCAGGATTCCATCTCACCTCTTCATAGGTCTAACGCCTGTTCAGCCTTTCTAATTCGATCATGGTCACCACTTTCCCAGCTCTTTTTGGGGCCTTGCTCTGAAAGCATCTTCACATGTCACCTTCCTTCCGGTGTCCCTCCTGATGGCGCTCAACAGTGACAGCTGTGTCGCACGCCAGACTTCTCTATGTCGGATCCATGGTGTTGAGATGATGGTGACATTGAGCTGAGGGGGCTGATGGAAGAGAGGAGGGGCTTCCTTCTTCCTTCCTTGTCTTCAAGTGTGTACTACAGTTTTCTGTAAGGCCCACAGATCCTGAAAATTGTAACAACCTGGACCTATGTTGGTTATCACTTTTAGAGACTCTCCAAATCAAGGTGATCAGGTTGTGATCATAATTGTTCCCTCTTATGGCCATTGTGAGGTCTACTGTCCTTTGTCCACTGAGGCGCAGTCTGGAGTCATAACCGTTGCCTCTTATGGCAATTATGAAGTCTACTCTGCTTTAAGCATTGAGGCAGGCTACCTGGTTTTGAGGAGTAAGCCTATTCTTGACTTCTGCCTGTCTCCATTTTCTCATGGGTCTGGAGTGAGAATGGGATGGGCTCATGAGTGGTCTTCAGGCAACGTTGGACGTTTTGCTACTCTATTGAAAGTTAGCCATTGTTATTTCCAAGACCACACAACTCCTAGGTTTTTCTCAAAAGTAAGACCATAAACTATGTTCTTTTCAATCATCATTGACTTGCTGAGGACAATTGTTTATGATCTTACTTCGGTTTCCTACTTCTGGCATTGAAATGCTATGTTCAAATAAAAATTGGTTTGGTATTTAAAAGAAGTGAACATATTTTCAATCTACACACACCTAACACCAATGGCACAAATGTTAACCAGAGAAATCGATACCAATGACCTCGGTTGAGGACTAAGACCCACGAGGATTCCCAAGAGGAACTGAAGCTTTATAGTTATTAAATTAAAGTGAAAAACCTCAGCTCAGACTGGAATAGCAGAAGCTCAGGAAGCAAATCAAGGGGCTCTCTCAGGACTTAGAATCTTGTCCCATCGCCGTGACGTGGGACCGCAGAGGTTCGCCCGGTATCAGATTATTTGTCTTTGGAGAGAGGAAAAGTGTACAGTAATGAACTTGCTTGTAAAATAATTACTAGACAAGGAAAGGCAAATCAAACTCAGAACTGTATCTTATGTAAATGATGTGTTTTTCTGTCTTCTCAGACGGCTCAGCTCTTTCAAGCCCGCGGAGTAATTTTCCAACTTCCTTTTGGACCAGTTCTTACCAGCCCCCACCTGCGCCTTGTTTGGGGGGAGTTCATCCTGACTTCCAAGTCACTGCACCCCATGGCACCTTTACAACAGCAGACCCCAACTCTTGGCCAGGACATGGTCTGCATCAGACTGGCCCCGCCCCACCCCCTACTGCGTCTGAGTCTTGGCATTACCCTCTGGCATCTCAGGTGAGCCCGTCCTACAGCCACATGCATGATGTGTACATGCGACATCACCACCCTCACGCTCACATGCACCACCGCCACCACCACCACCACCACCACCCAGCGGCCGCCTCTGCTTTGGATCCGGCGTATGGGCACCTGCTAATGCCATCCGTGCGGGCCGCCAGGATTCCTGCTCCCCAGTGTGACATCGCAAAGACAGATCTGACTACAGTCACCACTGCTACCTCAGCATGGGCCGGAGCCTTTCATGGGACAGTGGACATCATGCCAAGTGTGGGCTTCGATACAGGTGAGCCGACAGATTTCCTCCTTTCTAGAGAAAGAAGAGCAGGTTGAGACATCCTTTTTGAGGGAAGATAATTTTTGAAATAGTTTTCTCTCGAAGCTAATGTGCTTGCAGAACAGAGTCATTTTGCAATAATTCCTGCATTCCTGTGGAAAAGGAGAATGACTAGTTCCTGAAAGCTTAGCCTGAGAAAAGTCTCAGCACTTTTCTCTCATCTCCTTTGTGGCGAATCTGCTCCTTTGAACACGATCCTCTCATACCTTATGTTTACAAATAACTCACCCCCCTCTGTAAATCTCCCATGACTTTGCACTCTATAGCATGTGTTCTGCCCAGTAGATTTCAAACGTAGTAGTATGCTACAGTTATGCATTGTAAAACAGATTTATTTTTTTGGAATGTGGTCTACAGTCCAGACTTTTGAAAAATAAATAGGGACCATATTTTAAGAGCAGAATTTTTTTCTGTTCTCTCTCTTTTTTCTTTATCCTGTCTTTGTTCTCTTTCCCCTTCTTTCCTTTTCCTACATTCTCCAGTTTAAGTAACAGAGGACATCAATGAGCACTGTAATGTTAATATTCAAAATACTTAGAAGAAGTAATGAATATATACATATATGTTATACATATACTACATATCATATATTATATAATATATATTATAGAACATATCTCTATAGTTTGCTGGTCCTGAAGATAATGGTGTTGACACTTCAGGTATCCTTGTTGTCCCTAACCCATCTTAGCTTCCGGCTGAGTCTATGGTGGATATTGGATTTTCTTTCTTGGTGAAGACTGTGCTATGGGCCTAAGCATCATGGGCTAGTCTTTGTCAGTTGTCATGTATTAAAAGAAAAATCACACTGATGTTTTTTAGTGTCAGGAGAATAGGCCTTGTTGGAGTCTTAGTATAGTAGCTGCTACCTTGAGATGTGTCTGTTGGAAGGTTGCTGTGGCCTCTATGGAGTAAGAGTGACTGTGCTCCTAATAGGCAAGGGATGGTTTCTCCTTCTGTATGTTCTGTCAATAAGAAGAAGAAAGCCGGCATGGTTGCTTGCTGCTTTCTTTTACTTTTGGTTACTTTTTTGTACTCACAAAATTGCGAATGAGTCTGGCTCACATAATTTTTTCAGAACTTCAAACTGAAAGAATTTCATAAAGATGGAAATCCATGCACTTAGCTTTGGAAGTTGACAAAAGGCTTTTGTTCACTGAAATGTCTTGTGAGGATCTCTTAGGTTTATTAATCCATGATTTAACATCTATTAAGCATTTATTATATGCAATTAGTAATTTTTTCTTTCCGTTATATTTGTATGTCAACATATTGGTATATCTGTACATTATACACAATCTTAAATTAATATATATTATATATATAATAAGTTTCTCAACCACCATGCAGTATTTCAAGTTTCCCAAACTTATCTTTGTCCTTGCTCCAAGAGAATGCTGAGCTCGACACTCTGTAGCTCTCTATGCTGTCAGGGTAACAGTGGTGTTAGCAAGCAAGGTGCTAAATGAAAATGTTACATTGATTACTAGTATGGAATGGAAGTTTCCCCATTGGATGCCCAAAAGGCTACTCAGTGTAAGCTTAGTAATTGATAATAATTATGATTCATCACTAGTCCATGTTTACATCCAACTGGAAAAACAAAGCACCCATACAGATTAAGGTAAATTATCGGCATAATCATTGGAAGTTTCTGGTTAGACTAATCTCTACAATGAAATTTTTTATTATCTTGCACTAAATGTATATGCAGCAGCAGGGAAAATTTGCACTCCAGAGAATCTTCCCATAGTCATTTGTATCACATTCGCATCACATAGAGAGCCATGACTGTAAAAAGAACTGATGCTTGCTATGGGTGCCTCTCAAGATAACCACTGAAGGCACAGCATAGTGTGTTTATCCTGCAAAAGGCTGTAAAGGAAGAGCCAGCGACTCTCGCAAGGGCCAGTGTTTGAGACAGTAGAAGACACTGAGTCTTAGTGGTCATTTTCTAGTCCAAAATTCAGACATAATATCAAATGCCACATTTGAATCCCAAGTGGAAGAATATGACAAGTATCAGTTTTTACAGGAATCAGCCTTTGGGCCAGTATCCTCGAGCCAAGGGGTTGGCTTTCATATTTCAGCATTTACAAGTTCTTGATTGTGGCTTGACTCTGGGAAAGGGAGGGGACATGACACTGGATAAGGTGTCTTTGTTCATTCGAAGCTAATTACCAGAAAGAACACTTTCTGAGAGTGTCTTGAGGTAACAATGGGAAAATGGATGCTTTAATCAGCAAGGGAAAGGGATTGAGTGGAACCAACATTCACTCTATGGACCAATAATTGATTGCAATAACATGTTTCCATGTAAAATTCCAAAGCAAGGAGTGACTTGTGTCAGGTGAGGCATTCAGAACAATTCCTCAACTCCAGATATCTGAGTCTACAAAATATAAGTAATTTTCATCTTTCATTAGATGAGAAGTAAAGTAATTCAATTTCTTCAAGAATATTTTGGTAAAAAAAAATATAGTAGCTTCACCTATAAGGGAAGGGACTTGGGATTCCTGTCACAAACGATCATAGACAACGTGGTTTCTAAACAGTAAGGAACTGGTTCTCACAATTCTGAGACTGCTGAGATGGCCAGGATGCTGGCCATTTTCAAGTCACAGTAAAGCCAGCTTTGTTGTTCATAACTGGTCATCTTTCTGGTATAATGTCACATAGTTGTAAAGTCAAATTAACCTTGTAGTTGCTATTGTAAGGAGCCCAATCCACTCACAAGGGACCTTTTCTCTAGGCATAATGACTCATCTCCTAATACTATTACCGTGTGGGCTTGGATTTCACTATATTAATCTGGGAGAACATAAACATTCTGTTTATTACAAGTGAAGTGATATTTTTGGCTGCAATTTTATTTAGAAAGATTTAAAGAAATTAAGGGGCTCTAAGGAGGAGGATTGAACTTGGCATGTGACAAAGGTCAAAGTATTGTACACGGTATAGTTGAAGGTTTGATAGTTTTTTTATTTAGGGAGAGACAGGAACATTTTATAGTTTTCTGGTTCTTTCACCCTCTCACTGCTTCTTGGCTCTCCTTTGGTAACACTAAAACCGTAGAGAAAAACTAAAAGATGCTGCTCTTCAGAACTTTCTGGAAACTGGTAGCTCCAACCTCTGTAAGTTTGTGGATAGGCTGAGTTTGGAGTCAAAGAGCCCACTTTTCTAACTCAGCTTGGTCCATAAAATGAAACAGTGTGAACGATGAGCAAGGTATTTCTTCTTCGTCATCTGTAACATATGAAACAAGTCAGTTCAGTAAAGCAGTTACAAAGGTGCAAACCCAGGAGGGTGCTCACAGTTCTACTTATCTAAAACCAAACTTGGTTTTTAACCTCAAAAGTTATTGCTTCGTTATAATTCAGAAAAGCAGACACTCAATTTTAATAAATATGGTTCAGCCACTCTTAGTTATTCAGTATCTTGTATAATAATCCTTAATGCCTGATTCCAGAACATTTTAACTCCTCAGTAAGAAGCAGTTTACTTCTTTAAAGTTTACTCCCTGATTTCTCCTACTCTCTATTCCTGGTAGCAATTTATTTACTTGATGCCTCTACAAAGCTACCCTTTCTCTTCACTGAAGCAAAATAGAATTCTACATGTCCCTTTTCTCATGTAACATGGTGGCATAAAGTGTCATCCATGTAATATGTGCATAGAATTCCTTTTTTTTTTTTTTTTTAGGAGTAGGTCTTATTTCATTGCATGAAAACATCATCTTTTTGGTTGCATATTCATTAGTTGGTGGGGATTTGATATGTTCCAATATTTGATTTAATATTATTAAATGATAAACTAACATTGTTAAATAAATCAAACTTAATAAGATAGCTATTACAGTAAGCTATCATGTACAAATGTTTGTGTGACTATATTTTTAAATTTCTTGAAAATGTATCTGGTGATGTTGAGGTAACCTCAGTTAAAAATTTTTAGGTGCTTCTGTATATGTGGTGCTTAAAAACTAATTTATTATAATTGTAATAGTTTTCTTTTGAAGTATATTCAGGATTTAAATTAGCGATCACATATCATAGAGTTCTGAGGTTGGTAGGCTTAATTCTTCCCTAAGAGTGAAATGAATTTCCCTATTTTCTGAAGGGGTGAACTCCCTCGAGGATAGTCATTTGTGCATGTAATTTAAATTGTTATTAAATTTCATTGCTAGAGTTGTGCACATTCATGTGTCCTTAAAGTTTGGGCTGCTGTCAGCCTTGGCTTACTCTTGCCCTACTCTTCTCTCTGTTGAACAGGTTTTACATACATACATGCTGATATGATCACAAGTCACCCATATCTGCCCTCCTTACAAAGATCCCAAAGACTGCTAGGAATCTTACGTTGGCCTTTCCCCTTTTTATTGGCAGTTTAAAAAGTGGCATCTGCAAATCCTGTGGGAACTGTACTCTCAAAATGTGGGTTTGACTGAAAGCAAGATCTAGGGTCAAGTAAGCTTTGTAACATAGAGTATCCTCTAACTCCCTTAGAGATCACCATTTATTTCAACATACTGAAAGCTTTTATCTGATCTTCAGTAAATGCACATGTTAAGTTTTGTACAGGAGGAGATTTTTTAGATTCTACTCATTTAGGACCACACTGAGTTTAGAGTATACGTTTCTCAGAATATGCTTTGAAAAATTCACTCTCCTTAACTCTTTCCCCAGAAGAAATGTCAAAAATATTCAGTTTGCATGAATAATTGTCAAGGATTTACTTCCTGTAAGTATATCTTAGTAAGAAGAGTAAGAACAGTAGGTGAGAAGAGTAGGTAGGCCGAAGATAAAATGGAATGTGTTCATCAGAGTAAGCTCAAGAGTATTGACTGCTTTTCTGCGTGTAAGGAGGAGTGAAATGGGGCAAGGCTTGCATCTGTCCTCTCACATACATATTAATGCTCAAAGAGATTGCAACTGTGTGCGTTGTGTTAACTAGACACACATAGGATGACACTAAGTCTTTCTAATATGCCCACCATTCACTGGTCATAATGATTCTCATATTTCTGTGGAATCCTGACATTCTAACTTACAGTTTTTATTCGTAATTTACCTAATGCAAGATGTACAATCCTGTAAGCCACAGTCTTTAATTTTTACTTCAAGTAAAGCCTTGCTAATGAGGCATTTTTTTTTTTGCTGAAATATGAAGCTAACTTCATCTGTAGCTTTCTCATAGTTCACTACATTTGAACTTACCAGAAGTAAAAGGAGTTTTGCTTTGTGATGCAGCTTCTCTATAAACACAAGCTGTTCCTGGCTTCAGCTTGTGTTCCTCTGAAGATCCCCAGATTTATTTCTCTTACAAGACCTCATGTTATTTCTGCTACAAGTTTGTTATGATTTTGTTTTTCACTATGACAAATATCAGAGAAAGAGAGAGAGAGAGTAAATACACGTGTTAAGTTTTGTACAGGAGGAAGGGGAGAGGGAAAGAGGGAGAGAGGGAAAGAGAGAGAGAGAGAGAAAGACAGGTGATCTAAAATTAAAATTCAAGGAAAAATAAAACAACATTCTGTACTACATCATATGCTCATAAAATCTGATATGTATGAAGAGCAATGAAAATATGTTGATGTTATTCTGACTTCCTAAGAAATACACCCAAAGACAGACATAAATTTATATAAGCCACTACTAAGCATTTTGTTTCAGTAAGAGAATCTTTAGATGCGCTTTCTCCAAACTATAAAGATTGCTAAAATTTGCTTCATTTCTCACTAACCAAGATATCTTCAGATTTCAAATCAAGATTGTGTATCATACGATATTGAGTTGTTTCCCGGTAGAGAGAAATAAAATCATTCTAAATGTTGGCGACACAGATTACGTGTGAAATGAGGGCTATGAAGGTTTCCATAAACACAGGAACCTATATTTCGATGCCTCTGTTAATATATTGAGGCATAAACTGGATGATTACTGGAGAAACTTTCTTGTGACCAGTGTGACAGTTTGGGCTAAAGGCATCTTGCCCAAATCTGATGATCTAATTTGATCCCCATGACCCACATGGCAGAAGGGCTGACCCCAGTCCCCATAGTCCACTGGCTTCCACGTGTGCCATGCTTTTCCTGCTGTTCTCTTTCAGTTGTCATGGGCACTGTCCTTACACGTGCCAACCCACATGCAATCACATATGTACAAACATTAAAAAAATAAAAAATCTGACAGGTGCATGTCTTTAATCCCAGCTCTCGTTTCATCTCTATACAGTGAGTTTCAGGTCATCCTGGGCTACCAAATGAGCCCCATCTCAAAACAAATTAGTTTTATTTTTTCTTTAAAGAAAAGCTGGAAATAATTTCTAGTGCATACATTTTCATATAGGTAGAGAATAATGGGTACCACTGGAAAATAGTAAACAAATAGTTTTGTTTGTATCTCTTCAGAGCGACTAAAGATGATAAAGTAAAAACCACAGACACACTAGTTTTTGTGAATTTTGATAACAAACTTCTGATTTAAGATGAGTTTTGTAATCTGAATATTCTATGAAAGTGGCTCTTGTCCACAAATAACAAATAGGTCTTTTATTGCACTTTAGTTTGGAAGTAGGGTTTCTCAAAATTGTAATATGCTGGACTAGGGGAGGAACTCAGTAACAGATTGTCTGGTGAATGTGCTTAAAGTCTGTGGTTTAATACCCAACATCATCTCAGCCCTCCATTCCTGCTGAATTGTTATTTAGTCTACAGTGTCCTTTTAGATAGGTTAAACTATTTCCCTGATTAAGATTATGGCAATCAGTATTAAGGGTTGCTTTGCCATGACATGAATTGGTTAATCATATCTTTGTTTTTATAAAAGATAGAGAATGGAAAGCTAGGATAAAACAGTTTGTAAGATCAAATGAGAAAACTTCTGTCTGTTGAAGAAATGGGGGAATGAGGTTGCAGTTTCTGATTCCAATCCATTCTGTAAATTTTGCGTGTGTAGATTACATCCTGAAACTTGGACAATATTGCTTACTTTATTGTAACAAAATTATAATAAACTTATTTTAATAAGTTTTCTTATTGGAAATTGGTAGTCATCTGCTAAAAACCTAGGCTACAAAGATTGGAGAAATGCCTCCGAAATGCCTCATTCATATTTATAAAAAAATGGATAAAGAAAGCCAATCATTACTTGTCCAAGAGCCTTGAGTATGTTGTATGTTGATACTGTAGTGTTTTAACTCGAGGCCTTACAGTAAAGGAGGGATGCTGCACATTTGGAGAGGAATTGTCAAGGAGCCACAAGAGGCAGCCTTATATCTCAATGAAAACACAGGGGCACTGGGATAATTTCACCTTACAACATAGAAAACACCAAAGAGACAAACAATATAGATGCTTCATTTAAAACATCCACTCCACTTCATCTCTTCCCAGGGAACATATATTAGCCATCTAGATTCTGATTGTTTGGGAATGCACTGACACTTTTATTAATAGTCATGGTAATTTTTACACATGATTTGTAGGAATTTATGAGGTTGTCTTGTTTTTTTTTTTTTTTTTTTTTTTGGTTTTTCGAGACAGGGTTTGTCTATGTATTCCTGGCTGTCCTGGAACTCACTTTGTAGACCAGGCTGGCCTCGAATTCAGAAATCTGCCTGCCTCTGCCTCCCAAGTGCTGGGATTACAGGCGTGTGCCACCACTGCCCGGCTTAGGTTGTCTTCTGTTTTATCAAAAAAAAAGAAAGTATTTCTAAATGTTTCCTCTCAGCATAGAGAATGAGTAAACCAAAGTTTGATATACAAGTCAACCTGAACTATATGATTTCTTTCAATGGTTTTAATACCACTCATTAATATTTTACAGTATTGGATATTTACATTGTTGGTGATATTTTAATTAAGGTAGCTAAAATGTCACAAATACCCATACAGATTTTTCTAATTACTATGGGCAGAAAGCTTTCAAATACAGCAGTGGGTGCTGGGTTTGGACTCTTTGTTATGAAATGTATTATTATTTAGTAACAGCAAGGAGATTGGTCATCAACAACTGATCATATCACATTTCTACAAAGCTGTTATCTTCCTTTTGGCATATGCTGTAACCTTACTTTCCACTGAAGTGGGGGAAATCATCAAAGATATGTTAAAGGATATTTACATCCTTCTGAGTGGTGTTAGTTGTGTTAGGCACAAGTCTAATGTCACACTTTCATGACCAGAAGGGCAACGGAAACCATCTTTGATGTATGTGAAATACTAGTATGCATGCTAAATTCAGCCAAATAATGAAGTCTGCATGAAAACACACAGGATTGGGAACCAGAGAGAAGAAATGTATTGCACAACCCTGTAGGCTTCACAAATACAACCCGGAATTCTGTGAGCCCTTATTGAAACCTCGACTTATTCGACAGAAGTAGACACTACACCCATAGTCTTTCCTGGGCCTCCCTCTCTAGGAGGATCGCACAAAGTCATGTGTTCCAATTGAAGAGTTCACTTCAGACTTTATTCCTCTTTCATCACATTTTGGAATCTTTGTGGAGAACGGTGATCATTACAGAAAACCAATGTGCATATAATATAGGTAATCACGCATTTGTAACTTTGAAGCCTTGCAAAAGCCAACTTGATTAAGGGAAAGTGTTGTTCCTCAATTGGTGGAAAATTAAAGAGTTGTAGTTCTTTAAAAAGCTATCCCGGAGGGTAAGTTAACATTAAAGTACTTTAACTCTGTCTCAGAATCCCTTTCCTCATGACTCTATGATGCATAGATAAAATTAAAAGCACACAAAATATTAAGAAAATATTTTTGATAATGTTTAAAATAAGTAAAGGTGGTTGATATTCAAGAATTGCCATCAAGTGGAATCTATTAGTAAATGATGTTTCATGTGCTATGCCTGAATAAAAATATGCAGAAAATGATGCATACATCCTTCTAAAACAAACGTTGACTAGGACTTATTTGTGTCTTGGTGTGGTGCACACAAGTATATACATTTATTAAAACCAAAGAAAACCAGTCTACTAGGTTATGTTCTATTTGGAAGCTACAAGTAATGAAGTCTTTATTATGAAATTAGTGATAAGAAAAAATACAAGTTTAGAAAAAGAAATAGTTATATACTTATATATATATGTATATTTATACACACATACACACACTCACATATACATACATATATATATATATATGTAGTTGTAAGAGAAAAGGAAAAATATGTACACATACATAGTATGTATATGTACACACAATTACATGTATATGTAACACCTACATATGTTGGTGGTGTGAAGAATTGAAACCTGATCCTGTAACAACTTCTACCTGGAAGTAAAGGAAGTAAGAAGAAAGAAAAAAGATCGGTTATTTAGAAAGCCCCTTCCCTAATCACTTGGGGTTCATAAGAGAGGTATACTCAACATGTGAGGCTCATTTTAAACTTAAAAAGAGATGTAGGATATGAGTCTAGAGTAGAGTTCAAAAGGAATAGACTGTAAAATCAATTCCAAGACTCCTCCAAGATTCCTTAATTGCACTGGGCTAGGTGAGTCCTACCTGCAACCTCTCACTTCTTCATTTTTCTGACCTGACCCAACTACGGAAGTCAATGACTCAGGGAATATGGCTGTGTTTCCTGATGGTCATTGTGATATGGAAATGAACTCTGCTGTGACCTGTAATAAAGATGGAACACATCAAGCTGAAAAATTCACACTGAATGTGGGAAGCATCTTGAGAAACTGATGCAAGCTTGGGACAGTTCTATCACACTGTGACTGTCATACTTAATCTATTTCTACTGCAGAAAATTAGCTGGGATTTTTGTCAGCCAATTTTCCTAAGAGTGGAATTTAGAAATGATATATGTGTGTGTGTGTGTGTGTGTGTGTGTGTGTGTGTATTCAAAACAAAAACAAATACAACCTCTCCCCCAGATAATCCTTGCATTTGTTTCAGTGGAGAACAATGCACAATCTGAAGTGTATGTTTCATGAATCAGGGTTTTTGTGTATCAGCAAATAATTTTTCACTGTCTCTCTGCTGTGGCTCATAGCTCATACAGGAAAACCCCTAAAGGGATGCTCAAATGGAGAAATCTGTTTCACAATCCATTCTCAGCCAGTTTTGCATGAACTTTCAAGTAGGCTGCAAACATTATGGAAAGGCATTCTCTGTGGCCTGAGGAATTTACAGCTATCTTTATTCCCTTTCAGCTATTTATCAACAATATAAGGTTTCACAAACAGTTGTCTGCAGCCAATATGTTCTGAATTCTTTAGTGAAAAGTTGACACACCAAGAGTATCTTGCAAAGAACTGATGAGAGGCAAAATGTGCCATTTTTTTTTCCTTGTGGAAACAACCTGATGTATGGGAGAATTGAGTTCATTCTTTGAAACCACAAGCATGTATTCTAAAGCTTATTTCCTGCTGGCTTTGCTCGTGCTGTATGGAGTGGTCTAGCATCTTCAGGATCACTAAAGCCTTGTTTCTTTTTGCTAAGATCGAATATACCCTTCTGGACCATGTCAGAGAGTAAGTTTGCATCCAGGTCAAAAGAAGGTAGAAAATCTTGCAGATGACATGACAGGCATTGACACACATGTAGTTCATCCCTTTGCATAGTTTCTTCTAATACATTTTGCTTCAATAGAGAGATTGATGACTTAGTTCAAGTTGATATTAAAGTATGCTTGTAGTTCAGCACTTCCAAAGTTACTTTTAAAATTTGGATTTTTTTTTTAAAATACTTTATCCTCCCAGATACCAAGATTTCTCTTATGTTGCAGCAGGGCCCTCGAGCAACGCTCTCAGATTAGCTCTTCTTGTAGTTGGATTATCTATTTTCTGAATCGTAAAGCTGTCATTGTTAAACCTAGAAATCTCTTTAAAGATGCATATCTGGCTGCATGTGCATGTGCGATCCAACAGATGTCTGGATGGCTGGAATCTCTTGAGAGCATTATAACGTGTGGTTTTAGTTATAATAAGTGATCCAAACTTTTTTTTCACTCCCTTTGGTCTTGCTTGCCTCAGTTCTGGGAGAAAGTCTGTAGTTTATAGAGAATTTACAGAAGAGTATTTCATTTCATCCTTCGTTCTTTTGTTAATTTTATCCCTACGTTTAAGATGTCTTTATACCTGCTTGAAATGAATTTGTCGGCTTGGTAAGCAGGGTCTACATTCCGTATTAGGATCCCAAGATCATATCTCCCAGGAGGTGATCAATTCCATTGATGTTCAACCTCAGAACTCCAGATATGAGCATTATGATACAAAGGAAACTGCCAGTCACCGTGATTCATATTCGTCAGAAGTTCAGCTGGATACTGATGGTCTCATGTGTGTGATGCTTTAAAGTACCTGACAGATATCTGTCCAGCTGAACACTGGAGAAGATGATAAAGGAAAAGCTTAGCGGGCCCTGCACAGCAGTTTGTGGTTTTGAAGAAAGGAAGGCTTTAAGGGGGTAGATTGACTACTGCGGCTTGTAGTCTCAATGGCAGACACCTGGCAATAAACAGCTCGTCACCCACAGTGTTTGCCTCAGGTATGCAGGTGTTGCCCTTCTTACCTTAACACAGTAAATTATGGTCTAAAATCAAATTCAGGTTTGGTGGGTTTTACATTTCTACTCCTCTGAATCTGAACTTAAAGACACCCTGACAAGTTCGGGCAGTTTTCACCTTATTGTTCCTGACAGTACTGATTCTGTGGAGATTTGAAGGAGATTCTAAATGTGCCTCCAGAACATGTCTCTGTAAGTAGAAAAGTCTTCTTTTGCTACTAAGTCCTTTACTCCCTGAATGAGGTCTCATCCATTATTAATATGCAAGAATTGCAATTACGAGATGTTGACTGTTATTGAAATGCCATAAGGAATAAATTTAATTCTGTATTTGGTTTTAGAAAAAGGCATCTTATTTTGAACAACTTTAAATCATTGTTAATCATTTATGTGTTAAGTATAAAGCTAAATCATCAAATAGTCAAAAATACTTATAACATGTAAGAAAACATTCTCATATCTAATGCACAAAAGGTACAAAGAAATCAAGTAGAACTTTAATCATTGAATTTGATCAATGATAAAGCACGAAATTTGATCAAAGATAAAATAGAAATTCATAATCATATGGTGTCCATATTCATTAATATTGAACCAATGAAAATCAAACAACTAGACATGTTAAATCTATAATGACCATAATAAATATTTTATTTTATTTTTTATTATAATTTATTACTTTTAATTTTTTACAGTCTAGTCTTTGCCCTACCAATTCTGCCCTCCCACAGTTCCTCATTCCATTCCTCCTCTCCATGTCTCCAAGAGAATATCCCCTCCTCCAGGTTTCCTCACTCCCTGGGTCTCAAGTCTCTGGAGGGTTAGGCGCTTCTTCTCCCATTGAGGCCAGACCAGGCAGTCCTCTGCTATATATGAGTTGGGGGCCTTGGACCAGCTCCTGTACGCTGCCTGGTTGGTGGCGCAGTGTCTGAGAGATCTCAGGGGTCCAGGTTAGTTGAGACTGCTAGTCTTCCTATGGGGTTACCCTCCTCTTCGGCTTCTTCCAGCCTTTCCCTAATTCAACCACCTGGGTCCCGACTTCAATTCAATGATTGGTTTTAAGTATCTGCATCTGTCTCAGTCAGCTGCTGGTTGGCCCTCTCAGAGGACAGCCATGCTACGTTCCTGTCTATAAGCACACCAGCATCAGTAATAGTGTGAGGCCTTGGAGCCTTCTCTTGAGATGTATCCCAAGTTGAGCTGGTTACCAGACTGTCTTTCCCTTAGTGTCTTATCCATTTTTGTCCTTGTGGTTCTTTTAGACATGAACAGTTCTGGATCAGTTTTTGACTGTGGGATCGCAACCCCATTCCTCCATTTGATGTCCTATCTTCCTACTGGAGGTTGACTCTATAAGTTCCCTCTCCTCACTGTTGGGTTTTTCATCTGAGGTCCCTCCCTTTGACTCCTGAGCATCTCTCCCCTCCTAAGTTCCTGGTACATTCTAGAGGGTCCCCCTCCACCTCCTACCTCCTGAGGTTGCCTGTTTCTCTTCTTTCTGCTGGGCCTCAGGGCTTCAGTCCTGTTCCCTCTAACACCTGATCATGTTTCCCCCTTCCCCTTCTTGTCTCCTCTCCCACCCAGATCCCTCCCTACCTCTGCCTCTTGTGATTGTTATCTTTTCTCTCCCAAGTGGTAATGAAGCATCCCCTACTCGGACCCTTCTGCTTGTTAACCTTTTTGAGTTCTGTGGATTGTATCCTAGTTGTTCTATACTTTTTGGATAATATCCACTTATTAGTGATTACATACCATGAATATCCTTTTGGGTCTGATTTACCTTACTCAGGATGATATTTTCTAGTTCTATCCATTTGCCTGCAAAACTCATTATGTCTTCATACTTATAGCTGAATAGTCAATGAACCACAATTTCTGTATCCATTCTTCCATTGTGGGACATCTGGGTTGTTTACAGCTTCTGGTTATCACAGATAAGGTTTCTATGAACATTGGTGAGCATGTGTTCCTGTGGTATGGTAGGGCATCTTTTGGGTATATGACCAGGAGGGGTATTGCTGGGTATTCAGATAGATCTCTTTTCAATTTTCTGAGGAACCTTCAGATTAATTTCTAGAGTGATTTGAACCAGTTTGCAATCCCATCAGCAATGGAGGAGTGTTCCTCTTTCTCCACATCCTAGCCAATATGTGCTGTCACCTGAGACTTTGATCTTAGCCATTCTGATTGGTATAAGGTAGAATCTCAAGGTTGTTTTGATTTGCATTTCCCTGATCACTAAGGACTTTGAACATTTCTTTAAGTGCTTCTTGGCCATTTGAGATTCCTTTTTTTGCAAATTCTATGTTTAGATCTATACCCCATTTTTTTTTTACATTGGGTTGTTTGGTTTTTATGGATGTTAGCTTCTTGAGTTCTTTATATATTTTGGATATTAGCCCTATATCATATATGGGGTTGGTAAAGACTTTTTTTTCCCCAAGCTGTAGGTTGCCAATTTGTCCTACTGACTATATCCTTTGCCTTACAGAAGCTTTTCAGTTTCATGAGGTCCCATGTATCAATTCTCGATTTTATATAGTTTTTTAAAAAATGAGTGTCACAGTCATCTTGAGCACATTTTGGCATCACAGTTAAATATGTAACTATAATTGACTATCTATGTGCCTTCAGCAATAGTACAAATATGGTTCCAAAACAAGTTTGTATGTATATGTTTATGCATATGTATGTGTATGTCCATATGCAGGCACATTATATACATCTGTTGAGGATTGTCATACTGTACAATAATTGCTATGAGTTCTCCCAAATGAATAAAGATATGCATGTAATTTCCAATGATATTGCTGCTCTTGCAGTAACCTGCCCCACAGTATAAACAGTGGTGATTACTCACAGATCTAAAATATACTTTAAATTGAGAACACTGGTGGAAAAGAATATTACTTAAGAGCTTTTACTCTCCAAGTAGTATTGATAATGATTTTAAAATAAGAATTCTCTGATGTTTTGAGATTAAAACAATTTGTTCTAGAAGGTATAAAAGAAGTATAGTGATTACACATGTTTGGATACTCATTACATTACCCTGTTGCCCACATGGATAGCTATTGCTTCTACTCTTCATTCCTCCTCTAAGTTAATAGTATGGTGCTGTATTTACATGGATCGGATTTAGAAAGCCCCATCTTGTATTTAACCTGATTTTGCAAGCCTCTGGCAAACAGACGCAATTGTGTTATCATTTGCAGTGTTAATTTTATGAAGGCATAGAAATGCATATGACTGTCTCATGAACATTTCTATAGTCATCTGTCATTCTGTCAGGAGGGGGAAGGTTGGGTATTTGCCACAATAGAATGCTGTATGCATTTAAGTTTGAAAGAAGTACTATTTACATTTATTGTAGCAGAGCAGAGTATTTATCTTTAAGTACAGGAAAAAGTTGACAGTTCGTTAATCTAATAGAATGTGTTCCTAGGTAAATGACTTGCAGGTAAACTCTTAATATCTGTGAAATAAACAGCTTATACTTTATTAAGTACTTTCTTTTTTTAAAGGCCAAAATATATTTTCCCCACTCGGGTTTTATATCTCTTTACTCTCTTTTCACCAGTATGCTTCTCATTGTACAGTTACTTCTTCTATCTCTAGGAATAAAAATAAAAGGATGCATATTTGATTTAAAGAGGTGTGGCTGATGTCATTTTCAAATGACCCCGCTCCCTCAGAAGTGGAACATGTTCATGTAGTGAGTTATGACTGGTAATCAGAGTGTTACCATAATCCAGCTTTGAAATAGGGTACAAATATCACTTCAGTTTATCACTTCTGACTTCTCCCTAATAGTAGAATGATACCTTAGTCTCGCTGTCACTTTAAATATCGGATGCTGTTAAACATTGTACTTTGATCAAATTCATTTCCTTTCTCCATTTTCTTCAACATCCACATCTCATTTTGGACTCACCCAACTTTGTGTTCTCATTTTAAAAACTCCTATCAAGTTCTACTAATCCTACCTTTATACTCTAAAGTGTATGGCTGTACTCTTAGACCTATCAGGAGATACATCATTAAAAAAAAGGCCACTATCAATTGCCAATAGCTGCTTATTTAGCTTAGGGTGGAATTTTGTGTCCACTTCCACCACCCCCCCCCATGCTGGAAAGTCTTGCTAATCTTTAGCTAATCTAGTCATGCTATTATTGCTCTTACTTTAAAACAAAAATCCTATTTACAGACAAAATTTATTTTCAAGTTATTCCTTAGGCTTAGTTCTATAAAGTTATGCCAACATCTAATTAGTAGGTTGCAATCAGCTTTTCGGTGTCGTTCATTAATGTCATATCATTCCTATTCCACCTCTGCGTTCGAAGCTTCCCCTCCCACACCTTAGCCATTCTCTATATGTGCAACATTATCAACTAGACTTGGCAGCAAGCTTACCATTTATTTCATTGTGATCCCAATGCCCATTTCGAGCTGCCCATGCCATCTTTTCTACTGCAGGGTACGGGAGCTCCAGTAGATTCATTGGGATCCTCTCTGAGCCAACCTCTGTGTCTTTCATGGGAGATTTTGGGAGCTTCAGGATGTTTTCACAAAATGCCTGTGGGTTGAAGGAAGTTAGGGAAGGAAAAGACTTTGGACTTTCCATGCTTACATCCATGTCGCTGCTATTCTGAGTCATATATCCATAATCCTGAGCCCAACACCACACTTTGAAATTGTTGCCTCTTGAAATTTAGAGCATGATTTTTCTCAGGAGTGGAAAAGTTACTCCCGGTAACATCTCTGTAAGATTCTGTCAGTGCTGTGCTCTGGATGTTGGTGTTCTCCTGAAAGTTTGTGTTGAAATTCTACCTCTTTTTTACCCTTCTTTTTAAAATTAATACATTTATTTACATCAAACGCTGCACCCTCCGTTTTCCCTCTTCACATCTCAGTGACCCTCCTCCACCCCCGATCTCCTTCTCCCCTGAGAAGGTAGGGTCCTGATAGGCCCACACCCTGGTGCTTCAAACCTCTACCAGGTGTTGGTTTTAGTGAGACCTTTGGAGGGTAGATAAGTGACAAAGGCTGAGTTCTCAGAAATGGGAATTCATTCTCTCTAAAAGACTTGAGAAAACACATACACACACACACACACACACACACACACACACACACCTTTCTGTTTTATGAAACAGTGAAAGGAACCTCTATGAGCTAGAGAGCAAGCTTTCATCCAACACCAAATCTTCTGCTGTCTTGATCTTAGGATCTGAGCCTCCCTGATGGTGCTGGAGGAGTCTCTGCCGTTAATCAGCTGCCCAGTGTGCAGCATTTGTTAACATCCTGAACAGACTGACTGCCAGACTCACAGATTTTTGAAATGAAAGCAAACTGTGATCCTCTTACATGACCAGATTTCTCTCACATTCCTAATTATTTCAAGTTTGTTTGCTTGGGTACAGATATTGTTTCTTTTCTTCTGTGGTGATCAGGTGTTGTTGTTGTTGGAACTGAAGTGAGGAAGTGTGTCTCTGAGCCTTTAGTTTCTTTCAGACTCTATTCTAAGTACATCCCGCATTCAGACTCTGAAGATAATCCTGTAATACCTGGCTTACTTCTGATTTACAATAAATAAGAAGCAAATAATAAAGATAGAAAATAAAGTACAGCAAAGACCTTGAGTCAAATGTTCCTCATTTTAAAAAAGTTCACTTTAGGGAGGTGAGTGAGTCTAGAATAATTATATTTCACTAATGCAATGGTATAAAGCATTGTCAGTCTTTATTATATCTTAGAAATAAGCTATTATACTTCAGAAATGAATTTCAAGTTAACGTAGTTGTTAAAAAATTATCAAAGGACTCATCTTTTTTTTTTTTTTTTTTTTTTTTTTTTTTTTTTTGGTTTTACGAGACAGGGTTTCTCTGTGTAGCCCTGGCTGTCCTGGAACTCACTTTGTAGACCAGGCTGGCCTCGAACTCAGAGATCCGCCTGCCTCTGCCTCCCAAGTGCTGGGATTACAGGCGTGCGCCACCACCGCCCAGCCAAAGGACTCATCTTGTTAGTCTTGATATCAGCTCAGAAAAAAATATAGTCAAAGAGTTGAAAAGGGAATATAGAAATCGATTTGTATTTCTGTGAACTAATTTTGTCATAGGCTGTTTATGTGAGGATTAGTCTAGTGTGTCTAGTATCCTCCTGCCATAACTTTCAAACAACCCAGGTGACATAAAATGTACATATATGCTATCACTAAGACTACTGTCTGCCATCAGAATGTTTATAAGCCTGCCTCTGCCATCGCTTCCCCTAATTTCTGCCCTCTTGTTGTATAATCCATATTATTTAGAGCGTGCTTTAGAAGATTCAGTGAATGATTCCATGTAAAGTTCCCAGTACTTTTCTGTAAAGATAAAGCTTGGCATACACAAATCCTAAGGGCGTTAGCTAGCCTTGTCCTCTTCCTTTCCTTTTACTTTCTACTAAACTATCTTATGGACTGAAGAATGAAACCAACATGGCGTAACTGACATCAAGGAAGCAAATCTGGTGGTTTCTGTCAGCCAGTGGAAATTGCAGTGGGTTAGGCCCTCATTTCCTACAGAGTTGATTGGCATTGGAGGAGCAAAGGATTCCAAATAGGAGCAAAGCTTATGGCAGATGACACTCTCTTCTCACAAGGAGTTTCTGAAAAATTGCCACTCAAGTAGACCATGCGAGGATCGTGATGAACAATTTTGTCTTCTTTCATTTTGTTGAGGAAAAAAAAAATAGTAGCTGGATCTTATTTATCCCAAACCACTACCAGCAATTTTCTTTACTAGAAATGTGGCAGCCTTACTTTCGTGAGGCAACATATTAGTAGGGTCTATCATCATTGTTCTTTCTTTCTTTAATTAGTTATATTTTATTTTGAAATTTACAAAAAAAATGATGCTGGAAATTAAAGCAAAGATATAATTTATGTCTTCCACCTAGAAGAAGCTAAGCATTCAGGTTATAGATGAATTGTCAGGTGGCTTGGATTTGTTAAACTCTACTCTGGAGTAGAGTTTAGCACAGAGCCATGGAACCACACACTGAAGAGGTGCATTTATAATGAGAGAATGATTTCTGCCATTCTGGTTGAAAAGCTGGGGTCCATCTTAAGTAATTCCATACTTGGCTACAGCAAACATTTACATGATCCAAGGGAGTCATATATCTTTGCACATCAAACTAGGAATTGCCTTTATTTAAAAAAAAAAATCCAAACCACTCGATGATTGCAGCAGTATTCATGACTTGCAGTGTTGACAATTTATAGATTGATGTAGACTTCAGTGCTGGAAATACTGCGTCATCTAGAAGATGAGAAATCTCAATAATGAAAAAAATATTTGTGTAGTCAGCAAATTGTCAGTAAAGGTGGCTTAGATTATACGAGTCACCCCACAGAGACTATGCCAGGTTGCAAATTATTCAACCCACACAATTAGTTGAAAATAAGTAAAGCAAACTCGAGTCTACTGATAAATCTCTGATTCTTTCTTTTCCTTTTGTGTCTCCTCTTTTATCTTCCTCTTTGAAAGAAGAGTAGAAAGCTCTATAGCAAATGAAATTCTAGTATTCTTAGAGAATAATACTAGATCATTCATTTGACACCCAGGACCTATAGCCTTTAGTCCATACTCTCATGCTTTGTACTGTGCAGACTATGCTTACATAGTCTGATTCTGATGTGCTTTAAAAAAAAACCTATTTATTCTCTCTCTCTCTCTCAATCTCTCTCTCTCTCTCTCTCTCTCTCTCTCTCTCTCTCTCATTTTTTTACACTTGCTCTTCTCCCTGCTCTCCTCCCAATCTCCACCCATCCCCACTCCTCCAGATCAAGTCCTCCTCCGTTTTCCTTCAGAAGAGTCCAGACTTTCCAATGATATCAACCAAACATGGCATATCAAGTTGCAGTGAAGTTGCAGTAAGACTATATACCTAGCCTCAAATCAAAGTCAGAGGAGGCTACCCAGTAAGAGGAAATGGACTCCAAAAGTAGCCAAAAGAGTCAGAGTTAGGAGTCCCACAAGCAGACCTAGTTACATAATCATAACCTGTGCAGAGGTCCTAGATCAGACCCATGTAGGCTCTCTGATTATGGCCCCAGTTGCTGTGAGCTCCTATGAATCCAGGTTAGCTGATTTTGGGGGTTTTCTTGTCGTGTCCTTGAACCCTCTCATTCCTTCAATAAGATGCGTTTTTCATGTTCCTTTATTTATTCTCTATCTTTTTATGCTGTCTTAATATCTGCATCCAATGACACAGCTTATAATGATATTGTTAATTAGTAAAAAATTATTTGATAGGTAGGGGAACAAGAGATGCTGTTATAGTAACAATCAAAATATGAAACTATCTGGAGTCATTTTTTGGTTTTGTTTTCGTGTTTTTGTTTTTGTTTTTTGTTTTTTGTTTTTGTTTTTTTTTTGTCTAATATTCATCGCAGACTGATAATACTTTGAAACAAAAGAGTCAAAAGAATAGTTTGAGATTCTGGCACCAACACAATTGTCATCTCTTCCTGCCCACATTTTAGAGGACTCATTTCATATTTTGAGTTTAGATTCTGGGTGACTTGAGTTTATTCAGAGGGCTTATTCTTCCAAATTATATGCCTCAACTAGAAAAATAAAGGTAACTAAAAGACACAATAGACATGAAAATGCATTGATTGCAACAGTGGTTTCAATATGTATGTTCATCAAAATATTTTAATACATATATTAAATATGTGTATCAGTTATTGCTCAAAAACAAAACAGAACAGAACAAAAAATATCCACAAAATAAAACTTGACTTCAGGTGGGTTTGGGTAGCAACTGCTCTGTTCATTGCCTGTGTCAGAAATTGGTTAAGTGACTGTGATAGACCCAAGTCAATTTCATGATTTTCTATACACCGCTTTAATAAACTTTCTATTTTACCTATCAGTTAGAGTTCAGATGTGTTCATGTATCTCTTTTAAACTTATTTAATCTCACCTGTGTGCAAGGTTCCTTAGACCTTCCTGTGCCACTTTAAATTCATTGTGGGAAAAGATGTTAAAAGAAGTAAATGAATAAGTAGAATACAATACTATTTACTATGTCCTATCAGTGGACCAATAGTACTAACTTCCATGTTTTATTCATATTTAACCCCTCTCTATGATTTTAATGATGCCGCTCTGAATAAAATAAATTTTAAAACAGCCGAACCTGCTAGTTGCACAAGTCTAATTGGACTGGTTGCTGGAAATTTTGACTGAAGCGTTGTTCAGATGTTTCGCAAGTTGGTTATGTCCCTCTTCTCTTCCCTTATCACCTCCTCCTTAAAGTTAAGGCACAATTTTTAGCTTTATCGAACTTTACTCCTAATCCTGGAAAATGAGAAGGAAACAGCATAGAATGTCTATGGCATAAACAGCATTATTCTAGTAGAGAGTTCTTTTCACACTGTGTCTTCCATGGCCTTGTTGAGGGATAGGTCATCCTTAGGACCTGTCTCATCTTGCCCTGGTTTAACTCTCTGTACTCAGGGTATTGCAGGTCATGAACATTAATGAATGTTTTGTGCATACTTACTTATTCTTCATTATTTTCCGTTTTCATCATTTTTAGGTCTTCAGCATCAGGACAAGAGCAAAGAATCAGCCTGGTACTGAAGCAGGTCATGTGGCAGCGTGAACCCAAGGGCCCACTGGGACAAGATGCTATTGGGATTTCCCAACCAAGAATGGGACACAGGAAACATGGATTGAGAAGAGGCCATATAAGGCTTTTGTCTTTCGATCTGAATCTTTTCTGGAGAAAACATAGTGGGTCCTGCTAGTCATCGAAGAAGAGCATTTGGCTTATTTTCCCTCATCTGAGCCTTCGTCACCTGTGCAATGTGTCGTTTTACTTGCCTCGTACCAGTGCCTGGGCTAGTTTTTGTGTGCCTTTTTTTTTTCCTTTTTGAACCTTGTAAGAAGATGATCTATCAAATGAAAATGCTCATTCCTTCAGGAAAACCATTAACTTCATCTTCATCTATTTTTGTAGAAATACAAAACGGTTGGCTTAGCATGGAGGGGATATTTTTGAAGATGTAATGTTTTCTTTTGTTGTTTTTTTAAATTTTGTAACAGTTGATGAGTTCTGTTTAAAGAACTTGCTCTCAGAAAAGCATTGGCCAAAATGTTCAAGCGCTGATCTTTAACGAGTCTGTGATGCGCTGTGTCTGTGCTTCCGAGGGTACCTCAAGGGTTTCATCCTTTCTACCACAGTGGCACTGCCATAGACAAACCCTGCAATATTGTGTTTATGTTGAAACTCAGTGAAGACTTAATTCGATGATAGCTCTCTTAGTTTGCTGTTTTATATATATATCTCTGCAGCTTGAAAGGGGCATTTTCCTTTAAATGGACACAAAGTAAAGGGTGTTTCTTCCAAATAGTTCTTGGAGGTTGACTAACAAGAAAATTTGGTTAATGAACAATACTTCTCTGTGTAATCCAGCCTATCTTAACAACTAGGAATAGAGCTTACATATGGCTTCAAAATAGGAAAAAGCCAATGCATTTAGCTATGGTAACTGTGCACCTCACTGACAGATTTTCCTAATGTCTAACCTTTCATTCATGGCTGTTTCAAAAGTCATAATTTCTGGAGTGAATGCAGAATGAGAAGTGTCAGGGAAGGAAGCTGACACATGTCAAAGTACTGACTGTCCCTCGCCTTTGTAAACTGAAAAATAATGTATTCTTTATGTAATGTTTTGGTTTGATCCTTTTGCAAGATCTTCATTCGCTTTCAAGTGTAATTAGTTTCTCAAAAGTTAGAGCAAAATAAAAGTGGTAATGGATGTAAGTTTATGCTTCAATTACACAAACTGGTTGAAAGACTGCAAGCTTGAGAAATGAACTTAACGTGGCGCTCAACATAAAGAAAAAGGGAAGTTGGATTGGGCAAAGGTTGGGATTATGAAGGTAGCGATGAGTGGCCAATCAAAGACACAGCCTATTGTTTCCTTTCAGTTGTTCTGAGCCATACAGGACGCTAGTGTAGTCTAGATGCTTTTATTTGATAATGTTTCTCAGATTATTCTATTCCTCTCAGCCCACACAAAACAAAAGGTTAAGACACGCGTGCAACGTTCTGTTTTTAATTGTGAGCTTCACGGGTGAGAATACTTTGCACATTAACAACCCAACAAGCAGCTACACAGAATTCTCACAGCTCATTTCCAAACATTTCACTTGGCTATATCTTAGACATTTGTTTCTCTTCCTGCTGTGGTTTGAATTATAAACCACCTTCATCTCTCGTATCCACAGACTCCGTCATTGCTTCATCTTGAGTTTTCTTTAACACAGTCTTCACATTTTTATCAATATAATCTAGACCTAAGGAAGCTTCCGCTCACCAGTTTAGCAACTTTAGCATCCAGATAATGGGCCTCATTAAATTCTGTGAATATTTAACAAATAAAAATTGTTTTATTTGTTATCTGTATCTGCATAAATATATGGACCCAGAGAGTTGAGTGAATCTATCAAATTCATGTTGTCTTGAATCCTCCTGAGCTGTAAGAACTGTACACTCAGAAACTCCCGTGAGGGAAACTTGGCTGTTATCACATCCTCCCTTGGGATATAATAACTTACATTGCAGTGTCTCTTAGAAGAGTTCCACACTTGAAATCCCTGAGCTCACTCCCTTAAGTTGTCCCAGATAAGAGTGGATGAGAGGACTAACTTGTTTTCTTTCCTTCTTTATCTTCATTCTGGATTGAAAAAGAAAGTAGGTAATTTAGTGGTTTTGCTCTGATAGCCTCATAACTATGGCCAAAACATGGTCTGGTTCAAGACCAAAGGAAAGTGAAGAATTGGAATCCTATTGCGTGCAACAAAGGCATGAGCTCTCCCTTTGAGAACAGGCATAGGTATCAGTGGTACATTGCCACCAAAGGAGGAGACCCAAATCTAATAAAAGGAGAAGAAACAGGAGTCTCTCTAATAGTCCAGCATCCCTTAGTGTTTTGATATTATTGTAACAAGCAGAATTAAGGGAACAATACCACAGCAAAATAAATCATCTTAAATTATTTGCATGGTAAAGTGCTGTTACACTCTGAATCTGGATTTTTTTCACTTTAAAGCAAGGCTGCTGTGCTGAAGGGTTTGTGCCTCCTGTGCCTCTGAATTCATCAGACCTGTCCTACCTTTGACCATTTCAGTCTGTTTGAAAGCCTGTGCACTTGATACTAGAAAACCTTATTATTCTGTATGCAATCTACTGTTTCAGCGATGAACTCTCTACAGTAAGAAACCACATAATGTTGCCTATTAGACTCCCTGCGGGATATTTGATCTATGTTAATTTCTAAAGAACTCCTGAAGTTTATAGTCTTAAACATTTTTATAAACCAAGTTGATATATTAACTTTGAAAGGCTACCTATTCTTTTAACTCTTCCAACTTTTCTATTTTGAATTCCTTATTGAGATTTGCTTGTTAGCCACCCCCCAAAATAGAAATATTATCCTAAAATTTATAATATGAGAATGAGTGGGTTACAAAAATACTGAAGAACAACACATTTCCCAAAGTTGTAGCCTTGAAAGCAAATGTTCCAGAGGAGCTCATAATTTATTCAACATTACCAATAGTATTTGCCTGTTCTGAAGCTTGCAGAACATGGGACAGGAAGTAGCCTTAAGATCACTATCTAACTGGATATTGGAATTTCAAGTGACAGGGACCTTACTTTTATAGACCGCATGCTGTCCCTTATGAGAAGCGTCCCTGTGTGAAGTAGTATTTGCTGGACTAGTCAGTGGGAATGGCAGTAAGTGATGGACAAGACAGGGACACACATTACTGTTACTGTTTTGTCCGAGGGAGAGGGAGTGGGTCAGCGGGACAATTTAGTCTGAACTTGGCTGAGAGCTGAATACTGACTCAGCTGTGGTTTATTGCTTCAGAACTTCATTTACCTCATGAGAAAAATGGGATAATACTACCTACCCAGATGGCTGTGAAAGTTGGGAAACATGTACAGATGGACCCGACATACAGCATAGATGTTCAAACAACTGACAGCCTCCTCAAATGACCGTCAGTTCTGCTCGTTGGTTGTTAAATTGAGCTCTTAAATATCTTTTACTTTAATTTTGTGTATTCATTATTGAGTACCTGAATAGACCCATTTCTGCTTTTCTGTACAGTCATTGAAAGGGAAATCTTCATTGTTCTTACCTATGGGAGATAAAATATTAACTTCTTAATGAACTCTGAGTTTTTAATGTGATTCTGAAGAAATGTTAATTAAGCATCTAGTAGTATATAGCTAGAGCCTGAGTCATATTCACCCACAACTCTATATATTGCTGTTTCCAAAGTTAGGAGGGTGGTGTTACCAAGTCACCGACCTTTGTATTTGTCAGATATACATTGTGTTTCTGTGTTACCAGACTAAGAATGTTCCTCTTCTCTGCCCCTCTTGTTTTTCCTTGCCTCGGAGGAAAAGTTGCACAATATGGTGTGGGGAAAAAAAAAAAAGAGTTTCTTTCATGGAAGGGGGAGGCGGGAGCATTCCCTTTATGATCTCAGTCAGCAGATTTACTCTACTTGAGAAAAAAAATGAAACAACTTTATTGGAAGCAGATGTTGACACTGTGTCGGTTTGTTGAAGATGGGAAGAGCTCACTCAGTCGCTGCAGTTGCAAAGGGGTATTGATGGCAGTCAAGGTCCCTGTGATGGGTCTCCCAGCTGGGAGAGGACAGCAGAAGCTCCATGAAACCCAAAATGAAGTGAGTCTGTGATGTCAACGTGCAAGGAACACCAAGGACTAAGCTTATTTGGTATATTTTTTTTCCTGAAGAATACATACTATATGTATCGTTCATATAATATTAAGTCTGGAAGACATGTTAAAATCAAGCATCTTTAAAATACTACAATGTGAGGAATACTTTAAATTTCAGAAAAATTTAGGCTGATACTTGTGTCTCAAAATGTCGCTGGGCACACACATATGCACCA
This sequence comes from Apodemus agrarius, assembly GCA_964023405.1. Classification (NCBI taxonomy): domain Eukaryota; kingdom Metazoa; phylum Chordata; class Mammalia; order Rodentia; family Muridae; genus Apodemus; species Apodemus agrarius. Next base: position 32,826,918 of record OZ030018.1, on the reverse strand, counting down.
TGAAGGAAGGGTGGCTTTGGTATTTGGGGAATGAATGGAGTCAGCAAGGGAATCTCAGCTTCAGTAGCTTCAGAATGTGAATTGCCATGGTTATGTGGTCATGGGACTAGGTCACAGATAGGCTTGTAGAATATTGCATAGTAGTTTTTCTCTTAGTGCTTTCTGGAAATTTTTAAACTGTAGAATAAGCCATTATAGTTAAATGTTTTACCTTTAAAATTTTTTATTGTGAACTTCTGTTTGCTTGAAACATTTTGTGATGCCAAGCCATTAGACAAGGAAATAGTCTTGAAATTTTGACCACCTTATATTGATCCAAGGACATGTTCTAAAACCCCCTTTTAAATTGCAGGGAATTCTAATAGGTTTTAATGTAGTTTTCCAGTTCTATCGTGTAAATAAACAGGGCCATACAGTCTTTTAGAAAGGGGTACACTATCACCAATTAATTTCTTTTTTAATGACCTCTGACTACTAAAGTTTAGGCTAATATTAGTTCTTTTCAAAAATAAAATTCATAATGAGGCTTCCTTTTTACCTAAGATGTGAACTTTTCTCTTTATACTAATAGAGGTAGACATTTTTCACCCTTCTGTTTTGTGGTGAGAGTCCTAAAACAGAATGTAATGGATTTTAAAAACTTGGTTCAATGTGTAGGATATGTATACTTGTGAACATCCTATCAGATTTTCAAATACTATTCCATATAGGTATTTTTCAAGATGTACAATGTAGGGAAAACTTACATGTGAGTTCTTTGTATCATTTTAAAAGGCATATATTTAAAGGGAAACACCAAACTCCTTTTGTTTTCATTGTGTACGGTGAAATGTTTTTGTAAAGAGAAAGATGCACAATATCATAAACTTTATATTTATCGCTTGATAAGGTTAAACTGAAACCTAATAATAGAAGTCATATCTCACAGCATTCAACATACGGTGACATTCCAGCTTTATTACTTCCAAGAGAAATCGTGCCATCTTGATTTCCTATTTCTAGAAAAGAAAATCAAGCAAACTCGGTTATGCTGTCATTGTTAACTAATGGATAACGGATAATTCCTAAATTTTTTTGACTATATAATTGTAAAATCATATGATTTTTTTTGTCACTCTTCAAGTGAAGGACTTCTAACTGTGTCATTGTTATATAATCATGGAAGACTTTGTAAGAAGAACAGATGTCATTTTCTTTAATTTGTTCAATAAATAATTTAATGTGACTTTAATGATTGGGTTTGCACTTCTAGTTACTCAACCTCTGTTTCCTCTGTGCTTAAACAAGTTGTGGAGATCACTCAGTCATCTCAGGTTGGATTTTTTTTTTTTATAAACTATGAGGTTAATTTCCAGAGCCATGGCATTTCTTTGTTACAGTTTGGAGTGGATTATGAAACATATGTTTATAGTGGAAGAGCAAGTGAAATTGATTAATGACATAACAGCAGGAGTCCTGAGAAGCTTTTTAGTATGATGCTGCTAAGTTATTTGCTTGACCCTTTGGAAACATGTCCTGAGAATTTTGCTTCCATGTTCGTCAGCTCAAAACTTTCTATACGCAAGGTGAAAAGATAAATGGACAGCAACAAAGCTTTTCTGCCGGTGGCTGACATTGAGGACGTGTTCCTGAAGAGAGGTTTCTAAGGTCTCTATTGTGAAGGAAGTTTTACTTGCTCACGACAGAGCCCTTCCTCCTTTTTTCTTATTAAATGTTCTTTTTGGAAAGCAGTCTTAAAAAAAGAGTATCTTCTAGCACCGCAGGTGAGAAAGTTTGACCCATTTTCCTAACAGTCTGAAATAGAGTGCGGGGTAGCATATGAGAGGTTTATGGCTGCTGTAAAATAGTGACTTAAAACAATGCAAGCAGATTGTTTTACAGTTCTGCACCTGTTGGGCTTCGAGCACAGGTTTTGTCTTGAGCTACAAAGCACTGAGTGCATACTGTTTGCACACGGCAGCGAGGATCTGTCTTCTTCCTGCTCCCAGCTTCAGCAGTCCTCCAGGCACTGGCCTCTTCACCCCCATTCAAAACCAGCTGCCTTCATCTGGACAAACTTACACATGCCTGCCTGCCTCCTCCTTGCATAGATAATTCCCCACTGGGGTTATAAATTGATTCTCCTTCTGGAATTCAGGATAGTGTTTGTGTTTCACAGCCCTTGTCTGCGAGGTCCCTATTTTCGTAGGGAATAAAATGTATTCTCAGGTTTAGGGGGGAAGGAATGTAAACACATTATTCTACTACAATTTTGGATGGCCTTTTGTGGCTTTTGTTTGAAATCAGGTTATAAGCAGGAAGGACTTACCACTTCGTCAGAAATAATAGAATATAATCTTTGCTTCGGTGTTCGTGTGGAGTGCCTTTTTGTTAGACAATAGGCTATCAAGACGACTTCTGCTGTTTCGTGAAGTATCTGGGACCCTTTGGTCACATCCAGAACTCACAAGGGTTAGAGAACAGTCCTAGATAGATAGTAAGAGAATAGTCCTTGATAGGTTCATTCTCCCTGAATTGTTTTCTCTAGGGACAACCCATAACCAATCATTTAATTGTGTTGCTCAGGGGTGGGGCTAATGTCTATCCTGTGACGTGCTAATTCTCCAAGTGTCTCATTGGACTACATAGTGATGGATAACCGCATTGACTGGGTAAAGTCTTGACTCTTCTGTCCTGGTTGAATCACTCCAGCTGCCATCAGTTAAGCAGTGGAAACGTGTTACAGAAAAGCAAGCAGGCTTTGATGGATCTAAGGTGCAAATAGGAAGAAGGCATATTGCGGAACGCTGCTGACCGGTCCGTGAGCTTCGAGGCTGCTAAAAGCAGCATGCAGACACAAGTGCCTCGCTTTCCATACCAAGTTTGGCTGTGGCTGAATGAAGAGCACCCAGCATTGATCCTTGCCCTGCACTTGTGCAAGCTGTTATTTACAGAGAGCCAAATATAGCAACAGAGGATTTAATATCGTGCCAAAAACTACAAAATCTGTTACCCCTTAAGCATGATACTCTATCCTTTTCTTGTGGATCTTGCTAAAAAGCAAAATATAGCTTTAAACGACCCAGTCCCTTCCGTTGAAAGCTCCCTAGCCTGTTTTCGAATGAGTTATGTGTGGTTTTGTGGTGTTTTAAGTTTCCAAAAGAAATCACTTCCATGAAAAATCTATCTTGTTCTGGGTTTTCTTGCAAAAAAAAAAAAGTTTTAATGACAGATATGTTAATGACTTTGATGGCAGTAATTATCATACAATGTGGATGTGTGTATGTTTGTGAGTGTGTGTGTGTCTGAATCAAACTCTCTTGTATACATTGAATTTATACAGTTTTTGTTTTGTCAATTAGACCTTAGTGAAGTTGGAGTAAAGGTGCTTAAAAGTCAAAGATTAATGATAATACCAAGCAAGAAAATTCCATTTTGACAGTTTAGAACTACACAAAGATTACTGAAATATATTATTTAATATTTTGTTGTGTATAGAATTTTAACTAAAATAATTAGCTTCAGTTAATGCGTTTTCTCCATTTCCTTTGTCTTAGGCTATGTCTTATTTTTATTTCTAAGCATTAGGTGTGATAAGTAGATTAATCCAGATTTTTCTACAAAGTTGCTAATTATAGTGACTATTTTGCTCATACACGAACACACACACATATGTGTGCGAGAGTGCGCTTGTTCATGCATGATTGTGAAAACAGTTTTGTACAGTTCACTAAGCAAATAGCTTTCTACAATGACAGCTTTACCAGACATCACTGTGGAGGGATTTTAAACAAACACAAGCCTGTTTGGAAATACTTGGTGTATGTAAATATGCAAAATATGTTGAGTGTGCAGCCGTGTTAAACAGCTGCAGGGTGTTCTCCCTGACCCTCGAGAAGAACATTTCGGTGGTAATGGTATTCATTTCCCCATCTTGGACTTGCCCTTCCCCCCATGAGTCTTACGAAAGCACAAATCTAACACACTCTCCCACTTCCGTGCTAATTCCAAGAGCATCATTTCCGTGGATTCCCACTGGAAAAGGTGGGCGGTGCCTTGAAGAACTGTTTTCTTGAGTTTAGAGATGTTGTGAAGGCTGAACTTCAGGGGACTTGCTTGGACTTGACACCAGCCTCACACAGAACACAGACACTCTGCAGGCCAGATTCCATTAAGGCTTGTCATGGCAAGGGTGGGTGAGAAAGTCCTGTTGTGAGTGGCCTTCCGGGGGCGATGGTCCAATCTTTCTATCACAAAAAATAACCACTTTAAGTATGTCATCACATTCTGTAACACCAGGCCCTACAACAGCTTGTGAAAGTAAACATGTGCCTGTCTCTTGAGAACCCAAGGAGGAAGAGGGGACCTCAGAGAAGCTGTAAAATGTGTCCATTATGAAAGCATTTTGCTGAAAGACTGTAAAGAAAAGGGCTAAGAATGTTAAGAGGGACAGCCTCAACTACAGAGAGTTCACAGCAACACGTTTCTGTCATTTAACACTGTATTTCTTCAGTTAATCATTGAGAATCAGTGGAAAGAAATCTAAATTATTTGGGAGAAACTAAAATTACTGACAAATACAAAAAGAAGATAACAAAAAAAAGAAAAAACCCACATTGCTCTTTGTAAACAACTACCACCCACACTTACCAAGCCTTTACAAATAGCACCACACAGACTTATATTGAATTTTAGCAAAATGAAATAGGAGCTTGAATTTTGGCAGTGTAACTTAGAAGTTGTATATTCTTGGATATTTTCCTTGGTTCTTACTGTGGACGCCTGGCAAATGAAGAAGGCATTAAAGGTCACTGTTTGGAGAATTATAAGGATGAACAAATTAAACTCTGTGATTATGTTATCACCAAGTACAAAGTGGTTTCACTCACTGAACCTAATCACTGTGGAAATCTTCCGTTAGGTCACTGCTTAAGTTACCCAAGTGCAAGTGACAACCTGGGTTCAATCTAGGTGTGACCAAACCAACACCTGAGGGGCTTCATGCGGCTTCCTCTGGTCTCTGCTATGATCCAATCTGACTATCTTCTCTGTCAGAATATGTTAATAGAAAGGTCCAGAACAGGATGTCTTGGGAGACGGAGAAAGACGAATCTGCCTTTTGTGGACCACTTAGATCTGTAACAGACTTTGGTACTGTAGAACATTAATTCCAGTTCAGAGATGCAGAACCAGTGCCTTCAACATTCTTGTTTGAAGGATTAAGGTTTTCAGGGTTTTTTCCCCCTTACAAGGCAAAACTCAAATGTTATTAAATAGTAATGGATTAGAAGAAATGCAACATTTTTTTGTGTTGAAATCTTATTTTTAATCTGAAATTGTCAATCTCTAATCTCTTTAATTGTTGAATAACATCTAAGATTTTGTTCTTTTAAAAATAACAAGAGTAGAGGCTGGAGAAATGGCTTTGCCAATAGAAACCTTTACTCTGTGCAGAAGAGGGGTTTTTCTCCTTGACACAGTGTGATGACTCTGAACTGTCTGTAACTCTAGTTCCAGGGGATTGAACAACTACTTCTGGCCTTCCCTGGAAACAGAAAGCATGTGGTGTGCCTACTACATATATACAAACAAAACAGTAATATACACAAAGATAAATCTTTTAAAATTCATTTTAATTCTGATTCTTATTTTAATATTTTTAAGAATCCTCATTTCTCACACTGTGAATATGCACTAGAGTAAGATGATCTTCTAAAACAAATAATTAAAAAGATATAAAGAAAAAAAAGAGATAGAACTGTCTTATTTCATAGTATTTTTAAAAAGCATAAAGGGGTTAAAATAACTTGGTTTCAATACTGTCATGCATAAAATCTGCTTGATAGTGAACTTATTTTTTACTAGCTATTTTCTTTATTTACATTTCAAATGTTTTCCCCTTTCCTGGTTTTCCCTCCAAAAACCCCCTAACCCATTCTCCTTCCCCCTGTTTACCAACCCACCTACTCCTGCTTCTCTGTCCTGGCATTCCCTTACACTGGGGCATTGAGCCTTCACAGGACCAAAGGCCTCTCCTCCCATTGTCTAACAAGAGTCTAACAAGGCTCTTCTCTGCTACATACACAGCTGGAGCCATGGGTCCCTCCATGTATACTCTGGTTGGTGGTTTAGTTCCTGGGAGCTCTGGGAATACTGGTTGATTCATATTGTTGTTCCTCCAATGGGGCTGCAAACCCCTTCAGTTCTCTAGCTCCTCCATTGGGGACCCTGTGCTCAGTTAGATGGTTGGCTGAAAGTGTCTCCCTCTGTATTAGTCATGCACTGGCAGAGCCTCCCAAGTGATAGCTATATCAGGCTCCTGTCAGCAAGTACTTGCTGGCATTCACAATAGTGTCTGGGTTTGGTAACTGTATATGGGATAGATCCTCAGGTGGGGCAGTCTCTGGATGGTCTTTCCCTCAGACTCTGGGCCACACTTTGCCTCTGTATCTCCTCCTGTGGCTATTTTGCTTCCCCTTCTAAGAAGGACCAGAGTATCCACACTTTGGTCTTCCTTCTTCTTGAGCTTCATGTGGTCTGTGAATTGTGTCTTGGGTATTATGAGCTTCTGGGCTAATATTGACTCATCAGTGAGTGCATACCATGTGTGTTCTTTTGTGATTGTATTACCTCACTCAGGACCACATGACGCTTAGACTTTATAGGTCATCATAGATGGGGACTTTGAGAGCCCCATTGAATCACAGCAGCACTTCCAGGCCCAGTTCCTGTCTTCCTATTTTAAGCAAGAAAATTGAGGTATAGGGAGATTTTAAATGATTTGTGTAACCCAGAGTTAGCATTGAATATTTCCTCAGGCTAAACAATTTATATGTTCGCCTCCTCATTATTTCAAGTTGTCTTTTCATTTACAAAACTCCTGCTGGGTGCTTTCTACTTGTCTCTAAGTATCTTCAGAAGCTGACTCTACATTAAGATGTAGACTAATGCATTGTACATGAATATGGTTGGAAAATGGCATAAGCATTGCCTCTACTCTAAGCTCTACCCAGCTACTAAATTGACTTTTCGTTAGATCATCATGAGGCTGATGGAGGCCTCTACATTTTAAAAATATATTATAAAAAATGTCTATTGAAAGAGAAGAGAAACATTCTTAAATGTAGATGAGATGAGATAAATATGATGTTCTTAAATGTAGATAAGCTAAATGTAGATTAATTTAAAAAAACAACTGTGTAATGAACAGCATGGGTATTCATTCTTCCCAAGGTCTAGACGACTACTAGTGAAAGAAGTAGTCCTGTAGCCTTGCCCTTCATAGATTCACAATGAATAAGCCTTTGTCTATGCATTTAACTGTATCTCCTCTCTGAAAAAGCAATTCATCACCTCAGTTTGGAAGTAAGTATACTAAAGTCTGAATGACAGACAGCAGAGATTCACATGGCCACTGAGCAATAAAGACATACTAGTGCCTGAAGTGTTTCAGGTTCTAGGAATAAGACAGAAAGGAACAGAGCAGGGCAGCAAAATTCCTCTTCAAGCCTTGGTGAGCTTGGTCTGAATTATACACACACACACACACAGAGAGAGAGAGAGAGAGAGAGAGAGAGAGAGAGAGAGAGAGAGAGACAGAGACAGAGACAGAGACAGAAAGATACAGAGACAGAGAGACAGAGTGTTGGAGAGACAGAGAGACAGAGACAGAGAAGCAATACCTACTTCAGTGCATTGAATTGTGCCATTGCAACTTTATGCTTCCTTTTCTGTTGCAGTACATTTGGCTGGGAATAAGCATAAGATAAAAGGACTATATTCTGGATAACATTTTTAAAGGCTTCCTTTGGAAAGAAAGAGACAAAGAAAAAGCCAAAATGTTTTGGAGGGAACTTATGCCTTACACAGGCAAGGAGAACATTTGTAAAGATGACACTGAATGAAGAATTTGTGTGCAAATATCTTGAATCTGAACAGAGAGAGGCATGGGTTATCTTCCGGGTGGAGCAGGCCTGTATTTGTTTCTTAAGCAAAACACACTGGGAGGTGTTTAGGACTCTGTATGACCATAAGTAAGGACAATTATAACACTCTTCAAATACTAATGTCTTTTGATATTGAAGTAGTACAGAAAGAATGTGCTCTAGATCATCTGAGGAAAAAAAAATATTCCTGACCTACTTGTGTTTCTAACGACCCGTGCACTCCTGGAAAAAATTACTAAATGTCCTTGTTGTGTTTCCTCATCTATTAAATCGGAAAAGTAAAACTAGCCATTCTAGGCTTCTTCCCCTTTGAGAGTTCAGTGATAGCATGCCTATTTTCTTTCAATATACAACCAAAGCCCATTTAGGCACCAGAATTATTTTTTTTTCCTGGAGCTAGAACAGTTTGGAAAGAACAGTATAATTGCAAAAAAAAAAAAAAATTGACAACTTCTTTAGATGCTAATGGGAGTCCAGGCTAAAATAGTCCAATAAAGACAATGTGCAGAGTGCAACAAAGAAAAATTCCAAAGAACCCCTGCAACAAATGCCATTGGTATTTATGTAATCTGAAAAGGGAAAAAAATGAGACGTTAGAGAGACATGATTCCCTTAGGGATCTGACATCCTGGAACATGTATTTTTAACACAGTTTATCCTGCAAGGAGCCAATATGCAAACCTGTGTGTAATTTAGACGTTTTTCTCATCCCACATGCTGGTTTGAATTACTCAGAATGGAAAATAGAAGTGGGGGGAGGGAACAAAAACATTTAGAGCATCCCTATTACTAATCATGCACAGCAGAGTAGACATTACAGATATGTCACTGAAGACACAACAGGTTATCTAGCCCCACCTCCCATTCATTTAACTTTCCCTTACTTAAGAGAGTCAAAGCTTTGTGATTTTTTCTCTAGCTTAATTTTAATAACCTATACTTAGCATTGGCTTCCATAGTTTCTGCTGGCAACTTAAGTGGAATAAATTTTAATATACTTTCTCTGCATTTGCTAACTGCTCAACTTCCTCAAATCTCATTTCCTCGTGGTCATCAGAAAGACAAACTTATTTCAATAATCCAAAAGAATTTAATACCTCTTTAAGACATGATCTGGTGACTTGGATAAAAGTTAGTGGATATGACTATGTTGCCCTAAAGGAATCCTTAATCAACTTGGTCTGGCTCTTCCTCGTATTTGAATCTCCATCACATTCCCATTTATTTACCAATTATTCATAGTTGGTTTCACTTTTTATGAGTAGATGTCCATTTCCTCTCAAGTCATTGTCAACTGTCCTGTTATACCCTTAATCTGTTTGTATCCTTCCAATGTGTTTCATTCTTCTTATGTGTCATATACACATAACACATTCGGCTAAATGTTCTCTTTGCTGAGGAAGGGAGGTAACACAGAGTGACCAAACAATTCTATCTAAAATAGAGGGAGGAAGAGTTTCTCTTCTTGGATCAGTCACTCCACTATGGAAAAACACAATCATATGCCCTGTTCCATGCAGGCTTAAGGGCTAGTTCATTAGCAGAGATCCTTTTCAAATCCTGAAATGATGCAGGCAGTATCAGGACAACATAAAAAAAATTAGAGGCTAACACCCAGGAGATTGGTGGCCAATGATAGTATTTTCTCTTGTCTACCATACTTTACAGAAGCTGGGGCTGAATCTCAAAGCCCAATGACCTTTATCCTAGTCTTTCGTCACATAGCCACGCTCCCAACTTTTGCCTGGTACCCAGGCTTTGGGATGGCTGGAATCTGCTTCTTGCTTTTGCTCCTCAAGTGCTAGGATCATTATCAGATTACTAATCTCTGGTTGGCTTTACTGTCTTAGATTTTCTATCACTATTTCTTGCATTCACACTACTGCGTTTTAGAAATTCTGAGTGTATTTGTTTATAAGATTCTAGTTATAGACATTTTTTTTTGTCTATATGCCCTTATCCCAGGAGACAAAGTCTCAAAGAGGATTATGGCGGAGTTGTTCACATATCACATCTTGAGTAAGGATGCCTGCTTACAGGAAGAAAGAGGGAATTTTAGTAATCCACAGCATGAAATAGCTGTGCAACTTCCTAGGTTATCGAGGCTTGAGGGAGCTGAGTGTTCTGCCCTACTCTGTTGACAGAGCCGAGATAATGATTACACTTTTGCTAGAATTCAGAAAAGCTGTGGGTAAAGCTCCATAGGCCTTCAAAGATGGAAGAAATCAAATCAAGTTTTGAAACTTTCAGTTCAAATCACAGGGAAAACATCAAAGAACCTCATGACAGTGTTATGTAGTGGGCATTAAAATGTCCTATAGATATGGGAATGTCTGAAGTCTAAAGTTTGATGGAGAATTTTGGAAAATTTTGGAAATTTTTTTTTGCTAAATTTCTTCTATTAAAGTTAGAGAATTTGGTGAGAGAGCAATGGTTCATTAAGACAGAGAAACACTAGAGCAATGCTGACTGCTTATAAGAAACTAAGTCTTAAAACTAATTCTAAAAATTCATCTTCCATTTGTGTTTGTTATCTGTTTCGTCCAGGTCCCCTTCTAAACCACATTTCCTTACTTATGTAGACTTAAATCTCAAGATATATTCCAGAAACACCATAAGGAGATGACTAATTATCTTGGAAGAAGACAACATTTACCCCACAAGAATTTCAGAAACATGCAGACACAAGACACACAAACACAGAGACACACACCCTGGAACCATTGTGTGTGTATGTGTGTGTGTGTGTGTGTGTGTGTGTGTGTGAGTAGTAGTAGTAGTAGTAGTAGTAGTAGTAGTAGTAGTAGTAGTTAAAGGTTATCTATACTTAATGATTCTCAAGTATTTTAGACTAATAAATAAAATACAATAAGTTGTGTTTCTCTATTGACAGCACTGTTAAATTTACTAATTGGATCTGCTGGAAATGGCTCTAACAGCTTGCTTGGTTAACTGACCAAAGCAGTGGTTCTAAGAGCTATCGTTAATGAGGTTAAGATGCTAAAGTTTCCCTCTAATTATTTAGAAGAATAAATACAACAGACTTAGAAATTTGGCAGTGTTCACAAAACAATATTACATACAATTTGTTTCTTTCCCTCTGAAAAATATGGCAGGATAATTGGAGAAAGCTCTTCCTTCCAGGGGGCACTGCTAAATGCTTTAGGTGGAAACTAACATCCTTCTAAAGAAATTGGTGCTTACTAGAAATCTGGAGATGGTAGTGAGAATTGCTACTTTCAAAGTACCATATGCAGTTTTATCACTAATATGGGGGCCCAAATGAGGGAGATCAGTTAATAGATAAAAATGGTTCAATGACTGTAACTGGAAGTGAACAATGCTATGCAGTGTATTTTAACCTAGAGAAAGATGGGCCTTCAACAGTTAATTACAGAGTCAACACCATGTAGCCTAGGGATTTGAAACTTCATGCCATAGTCTTTCACACATTTCATCTGGTCAAGTAAGAACATCCCTCAGGTTTCGTTGACTGGAGTGGACACTAAATACTATGGAAAAAGCAACGTGGTTGTATGTCCTGAATTTAGCTCTCCTTCCACCCAGAACCAAGTATTCAGGCAGTGTCTCACTGTTGACATCACTCTCTGAGGACATGAAACAGTATTATAACAGCTATGACTTTTGGAAATGGCTAATGAATGCAATGTTGTGCCAAGCCACTCTCAGAGTGTATCAGTGGCTTTCATGGAGGCAAGCGCTGGTCGTTTTTCTGAGGCAGAATCCTCACATTCATCTTCATGCTAAAGCCAAGTTTTAGCTCCTGGAGATGCCATTCTTGCTTAAATAACAACAATAACTTGGAGCATCAAGTCTATGTGGGGCTAGGGCTAGGCGCATCTTCTCCCACTGAGGGCCAGACAAGGCAGTCCCGATGGAAGGACATATTCCATAGATAGCCAATAGCTTTAGGAGCAGCCCCCACTCCAGTTGTTTGGGACCCACATGAAGACTGAACTGCACATCTTCTACATATGTGCAGTGGGCCTAGATCCAGCATGTAATGCTCTTTGGTTGGCGGTTTAGTAACTGAGAGCTCCCATGGGCCCTAGTTAGTTGATTCTTCCTGTAGAGTTTCTATTCCCTTTGGGGCCCTCAATTCTTCCCCTGACTCTTCCATAAAGGTCTGCAAGCTCCATCCAGTGTTTGACTATGGGTCTCTGCACCCATTTTAGCCAGCTGTTAGGTGTAGCCTATCAGAGAACAGTCATGCTAGACTCCTGTCCGTAATCATAAAAGAATATCATTAATAGTGTCAGTGACCATAACAATGGTCAGCAGCAGTTGTGAATGGAAATCCAAGGATCTAGCTATTGCTCAGTCCCACAAGGCAAGCAGGTGAAGAAGTGAGTGATCTTCCTTCTTCCAATGTCCTTATGTAGGTCTCCAGCAGAAGGTGTGGTTCAGATTAAAGGTGTGTGCCACCACACCTGGATCTGGGACTTGTCATAATAGAATATCATTAATTGGTGTGCTTGCATAAGGGATGGAAATCAAGTAGGGCCTGTTATTGGCTGACCATTCCCATGGTCTCTGTGCCATCCCTCATCTGTGCATTTCTTGTAGACAGGATAAACTTTGGGTTGAAAAATTTGTGTGTGGGTTGGAGTCCCTACCTAGCTACAGGAGAAGGTCATTTCAGGGTCCATATTCCCACTGCTATGAGTCTCAGCTATGATCACCCCCAGTGATTTTTGGTAGCCTCCCTGAAGTAGTCAGGGTTCTCTAGAGTCACAGAACTTATGGGTAGTCTCTATATAGCAGGGGAATTTGTTGGTGACTTACACTCTGTAGTTGCAACTCCCAACAATGGTCAGCAGCAGTTGTGAATAGAAATCCAAGGATCTAGCTATTGCTCAGCCCCACAAGGCAAGCAGGTGAAGAAGAGAGTGATCTTCCTTCTTCCAATGTCCTTACGTAGGTCTCCAGCAGAAGGTGTGGTCCAGATTAAAGGTGTGTGCCACCACACCTGGATCTGGGACTTGCTTTGTCCCAGAGGACCTTGAACTCAGAGATCTCCCTCTCTAAATCTTTTGGGATTCATAGCCACTATTCCTCAAGATCTCCAAGCCAAGATCCAGGTCAGAAACTTGTATCTCCCAGCCTCCAGATTAGGATCACAGGTGAGCCTTCCAATTCTGGATTGTAGTTTATTCCAGATATAGTCAAGTTAACAGCCAGGAAAAGTCACTACACTCCCCTATCCCAGGTTTCTGACATGCCCTCGAGATGTCCCCTACTCCCTAACCTCTGCTAGATGCAGATTTCCATTTATCATTCTCATGGCCATCAGGCCATCTCTCCTGTCTTTGGGCTGGGCAAATCTTAACATAGACCTCTTACAAGTCTTAAACTTCTGAACAATAAAGTAATAAACTAATGCTTTTTACAAAGTACACATTGTGTGCTAATTAATTATAGAAACTGGAAAAGCAATACACAAGCTACCCTTCCGTTATATCCTTGAACACTATGACAAAGCTAATTTTTCCTCCCTGTTAGATTGTTCTAAAAACACTGGCACAGCTGGACCAAAAGCTAATATCCAGAAAGATGTTATTTGACTTTTGTATGCATTCTGCAAACTTTCCAGACCCAGATAATTTCTGTTCATTCTCTGTTCATTCCTGGGTCCATCAGAGATGTATTGTCAAGCTTCTTATTTCTTAGGAAACACTGCTGTCTCCTAGTCTTTCACAAGCTAAAATTATCGTCTTGGGGCTCATTTGCATCTTGATATGCTCTCAGTCTTTAAGCCTCCATTTCCAGAAGTCCTATGACCATAGTACATTAAACTCCGTATACCCTGCCTACCCAATCAATTCACAGGCTTCACAGATGATACCCACTATACTATTTCTCTAGTTTGAAAGTTCTCCAGTAACTTATATATGCATGTTTCTTCTATAAATTTTCTTCAATAATTACTATGAACACATGTGTTCATGATGTTTTTGCGACAGTTTTTTTTAAACATTAGCCCGATTCATGAATTTTCATTTCATGTCTCTGACAAACTGAGTGCTGCTTTGTCAATGACCTCCATTTCTTAAAAGGGAAATGGACTCACTGGCAGATATAGAAATTGTTACACTAAAGATTGGGCGTAGAGGCCATTACCTGTTTATTTTGAACTTGTATCACTGTGCCTGCAACGTTGGAGAAGGTTACAGATCCAAGGGGAAAATACATTACCACCAACAAGAGCAAGGAGAAATATGTACAGAATCCAGGGGACTTCTAAGAATGCATTTTATTACTTCCATATTTCATAGTAAAGATCAATGGAAAACTGTATAAATCTAACAAAGGCCCTGGAAAAGAGAAACCTCAGAAATATTGGTTAGTTTATCTCAGAAGATATTGCACCCAGTCATTTGAGGTCTTAATTATAAAAATTCAATAAAATCACCTGAGCATCAAGGTCTTGCTCTCACTCAGTGTGAACAGAGTGTGTACATGTGTGGTTCCACGGTTACTCTCGCTGTGTCTTGGTCCTTGAGACCAGCATTCAGAAGTGAGAAATGATTTGGACCCAAGTTCATCTCACGGGAGCTGAACAGTTACAACAGAGGAAACCACATTCAATTTGTTTGCTCTCATCATTCAGATTTGCAGCAAAGGGTCAGTGTGGTCATTTCAGAACAGATTCTGAGACATCTGTTTCTGCTCTTCACTATGGATTCAAAGGTCTAGAGATCTTCATACCTCCAGCCAAGATGATTTTGCCCATGTTTATTTTAGATGCTTAAAGAACCACGGAGTTTTCTATTCCGTCTCAATGATTATGTTGATTTATATGAAATTTCCTCTGGCTAAGCCAACATTTTGTCTCTGAGTGAGGATTCAGCCACATCTCTTAGTATTTGGCTCATTTCGTTCCAAGCTAGACTGCCCCCTCTATTTTGTTTTATCTTCTTGCATTGTGGACAGATTTCAACACTGTGTTTCTCCGTTTAAAAGCCATGCTCATTTGAATTACGGCCATAATAACCTAGTCCTTAAATATATAAATACAGTTTGAGGTAGATAATTGCTTTTGTTTGTTTGTTTGTTTTATGTTAATTTTTTTTTTTTTTTTTTTGTTTTGGTTTTTCGAGACAGGGTTTCTCTGTGTAGTCCTGGCTGTCCTGGAACTCACTCTGTAGAACAGGCTGGCCTCGAACTCAGAAATCTGCCTGCCTCTGCCTCCCAAGTGCTGGGATTAAAGGCATGTGCCACCACCTCCAGGCTTATGTTAACATCTTGTTAGGAAAATATGAAGGACAGAGCTGTATTAATTAGTTAACTAGATAACTCTATTATTATAATATTTACATGAATTTTTAAGGTGAGGTTTTAGCTTTTGAGGTTAAGAGTTCTTGATTGTATGTGATTAGAACCTCACTTTAAAACATTATTAATATACATAGCTCATCTTTGGTGAAAGTGACTAGCTGTGGTGTTTCATCGGGTCATGCAAACCAGGGTTGATAAATTACTTTGAATGAATTAGTTTTTGAAAACAGTGAATAACAGTTATTAGAAACACAGACATATATGCATATAAACATCGGAATTTCTAAAAAAAAGTATGAGGAATTGATCTATTTTTTAAATATTCATTTGGTCTAATTGTTGTGTATCAGTTTCTTCTGAACTGAACCATTCTGTCCAGAAAGAGAGGGTAGATTCCTCAGAGCCAGGAAATAAACCACTAACAATCTTTTTTTTTTTTCACACTTTATATGAATTTATTTTGAAAAAATATCCTGTTAGTTTAAAGTTGGCATATCATAGAGGCTTTTTTTTTTTTAGTTATTTTTATTTTCTATATTCTATGTTTACATTTCAAAGGCTTTCCCCTTTCCCAGTTCCCACCCACCATAGTTCCCATAGTTCTTCTCCCCCCCAACTATTCCCCAATCATTCCCCCTCCTCCCTCGGTTTCTTTATTAAACTGGATGCAATCTTTACATGCCCAGGGTCCTCTCCTTTCTTCTTCTTGGGAATCATTTGACTTGCTATTTGTGTCTTGAGTATTTAGTGCTTCTGGGCTCATTAATATCCACTTATCAGTGATTGCATTTCATGTGCATTCTTTTGTGATTGGGTTAGCTCACTCAGGATGATATTTTCCAGGTCTAACCATTTACCTACAAATTGCATGAATTCATTATTTTTAATTGCTGAGTAGTATTCCATTGTATAAATATACCACATTTTCTGTATCCATTCCTCCTTTGAGGGATATTTGGGCTCCTTCCAATTTCTGGCTATTATAAACAAGGCTGCTATAAAATAGTGGAGCATGTGTCTTTATTGCATGTAGGGGAATCCTCTGGGTATATGCCCAGGAGTGGTATGCCAGGGTCCTCTGGAAGTGCCATGCCCAATTTTCTGAGGAACCGCCAAACTGATTTCCAGAGTGGTTTTACCATTTTGCAATCCCACCAACAGTGGAGGAGTGTTCCTCTTTCTCCACATCCTCGCCAGCACTTGTTGTCTCTTGAGTTGTTAATCTTAGCCATTCTGACTGGTGTGAGGTGGAATCTCAGGGTTGTTTTGATTTGCATTTCCCTGATGACTAATGATGTTGAACATCTCTTAAGGTGTTTCTCGGCCATCCGAATTTCTTCTGGTGAAAATTCTTTGTTTAGCTCTGTGCCCCATTTTTTGATAGGGTTATTTGTTTCTTTGCGGTCTAACTTCTTGAGTTCTTTGTATATATTGGATATTAGCCCTCTGTCGGATGTGGGGTTGGTAAAGATCTTTTCCCACTTTGTTGGTTGCCGTTTTGTCCTTCGGACCGTGTCCTTTGCTTTGCAGAAACTTTGTAATTTTATGAGGTCCCATTTGTCGATTCTTGATCTTAGTGCGTACGCTATTGGTGTTCTGTTCAGGAACTTTTCCCCTGTGCCCAAGTCCTCCAGGGTCTTCCCAAGTTTCTTTTCTAATAGTTTCAGTGTGTCTGGTTTTATGTGGAGGTCCTTGATCCACTTGGAGTTGATCTTAGAGCAAAGAGATAAGAGTGGGTCAATTCGCATTCTTCTGCATGTTGACCTCCAGTTGAACCAGCACCATTTGTTGAAAAGGCTATCTTTATTCCATCGGATGGTTGTGGCTCCTTTATCAAAGATCAAGTGACCATAAGTCTGTGGGTTAATTTCAGGGTCTTCAATCCTGTTCCATTGATCTGTTTGCCTGTTGCTATACCAATACCATGCAGTTTTTAACACAATTGCTCTGTAGTACTGCTTGAAGTCAGGGATATTGATTCCCCCAGAAGTCCTTTTATTGTTGAGAATAGTTTTAGCTATCCTGGGTTTTTTGTTGCTCCAGATGAATTTGAGAATTGCTCTTTCTAGATTATGAAGAATTGAGTTGGGATTTTGATGGGGATTGCATTGAATCTGTATATTGCTTTTGGCAAGATGGCCATTTTTACTATATTGATCCTGCCAATCCAGGAGCAAGAAATATTTTTCCATCTTCTGAGGTCTTCTTGGATTTCTTTCTTCAGGGACTTGAAGTTCCTGTTGTACAGATCTTTCGCTTGTTTGGTTAGAGTTACGCCAAGATACTTTATGTTGTTTGTGGCTATTGTGAAGGGTGTTATTTCCCTAATTTCTTTCTCAGCCTGCTTGTCCTTTGAGTACAAGAAGGCCACTGACTTGCTTGAGTTAATTTTATAACCTGCCACTTTGCTGAAGTTGTTTATCAGCTGTAGAAGTTCTCTGGTGGAGTTTTTTGGGTCGCTTAGGTAAACTATCATATCGTCTGCAAATAATGATAGTTTCACTTCTTCCTTTCCAATTTGTATCCCTTTGACTTCCTTATGTTGTCTAATTGCTCTTGCTAGAACTTCAAGTACTATATTGAAAAGATATGGAGAGAGAGGGCAGCCTTGTCTAGTCCCTGATTTTAGTGGGAATGCTTCAAGTTTCTCTCCATTTATTTTGATGTTGGCTACTGGTTTGCTGTAGATTGCTTTTACTATGTTTAGGTATGGGCCTTGAATTCCTGCTCTTTCCAAGACTTTTAGCATGAAAGGATGCTGAATTTTGTCGAATGCTTTTTCAGCATCTAATGAGATGACCATGTAGTTTTTTTCTTTCAGTTTGTTTATGTAGTGGATTACATTGATGGATTTCCGTATATTGAACCATCCCTGCATCCCTGGGATGAAGCCTACTTGATCATGGTGGATGATCGTTTTGATGTGCTCTTGGATTCGGTTAGCAAGAATTTTATTTAGTATTTTTGCATCTATATTCATCAGAGAAATTGGCCTGAAGTTCTCTTTCTTTGTTGGATCTTTTTGTGGTTTAGGTATTAGAGTAATTGTGGCTTCGAAGAATGAGTTGGGCAGTGTCCCTTCTGTCTCTATTTTGTGGAATAGTTTGGAGAGTATTGGTGTTAAGTCTTCTTTGAAGGTCTGGTAGAATTCTGCACTAAAACCATCTGGTCCCGTACTTTTTTTGGTTGGGAGGCTTTCTATAACCCCTTCTATTTCTTTAGGGGTTATGGGACTATTTAGCTGGTCTACTTGATGCTGATTTAATTTTGGTATTTGATATCTGTCTAGGAAATCGTCCATTTCCTCCAGATTCTCCAGTTGTTTTGAGTATAGACCTTTGTAGTAGGATCTGATGATCTTTTGAATTTCCTCAGTTTCTGTTGTTATGTCTCCCTTTTCATTTCTTATTTTGTTAATTTGTATACTGTCTCTTTGTCCTTTGGTTAGTCTGGCTAAGGGTTTATCTATCTTGTTGATTTTCTCAAAGAACCAGCTCCTGGTCTTGTTGATTCTTTGTATGGTTCTCTTTGTTTCTATTTGATTGATTTCAGCCCTGAGTTTGATGATTTCTTGTCTTCTACTCCTCCTGGGTGAATTAACTTGTTTTTCTTCCAGGGCTTTAAGGTGTGCCATTAAGCTGCTAGTGTATGCTCTCTCCAGTTTCTTTTTGGATGCACTTAGAGCTATGAGTTTTCCTCTTAGCACTGCTTTCATTGTGTCCCATAGATTTGGGTAGGTTGTACCTTCATTTTCATTGAATTCTAAAAAGTCTTTGATTTCTTTTTTTATATCTTCCTTGACCAAGGTGTCATTGAGTAGAGTATTGTTCAGTTTCCATGTGTATGTGGGCTTTCTGTTGTTTTTGTTGCTATTGAAGACCACTCTTACTCCATGGTGATCTGATAAGAGGCATGGGATTAGCTCGATCTTCTTGTATTTGTTGACATCTGTCTTGTGACCGATTATATGGTCTATTTTGGAGAAGGTACCATGCGGTGCTGAGAAAAAGGTATATTCTTTAGCTTTAGGATGAAATGTTCTATATATATCTGTTAAATCCAATTGGTCCAGAGTTTCAATTAGTTTCACTGTGTCCCTGTTTAGTTTCTGCTTTCCTGATCGGTCCATTGAGGAGAGTGGGGTGTTGAAGTCACCCACAATTATTGTGTTAGGTGTAATGTGCGCTTTAAGCTTTAGTATGGTTTCTTTTATGAAGGAGGGTGCCCTTGCATTTGGAGCATAGATGTTCAGTATTGAGAGCTCTTCCTGGTGGATTTTCCCTTTGGCCAGCAAGAAGTGACCTTCTGAGTCTCTTTGGATGATTTTAGGTTGAAAGTCAATTTTATCTGATATTAGAATGGCTACTCCAGCTTGTTTCCTGAGACCATTTGCTTGTAAAATTGTCCTCCAGCCTTTTACTCTAAGGTAGTGTTTGTCTTTAACACTGAGATGTGTTTCCTGTATGCAGCAAAATGTAGGGTCCTGTTTCCGTATCCAGTCTGTTAATCTATGTCTTTTTATTGGGGAATTGAGTCCATTGACGTTAAGAGATATTAAGGAATAGTAATTATTACCTCCAGACATTTTTGAAATTATATTTATTTATCTTATTTATTTTTTATATTCGAGAGGTTATCTTCTTTTGGGTTTGATGAGAGGAGGTTTCTATCTTGCTTCTTCCCGGGTGTAGTTTCCGTCCTTGTCTTGGTGTTTTCCCCCTATTATCCTTTGTAGGGCTGGATTTGTGGAGAGATATCTTACAAATTTGGTTTTGTCATGGAATACCTTGATGTCTCCATCAATGGCAATTGAGAGTTTTGCTGGGTAAAGTAGTTTTGGCTAAAGTTTGTGTTCTCTTAGAGTTTGCATGATATCTGCCCAGGATCTTCTAGCTTTCATGGTCTCAGGTGAGAAGTCTGGTGTTATTCTGATAGGTTTTCCTTTATATGTTACTTGGCCTTTTTCTCTTGCTGCCTTTAGTATTCTTTCTTTGTTTATTACATTTGGAGTTTTGATTATTATGTGACGGGATGTATTTCTGTTCTGGTCCAGTCTGTTTGGGGTTCTATAGGCTTCTTGTATATTCATGGGCATCTCTCTCCTTAGGTTGGGGAAGTTTTCTTCCATAATTTTATAGAAGATATTAGCTGGCCCTTTAACTTGTAAATCTTCACTCTCGTCTATACCTATAATCCTTAGGTTTGGTCTTCTCATAGTGTCTTGGATTTCCTGGATGTTTTGGGTTACCACCTTTTTGCATTTAGTATTTTCTTTGACTGTTGAATCAATGGTTCCTATGTTATCTTCGGCTTCTGAGATTCTGTCTTCTATCTCTTGTATTCTATTGTTGATACTTGCGTCTATGGCCCCTGATTTCTTCCCCAGGTTTTCTATCTCCAATGTTGTCTCCCTCTGTGATTTCTTAGTTGTTTCTACTTCTGTTTTTAGTATCTGGATGGATGTGCTCAGATCTTTCGCTTGCTTGATTGTGTTTTCATGTATTTCTTTAATAGATTTTTGTGCTTCCTCTTTCATAGCTTCTACTTGTTGGCCCACGTTCTTCTGTAGTTCTTTAAGTGACTTTTGTCTTTCTTCCTTATTGTCTTCTTCTCTTTGATCCATCTTCTCCTGCATTTCTTGAAGTGATTTTTGTATTTGCCTCGTAAAGGCTTCTAACTTTTGATCCATTTTCTCCTCTATTTCTTTACGAGATTTTTCTATGTGTTCAGCTACCAGCATCCTGACCAGTGATTTTATATCCAAGTCTTGTTTTTCTGGTGTTTTAGGGTATCCAGGGATTCCTGTTGTTGGAGAACTGGGTTCAGATGCTGTCATGTTGCCTTGATTTTTGTTAGTAACGTTCCTTCGTTTTCCTTTTGCCATCTGGTTATTTCTGGTTTTAGTTGGCCTTGTTGTCAGTGGCTGGTGTTTGAATCTCCTGTGAGGCTGGGCTCACCTGTTGTTTCTCTATTGGTGAATATGTGTGACTGCTGCTTTAAGGGATCATAAGCTGGCTGCCACCCATGCGATTGTAGCCCCTGTTGGAGTCTGTCTACCTGGGCTTCTCCAGCTGTGTCCTGGTTGCAAGGAACTCCGAGAGCCTAGCAGATCCCCCGTGAGGGTAGCCCTGGAAGGGGTGTTTACCTGGGCCTTTCCAGCTGTGTCCTGGTTGCAATATGGAGGCCCGCCGCTACACCGCTGGTCTAGGGGCCGGCGAGCTGGTTGCAGAACGCAGCCTAGGTGCTCACCAGAGGGTGGGGATGTCCCACAGAGCCTGGGCCTTTCCAGCTGTGTCCTGGTTGCAATATGGAGGCCCGCCGCTACACCGCTGGTCCAGGGGCCGGCGAGCTGGTTGCAGAAGCAGCCTTGGTGCTCACCAGAGGGGTCGGGGATGTCCCACAGAGCCTAGGCGGGACTCCGCCTGCTTGGCTCCGAGACCCTAGCAGATACCCCCGTGAGTGTAGCCCTGGAAGGGGTGTTTACCTGGGCCTTTCCAGCTGTGTCCTGGTTGCAATATGGAGGCCCGCCGCTACACCGCTGGTCTAGGGGCAGGCGAGCTGGTTGCAGAACGCAGCTTAGGTGCTCACCAGAGGGCGGAGATGTCCCACAGAGCCTGGGCCCTTCCAGCTGTGTCCTGGTTGCAATATGGAGGCCCTCCGCTACACTGCTGGTCCAGGGGCTGGCGAGCTGGTTGCAGAAGCAGCCTTGGTGCTCACCAGAGGGCTCGGGGATGTCTCACAGAGCCTAGGCGGGACTCCGCCTGCTTGGCTCCGAGACCCTAGCAGATACCCCCGTGAGTGTAGCCCTGGAAGGGGTGTTTACCTGGGCCTTTCCAGCTGTGTCCTGGTTGCAATATGGAGGCCCGCAGCTACACCGCTGGTCTAGGGGCAGGCGAGCTGGTTGCAGAACGCAGCTTAGGTGCTCACCAGAGGGCGGAGATGTCCCACAGAGCCTGGGCCCTTCCAGCTGTGTCCTGGGCCTTTCCAGCTGTGTCCTGTTTGCAATATGGAGGCCCGCCGCTACACTGCTGGTCTAGGGGCCGGCGAGCTGGTTGCAGAACGCAGCTTAGGTGCTCACCAGAGGCACCACTAACAATCTTTAAGTTCTCCGGGCTACAAGGCTTACATGGCTCCTCCCAAAGGGTCTAAGAACAGAAAATGACTGGAAGAGAGAGGAGATTCTCCAGCCACCAATCCACCCGATGCCTGGAGCTGCCCGAAAGCCACACAGAAATCTCCACAATCGCACCTTGAATTAAATCATCACTCAGACTTGCATGGGCTTTTCAGTCACTTTTTTTCATCCTTACTTCTGTGAGAAGCCTCTCTCACACACTCGTGCAAGCAACCTGAATAAACTCACTGCTTGTATTACGTTTGATTTTGGTGTAACTGTTGCTTTGATCTGTCACGAATGCCCAATCTGGAGTGAGTAGGGATTTGTTTAAGTCTCCCTAAGGAAAGTTAGCAGAACAGAAAATGTGGTCCTAAACTTTATATGTAGTTTTTTTTTTTTTTTTTGTGTGTGTGTGTGTGTGTGTGTGTGTGTGTGTGTAAATTACCTTTTTGTGTAAATTACTTTTGTTAGATTAACATGGGGTTTGTATTTAATAAAGCTCACTGTGGTGGTTTGCATATGCTTGGCCCAGGAGTAGCACTATTAAGAGGTTTGGCCTTTTTGGAGTAGGTGTGTCACAATGGGACGGGCTTAAATGACAGTGCCCGCGCTGCCACAGTACCAAGTATCAGGCATAGGCCTGGGGAATTGACATAAAACACAGACACGGGTCATTCTGTAAGGAGAATGCCAAAGCTTTACTGAGAGACCAGCAATATATACTAGAGGCCAGGGAAGGGAACAGGAAAAAACGATTATAGCCATAGGTCAGGCACCTGGGAAGTCCCTACCACACCAGGGGAGAAGGCAGGAATCAAACTAAGTCATGGGATGTTTTGCTCTCAAGAAACCTGTGCAAACAGCTCATCTGGGGGCATTGAGCTAGGCTCACCAGTTCCCAACACTTAAACACCTCATCCTAGCTACCTGGGAGCCAGTATTCTGCTAGCAGCCTTCAGATGAAGATGTAGAATTCTCAGCTCCTCCAGTGCCATGCCTTCCTGAATGTTGCCCTGTTCCCACCTTGATGCTAATGGACTGAACCTCTGAACCTGTAAGCCAGCCCCAATTATATGTTGTCCTTATGAGGCTTGTTTTGGTCGTGCTGTCTGTTCACAGCAGTAAAATCCTAACTAAGATACTTACTGTAGTACGGTGCTTCTTACAGTTAGGACACAATTTATAGTTTCTCTCAGAGGTTCATACATTAGGATTTTGGTGCCCTTCTGATGAGGGCACTAAGATTACAGAAATTTTAAAAGTGTGAGCCTACATAGGCAGTCATAATCCCCACGAAAGATTGTAGGATTCAAGTCTTCCATCATGTTTTGGGATGAGATATTTACCTCGCACAAATACTTCTGACATTGTCATATGCCATTAAGTGATTCAATGCAGGATAGCCTTACCAGAAACTGCACAATGCTACTGAAATATTCATCTCTTAAAACTGTGATTGAAAGAAAACTCATTTCTTTATAAAATTATTCTGACTCATTACTTCATCATAGTAATGAAAATGTACTATTAGAATATCCTTTTTTTATTAATTATTTTTTTCACTGTACATCCTGATCTCAGCCCCCTCCTGGTCTCCTCCAATCTCCCCCATACATGGCCCCTCTTCCTCTCCCCTCTCCCCTTCTCCTCTAAGAATGGGAAGACACCCTCTCTGGTACAACCCATGCTGATATATCAAATTCCTGCAGGACTGATACATCCTCTCCTACTGAGGCCAGAGAAGGGAGCTCCGTTAGGGGAAGAAGATCCTCAGGACACCCCCACCTCTAGTTCTGGGAGACCTGCTTGAAGACCAAGCTGTATATCTACTACATATGTGCAGGGGGTTGGGTGGAGCTAGATCTAGCCCATGTGTGCTATTTGGTTTGTGGTTTAGTTTCTAGAGGGCTCCAGATGTTCAAGTTAACTGACTCTGGTAGGTCTTTCTATGAAGTTCCTATCCCTTCCATGTCCCTCAATCCTTCCCACAAATTTTCCACAAGACTCCCTAGCTCTGTCTAAAGTTTGGCTGTGGGTTTCTGCATGTTTTAGTTAGCTGCTAGTGGATCCTCATAGCCACGTTGGGCTCTGTCTGTGAGCATAACAGAGTATCATTAACCATGCCAGAGATTGGTCTCATCCATAAGTTGGGCCTGTCATTGGTTGGCTATTCCCCAAGTTTCTGCTCCATCTTTGTCCCAGCACTTCTTGTAGGCAGGACAAATATTGGGTCAAAGGCTTTTGGGTGAATTGGTGTCCTTATCTCTGAATTGGAAGTCCTGCCTGGCTATAAGAGGTGGCCACTTCAGACTCCATGTCCCCCACTGCTAGGGGTCTCAGCTTGAGTCACTGTCATAGACTCCCTGGAGCCTCTCCAGTCCCAGGTCTCTGCTATGTCCTAGAGGTGTCCACCTCACCATCAGACAATTATTCCGTTCACTCTCCCGATCTTCTCTCTCAGACTCTATTCACACCTATCATCCCCCCACACATCCTGTTCCCCTTCCCATCCCTCTGCCATTCACTTCTCTCCCTCTATCCATCTCACATGACTATTTACTTTCCACTTCTGAGTGAGATTCACAATCCTCTCTTAAACCCTCCTTGTTATTTAGGTTTCTTGGCTCGTGAATTGTAGCCTGGTTATCCTGTACTTTATAGCTAATATCCACTTTAAGTGAGTATATACCAGGGATGTCTTTTGGGGTCTGGGTTACCTCAGTTAGTATGATATTTTCTAGTTCTGTTCATTTGCCTGCAAGTTCTATGATATCCTTGTTTTTAATACATGGGTATTATTCCATTGTTTATGTGAACCACATTTTCTGTATCCATTCTTCAACGGAGGGACATCTGGATTGTTTCCAGTTTCTGGCTATTATAAATAGAGCTGATATGAACATAGTGGAGAAAATATTCTTGTGATATGGTGGTACATCACTTGGTTATATTCCAAGAAGTCTGAGTCTTGAGGTATAACTATTCTCAATTTTCTGAGAAACCACCAGAATGATTTTTGGAGTCATTGTATAAGTTTGTATTCCCAGTAGTGATGGAGGAGTGTTCCTCTTGCTCCATATCCTTGCCAGCATGTGTTGTTGCTTGCGTTTTTTATTTTAGACATTCTGATTGGTGTAAGGTGGTATCTCAGAGACATATTTTTATATATTTGCATTTTTCTCATGACTCAGACATTGACATTTCTTTAAGTGTTTCTTGGTCACTAGAGATTAAACTCTGTTGAGAGTTTTGCTCTGTTTTGCTCTGTACTCAATTTATTTTATGTTTTATTTATTAATTATTTTCTTTATATTTCAAATGTTATCCCTCCTCCTGGACTTCTCTCCCTGAACCTCCCCCCCAACTAGTCCCCCTATCCTTTGCCTTTAAGAGGGTATTCCCCACCCCCCCACTCCTGCCTCATCCCTCTAGTATCCCCCTTCTCTGTGGCATCAAGCCTCCATAGGACCAAGCGCCTGCCCTCTGCTACAAACGTAGCATGAACCATGGACTGGCCCATGTATAATATTTGGTTGGTGATTTTGTCCCTTTTTGGTGTGCACCTCTATCATATATATATACATATATACATGATATATATATGTATATGAGATATGTGCAAGCTATATGCACTCTCATATTTGCAGGGCCTGGGATTTTTCACTCTACAAAGCTTTTCCACATCTATAGTTCTTCACATGCACAAATCCTCAATATCAGGTTCCCTGAGAACAAGATGCTTGAGACGGGAACTGAGTTTTCTTTGTTGGCTCTTTAAGACTGTGAACAAACCAAGTGCTCTAAGTGTTGTTTTGACCGGTTAAAAATAAAATTCATTTTCTATCACAGAATAATTTTTGTTTTGTTTTGAAAATAGTTAGAAATGATACCATTAACACACACCCATGTACACCCAAAAAACAATATACGTACAAAAATAATGACGACAAAAAGCAACCACCACAACCATAAAACCAAATGAGAAAGAAAGATAACACATTGGTTTACCAAAGAATAATGACTTATGTGTAAGTTTTGTGTCAATATTACATTCCCCTGCGCTCCACCTGGCTCAGCAGCCATGTATCAAGTTCAAGATAATCGTCACCTTGACAAAATCTTGAAGTCTCTCAGAAAGGGGATCTAAATGAAGGATTTCTAGGTTAGCTTAGTCTGTAGGGAGTGTTTGACAGATTATCTTGATTACATTCATTGAAGTGGGAAGTCGTGCCCGTGCAAGCCAGCATTCTCTATGCAAGAGCCCCTGGAACAGGTAACTGAACCCTCGTATTGACGTTAGCCCATTGCTCTTTGCTTTGATTGAATCTGACTGACTCCCACCTGCTTCAAGTTCTGCTGCCTTGACATCCCTGCAATGATGGATTATAAAGTGGCACTGTGAGCCATGTAACCATTTTCCTCCAGTATGTCACTTTGTCAAGTGTTTTACTTCAGTAACAACAAGAAAAATGAAGATAGTAATACCGTAAATGTTTTGATGCACATCAATTATTGCTGAATCTAACAAAGGGGATATGGACCAACAAACTTTAAGGTCTAAGGTTGTCCTTCCTTAAAAGTATTCTAAGACACTAAGCAACATTTTATTTCTCTTAAGTTAGCTTGGTCCTGCTTTTCATACAGAGATAACTTCTTTGAAGTATAAAGAGTAATTATGTGATATCTTTCAACTGCTTTGCCAGTCTTAGATGAAAGATCTTATTTGGAAATTATTTAATTAATTAAGAAAGCCCAGATGTACATAATAAACAGAAACAGGCTGTTGCTGTAGCATCCTGTTTCAGTTCAAAGATAGTTTTGAAAAGAAAAATAAATGATTCTAAGAGCTTTGAAAGTACTGACTTCCCCTACCAATAATGGCTGGCATTTGTAACTGTTATCCTTGGGATTATGATTGACAGGTTGCATAAATCTAAATGTAATATTAGCAATCAAGCCTAAAATAGTGTCAAAACCTCCACACACAAAATGAATGTCAAACTCTCAACATGAGCCACAATAACCGGGCTCTCCTGCAAATCATAATCTTGACATTTTTTTAAATTAGAACTCTACAAGCACAGTAATTGCCTTTTGGTAAATTTTTTTGTTGTTGTTTTGGTTTTGGAGGGGTCAAATTTAAGCCATCTGTAGACAGATGGAAGGGAAAGGAGAATTCGAGCCGTTACCCAAAACTCTGCAGCTGTCGGGGTGTGCTTGAGACAGTCCTAATGGCTCATTAGCAACAGGCAATACTGCATCCTGAGGGAACAAAATGGGGCCAGCATGGAGATGGTGGTCAGAAGTACGGCGTTCTCATGGCTGCTTATTTATACAAATGTGGGTAATGATGGCCAGACTCATAATTACAAACTATCTTCTAGGCCTGAATGCAGAACCGACTCAAAATTGTTGCTACATCTTTACAGAGCTCGGGTATGTGAGTGAGAAATAACCAAGGCTCTGGATACTGTAGTGTATACATCTTCTTCTCACATTTGTCCCACTGTGATCTCCAGCCAACTTTTTTGATAGTTTTTACCATTTGTAGAAGAGAAGGACAGAATCTAAGGCATCCAAGAGGAGGACGTAAGCATTTTGTGAAATTTAACAATGCTGCAAAGCTGCAGAAGGTGTCTGGAGACACGAGAGTATATCTTCTGTATTTCATATTGGGTACTCCACACAGACTCATCTCAGGGTCTGATTTCTTCAACATACTGTTTGCGAGAATTATTTACGTATCTTATTGTGCTTTGTATGACCCCCATTAAGCGTTACTTTGATCAGGATAAGCAGGATATCATGCAGCTGACTCAGATGTGACAGATTCTTTAAATTTCCTTAAGTTGATCTTAGAATAGAAAACACAA
The DNA here is from genome assembly GCA_964023405.1 of Apodemus agrarius. Classification (NCBI taxonomy): domain Eukaryota; kingdom Metazoa; phylum Chordata; class Mammalia; order Rodentia; family Muridae; genus Apodemus; species Apodemus agrarius. Next base: position 32,798,704 of record OZ030018.1, on the reverse strand, counting down.
GAGTATTTACAAAGATGTTCATGTACTAGTCATCATTTATATAGCTTTTATTGATGCTCTTGTTCTCTTTCCTTAAACAAAAACCCACTGTAACTTTTGATAATATTGATAACGATTCCATCTTCAAATTTCTTATGGCTTAGCTGGCCCACTGTTGTGTTTTGCAATTTTCATACTTCCCCCAGTACTTTGTGCTTACTGGAGCATTCTCTATTGAGGGTGCTACAATAGATGTTCTTGCTTGTTACAATTTATTCATTTTTTAAAATTCCTTAGAATCATTTTATACTTTACAAATACTATTTGTTGCCTGCTGTACTTAAAAATGCCATGAAAAGAATTCTTGCCTGAGACTATAATATTTCTGTGCTTGCACAACTTTCCATAATTTCATCATTTAGTGACCAAGATTCTTTGATATACCTTAGTACTTATGGTATCTTGAAAGTCTCTTACATAGAAAAGGGTTTCCAGGAATGATTATCAGGGTAATAATTTGAACTCCCATTTGGAATGTTACATTTGGAATGGAAAAAAACAGCTTAAGAACACTTGGGGAGATAATTGCATCACAAAATATTTTCAAGATGTCAGAGTGAAAATATGCTCAAAGATAAAAATCCTGTGGGCTTAGGTTTCTCCATTTATCATGACTAAGTAGTATTCAGTATTGTCTTTTATGTAAGAGCAGATATTCTTTCAATCAAGAGGGTGGAATGCAATATAGCTCTCAGGGGAGAAAAGAAAACAAAACAAAAATGAGAATGTAATTTAACCCTTACCACACTGAAATGAAAAGATCATTAATGGAAAAGCAAATGGAAAGACAAAGGGGACCGATATAACGTGTTTGTAAATAGAAAATAGGTTGCTTCAAATATGCTATTTAAACACAGGGTGCAAATGTATTTTTTTAAAGATTTATTTATTTATTATATGTAAGTATACTGTAGCTTTCTCCAGGCACTCCAGAAGAGGGCGTCCATTATGGATGGCTGCGAGCCACCATGTGTTGATGGGATTTGAACTCAGGACCTTTGGAAGAGCAGTCAGTGCTCTTAGCCGCTGGGCCATCTCTCCAGCCCTGCAAATGTATTTCTATGTCAGAGTCTGGGGTCACTTGGGATTTTAGAGTTAGTTGTTGATGCCCCTGGCTGCCTAAGAGCATAATGGAAGTTCACTGAGTGCCAATGAGTTTCATGGATTACTTAAACAAGAGCAAGTGTTGTTATTAATATGAGTTATCTGTATCTTCTTACTGATTCAGTGATTAGTCATAAATTTACTGATTTCTGAAAATAACAAGGTATTCATCAGCTGATTGTCAGTATGACTTAATACCCAAGAATGTCAAGGAGACTGGATTTATCACAGCTCAAAGTTTTCAGTCCAACAGAACAGAGAGAATAGCATTACCTTTAGTAAGAAGAGAAGGAGATAATCATTAGTATTAGTCTTTATCTTTGTCATTGCATCCGGATGTCCAGTCTACAGGCTAGTACTACTCACACACTGAGTAGAATTTCTTTGCTTACTTATTTATCCCTAGATATAGCAGGAGGGAACATTTCATAGTCATCTAGAAATATCCCAATCTATTCAAATTAACACTCATCTAGAGCAACCATAACAAATCCTTCTGTTGTCAACTTGTCTACCTGTATCTGCCTCTACTATGAAATCCCATCTATGGTTCCCAAAAATGTAGTGTCCACATCATAATACAAAAATATTTCCATCATCAAAAGAAGGAATAGAACTGGATCACAGAGCAATACCCAATTCCATCAAGGATACCATTAGGTCCTATAGCTTCATTTCTTACAATGTTCTGCATATATCTATAATGATCTTAATGTTTGTTTACCCCACAAGTCTGTATGTTTAAGTCCTCCCTTCCTATTTGATGGTATTAAGAAGAGAAGTCTCTTGAAAGGTAATTAGATCTATAAACAAGAAATTGAGTACTCACCACATACTATATCCACCAGTGCTTCATTGTAGACATACAAATGTTCAGAACAAGGGAAAATATCTCTGTTGTTTATAAACTATTCTTCCTTAGGTATGTTGTTATTGCAGACCAAAAGGAGCAAGATCTCATTACAGAAGAGGTTTTCATTAATTGTAAGAAAAATATAAATTAAATTTTATGCTTATGAAATTTCCAATCAAAGATGTGCAAGGGGGTACATATTTATTTCATTTTCTTAAAGAAATTTTGGAAAAGTAGAAATACCACCTGTCAGGATGATAATGTGTTTTCTGGTGGGTAGAAAAAGAAGCTAAATCTCCTAAAGGATATGAGAACATGAATCAAAAGGTAGAAGCCCTTACAAGGGAAACACAAAAATCATTTAAAGAAGTTCAGGAGAATATGGGTCAACAGATAGAAGCCATTAAAGAGAAAACACAAAAATCACTTAAAGAAATACAGGAGAACTTGGGTCAACAGGCAGAAGTAATGAAAGAGAAAACACAAAAATCAAAGAATTACAGAAAACCCCCAAAAAATAAACAGTGAAGGAATTGAGCAAAACCATCCAGGATCTAAAAAGAGAAGTAGAAACAACTAAGAAATCACAAAGGGAGACAACTTTGGAGATAGAAAACCTTGAGAAGGAATCGGGGGCCATAGATGCAAATATCAACAACAGAATACAAGAGATAGAAGAAACAATCTCAGATTCCGAAGATACCATAGAAAACATTGACTCAACAGTCAAAGAAAATGCAAAATGCAAAAGGCTTGTAACCCAAAACATCCAGGAAATCCAGGACACAATGAGAAGACCAAACCTAAGGATTATAGGTATAGATGAGAGTGAAGATTTACAACTTAAAGGGCCAGCAAATATCTTCAAGAAAATTATGGAAGAAAACTTCCCTAAGTTAAAGAGAGAGATGCCCATGAATATACAAGAAGCCTACATAACTCCAAACAGACTGGACCAGAACAGAAATACCTCCTGTCACATAATAATCAAAACCTCAAATGTACTAAACAAAGAAAGAATATTAAAGGCAGTAAAAGAAAAAGGTCAAGTAACATATAAAGGAAGACCTATCAGAATTACACCAGATTTCTCACCAGAGACCATGAAAGCTAGAAGATCCTGGGTGGACCTCATGCAGACTCTAAGAGAAGACAAATGTCAGCCAAGACTACAATACTCAGCAAAACTCTCAATCTGTTCTTCATAGAGTTAGAGCAATTCTCAAAATCATCTGGAATAACATAAAACCCAGGATAGCTAAAACTATTCTCAACAGTAAAAGAGCTTCTGGGGGAATCAGTATCCTGGACCTCAAGCAATACTACAGAGCAATAGTGTTAAGAACTGCATGGTATTTGTACAGTAACAGGCAGGTGGATCAATGGAATAGGATTGAAGACCCAGAAATAAACCCACACACCTATGATCACTTGATCTTTGACAGAGGAGCTAAAACCATCAAGTGGAAAAAAGATAGCCTTTTCAACACATGGTGCTGGTTAAACTGGAGGTCAGCATGCAAAAGAATGCAAATTGATCCATTCTTATCTCCTTGTACTAACCTCAACTCCAAGTGGATCAAGGACCTCCACATAAAGCCAGACACACTGAAACTAATAGAAAAGAAACTGCGGAAGAGCATTGAACACATGGGCACTGGAAAATTTCCAGAACAAAACACCAATAGCTTATGCTCTAAGATCAATTATTGAAAAATGAGACCTCATAAAATTACAAAGTTTCTGTAAGGCAAAGGACACTGTCAGTTGGGCAGATCAGCAACCAACGTATTGTAAAAAGATCTTTACCAACCCTACATCCAACAGAGGACTAATATCCAATATATACAAAGAACTCAAGAAGTTAGACTCCAGGAAGCCAAACAACCCTATTAAAATATGGGGGTACAGAGCTAAACAAAAACTTTTCACCTGAAGAACTTCAGATGGCTGAGAAACACCTTAAGGAATGTTCAACATCATTAGTCATTAGGGAAATGCAAATCAAAACAACCCTGATATTTCATCTCACACCAGTCAAAATGGCTAAGATTAAAAACTCAGGAGACAACAGGTATTGATGAGGATGTGAAGAAAGAGGCATACTCCTTCACTGCTGGTGGGATTGCAAGCTGGAACAACCACCCTGGAAACCAGTCTGGCAGATTTCCTCAGAAAACTGGGCAGCATGACACTTCCAGACGACCGCATTATACCACTCTTGGACATATACTCAGAGGATGGCATGCAATGAGGACACATGCTCCACTATATTCATAGCAGCCTTATTTATAATAGCCAGAAGCTAGAAAGAACCCAGATGTCCTTCAATGAAGGAATGGCTACAGAAAATGTGGTATATTTACACAAGGGAATACTACTCAGCAATTAAAAACAACAAATTCATGAAATTCTTAGGCAAATGTTTGGAACTGGAAAATATCATCCTAAGTAAGATAACCCAATCACAAAAGAACACACATTGAATGCAGTCACTGATAAGTGGATATTAGCCCAGAACCTCTGAATACCCAAGACACAATTCATATATCAAATGATTCCCAAGAGGAAGGAAGGAGAGGGCCCTGGTCTTGGAAAGGCTTGATGCAGCAATATAGGGGGTTACCAGGACAGAGAAGTAGGAGGTGGTTGATTGGGGAATGGGTAGAGGGAAGAGGGCTTATGAGACTTATGGGGAGGGGGGAACCAGGAATCATTTGGAATGTAAAGAAAGAATATGGAAAATAAAAAGACTGTATCCAGGTTATATTCAGCACAGATAAAATTTTCACAAAACAAAAATTACTGTAATAAGAGAATAATAAATGCAATACCCACATGAAGATTTGAAGCAAAAGTCTACATGATTACCAGAGTAAGATAGGTTTAAAAAACAGGAAGATGGATAGATATAGACGATATCTATAGTTTGTGAAAATGGTAACTGAAAAAGGCAGAATAGAGAAATTGGAAGGTTTATTAAACAGAATACCTCTCAAAGATGCCAAAGCCACAGATCTTCCACCAAATGACTGTTCAAATAATAGCTGGAAAGAATGTAGACATGCCAAAGTGGATGGAGGAAAGAATGTTGAGGACTGGAGGAATAGTATGCAGCAGGAATGAGCAACCCATTGGATATTCACTGCAAACTGCTAGCCCTGAAAACATACAGATAAGTAAGAGGCAAACTGAGCAGATTATATTTATGATACATATACAATTGTATATCCATCCATCCATCTATCTATCTATCTATCTATCTATCTATCTATCTATCTATATGGATATGGATATGGATATGGATATATAGATATAGATATAGATATAGATATAGATATAGATATAGATATAGATATAGATATGCATGTAACAATCTAAGAAAAGGCCATGACTTTGAAAAAGGGCAGTAACAGGTATATGGAAGAAACAATGACTTCATGAAATTCTCAGGCAAATTGATGAAACTACAAAATATCATCCTGAGTGATGTATCCCAGTCACAAAAGAACACACATGATATGTACTCACTGATAAGTGAATATTAGCTCAAAAGCTTGGAATACCCAAGATACAAAACACAGACCATATGAAGCTCAGGAAGGAAGACAACAGTGTGGATGCTTCAGTCATTCTTAGAAGGGGGAACAAATTAATCACAGGAGGAAGTACAGGGACAAAGTGTGGAGCAGCGACTAAAGGAAAGGCCATCCAGAGACTTCCCCACCTGGGAATCCATTCCATATACAGCCACCAAACCCTGATACTATTGTGGATACAAAGAAATGCTGACAGGAGCCTAATATGTCTGTCTTTGGAGAGGCTATGCCTGAGCCTGACAAATACAAATATGGATGCTCATGGCCAACTATTGGTCTGAGCATGGGGACCCCAATGGACGAGTTAGGGAAAGGACTGATAGAGCAGAATGGGTTTTTATCCCCACAGGAAGAACAATAATATGACCAACCAGAGCCTTAGAGATCTCAGGGACTAAAACACCAACCAAAGGATACAAATCGAGGAACCCATGGCTCCAGTTGCATATGAAGCAAAGGATGGCCTTATCTGGCATCAGTGAGAAGAGAGGCCATTGGTTCTGTGAAGGTGCAATGTTCCAGTGTAGGGGAATGCCAGGGCAGTGAGATGGGAGTGATTGTGGGGTGGCGGAATACCCTCACAGAAGCAGGGGACGGGGAGATAGGATAGGGGTTGTGTGGCAGGGAAACCAGGAAAAGTGATAAGGAAATGGTTCTAAGGCTTAGAAGATTATTCCTAATCATCAGCAACCTTAGAGTGATTACAGACATTCTTTTATGAAGATGAGTCAGGATACAAACATTTGACAACAGAGACAGAAATTAGAAGGAGTCAGGAAAGGGGTCTACAGTCAAGGAAGACAGAAAGTCACGAAAGACAAAGAAATGGAATTCTTAATGTGACCAGAGCAAGTGAAGCTGTGTTGCCATCCCAGCTTTAGAATTTCTGACCTCTTCAACAGTGAGAGTAAAATCCTATTGTTTTACCTCTCAAATTTTTTACACACAAAAATGGAAAATTAATATGGAGAAAAGGAAATAATCAAGAGGATAATGAATAGGGCTGTCTTAATGGTGAACATAAAAATATCAAAAACCAGTATATTTGTGATAAAATGAATCCACAAACTATAAAAAACAACATTCGATGACAAAGAATATATATGCATCTATATGTATATACACATGAATATATGTATATATATATTTACACATATTGGCTAAAGCTAGACCGAGATCATTTTAAAATGAACTTAAAGTGACAAAAATTATATGTACATAGTTTTGGAATACAGTATGATGTGTTTGTGTATGTGATGGTGATTATTTGCTAACTTGGAATGGCAAGAGTGAGCTGCTTAGCATAGGGGTTGTTTTAAGCATTGATTATTTTTATAGTCAGAGTATGAAAAATACATTGTCTTAGTATTTCTGGTATACAATAATACAACTACTAACCATCATGCTGTAGCATCCTGAGTTTGTTCCCCCTGCATTGCCAAATGCTGTGTAGTTTATTTCCCAGTCACTCTATTCAACTATGGGCTAGCCTAATCTATCCCTTGACTCTATTAGGCAGGGAGTATGAAATAATCTTTAAATCTGCCCGCAGAAGGATTCCAAACAAGAATTCAAGTTGAAAAGTAACCTATGTTATCAAGGATCTACTTCAAGCTGGGCATCCTATTTCTCATAGCCATCATGGGATGCGAAAGGACGATACATGATTTTAAATGGATAAAATATATGATTTTAGAGGCTGATATTTATATTGAGTCAAGCCACTAATCAAAATGAGATAAAAGTACTTTGCAAAACTCAAAAACTTAGTTAATCAAGCTATTATTTTTTTTCTTGAAAGAAATACATAATACCATATTCTAGCAAAATAAACCATGGATCAGAGTAAAAAGAAAAAAAGAACAAATTTCAGAATTGTGAAACTAAAGAAAATATAATTGTATAATAGGGGCACAGTAGAAGTGAAACTAAGGTAATCAATTTGAAATAAATAATTCATACATTTTGAGGAAACGAAAATCAAGAAAAAGAAAAGTACTCTGGAATCAATGACATACAAGAAAAATTAAGTGGCATTGGAAACAAAATTTAAAAATATACTATTCAGTAAAAATTAAAAGACAGCCTACTATCTGTATTAGTCAGGGTTCTCTAGTTATGGAACATATGGAATGTCTCTAATTATTAAGGGAATTTGTTATGATGATACAGTCTGTAGTTCAACTAAGCCAACAATGGGCAGCTGCGGACAGGAGGTTCATGAATCTAGTAGTTGCTCAGTCCCACCAGAAAGTTGTTTAATCTGGCTGTCCATAGAACTAGGTTCCAACATACTTGCTGACAAGGAAGTGCAAGCAGTCAAAGAATAGTGAATCTTCCTTCTTCCAATGTCCTTATGTAGGCCGCTCGCAGATTAAGGTGTGTACCACCATGCCTGGATTTGAGACTTGCTTGTCCCATGCTGACCTTGAATTTAGAGATCTCCTTCTCTCAGTCTCCTGGGATTAAAGGCATGTACTACTTTACCTGATCCTAAGCTTTTCATGTCTACTATACCTCAAGATCTCCATGTCAAGATCCAAGTTAGAAACTTGTGTCTTCCAGCCTTGAGATCTGGATCACAGGTGTGCCCTCACAATTCTTCATTGTAGTTCATTCCAGATGTAGTAAAGTTGACCAACTAGGAATAGTCACTGCACTACCTTACAAGTCTTGGGTTTGTTTGTTTGCTTGCTTGCTTGCTTGTTTGTTTAACTGATTTTTTTTTCCTCTTCAGTATTTGAACAATGATTTATACAAAGTCTGGTTAGTTATGCTTGATCTCGAAGCACAGATTGTTTGAAAATGCTTTTCAGAGAATGGACAGGTTCAGTTTGATGTGAATTTCATTTTTCTTGTTTTTTTTTAAGGTTATTTATTAAATCTAAGTACACTATAGTTATCTTCACACACCAGAAAAAGGCATCAGATCTCATTACAGATGGTTGTCAGCCACCATGTGGTTGCTAGGATTTGAACTCAGGACCTTCGTAAGAACAGTCAGTGCTCTTAACCGCTGAGCCATCTCTTCAGCCCCCTCATTTTTCATTTATAGTGAATCAGATATTGTTCATGTAGAGTGCTATTTTATCTTTAATTTTGTATCAAAATCTAATTTATTTCTAGATATTAATTACTTTAAGCAGAATGACGTTAAGGGAGGGATAATATAAAAATCCCCTATTTTATGAAGACTATAGGCTACTTATCTTCTTATTGTACTCTGCTGTCATTATCTATTTCCTATCTTGAGCCCAGAAGCTCTGAATACTCGAGGCATAAATAGCAAATCAAAAGATTCCCATGAAGGAAGAGCACCCTGGTCCCGAAAAGACTGGATCCAGTTTTGTAGGAGAGTACCAGAACAGAGAAATGGTGGTGGGGGGGGTGATTGGGGAATATTTGGGGGAAGAGAACTTATGGGACATATGGTGAGGGGGAAACTGGGAAAGGGGAAAGCCTTTGGAATGTAAACAAAGAATATAGAAAATTTAAAAAAAAAACCCAAACAAACTATATCTCCGAGTCTCAGTGTCTCTTTGCAAAAACTTATGAGTTTATACATGTTTCCTGAACTTTAGATGCAGGAGTTGTGTTGTAGATGTCTCCATCTGGGATGGCATTACATTCCTACAGTTTATACATGAGTTTCTTTTAAACTTTAGCTATCCGAATTAAAATGTAATTACTTCATTTACCACTTTCCTTTCATTTCTCCAAACCTCCCATGGCCTCCCTTGCTCCTTCTCAAATGTGTGGCCTCTTTTTCTTTAATTGATATACTTAAATGTAAGCATAAGTATATAAATGGAACCTGCTGAGATGATTTAGTGTTGTACACACACACACACACACACACACACACACACACACACATATGATTTTGAGGCTGAGCATTTGGTATAACCAATTGGATAACCAATTAGGGTGCTCATACCTAGGGAAAACGAATTTTCTCCTTCCCCTCCCCCTCTCCCTCTCTCCTTCCCCTCCTGGTACTCCTCCTCCTGCCCATCCCCCTTCCCCTCTCTCTCCTTCTATCTCAGCAATCATTAGTTGCCTGTAGCTCTTTGTCTATGGTGGGTCCCATGATATTTCCCCTTTTCAGGTTAACAATGCTATTGGACTTTATAGTGTGAGCTTTATTTAGGTCACCAAATTGCTGCAGTGTTACATTTCAGCTTCCCAGTCATTTCCAGGAGACACAGTCTCAAGCAGACTTCCTAGTCCTCTCTGGTTCTTACAAACTTTCTGTCTCCTCTTCAGTAATATTTCCTGAACTTTAGATGCAGGAGTTGTGTTGTAGATGTCTCCATCTGGGATGGCATTACATTCCTACAAGATTCCTTTAGGAAGCAGCTCCTGTTTTATGATAGCGCCTCTACTTACCGTCAGAATTCAAACACCTAGCACTGTTAGAGGATAACTCAGATGAGAGAATAGTTTACAGTTTCAGGTAGGAGCATGTTTCCTGGAGTAGTTAAGTGAGTGGTTCTTTTTTTTAAAAAAAGTATTTATTTATTTATTTATTTATTTATTTATTTATTTTATATGAGTACATTGCAGGTGTCTTCAGACACACCAGAAGAAGGCATCAGATCTCATTACAGATGGTTGCGCACTACCATGTGGTTGAACTTAGGACCTCTGGAAGAGCAGTCAGTACTCTTAACCACTGAGCCATCTCTCCAGCCCAGGTGAATGGTTCTTTAGGGAAGAAGAAACAATCAAGTCTTTTACAAACTTGTCTCTACAGCATACTGCTCAGTATTTGAAGTAGAAAGTACCACTGGGTTTAATTACACAGTTCTAACATCTGTAGCTATGAATGATCATACTAATTTTTATAGATTTTCACTCAGCTGAGGCCACTGGAAGCATTAGTACTATTTGAAATGTAACTGCCCGCAGTTACATGGAACGGGTTACCTGGAAGGGAAGCTGGGGATGTATGGGAAGGCGGCCAAAAATAGACTGAAACCAAGATAACACCTGCTATTCAAGGTCTCAAAGTTTAATGAAGAACTCCCAATGTACATAGGCAGGGGGAAAAGGCTGGAAGCTTCTCAGCAGAATCAGTTCAGTTGCTCTGCAGGTGGCTAGTGTTTCTCAGGAAACAGCAGGTCTTTGAAGAAAAATGGGCTTCACCTTTGTCTGAGCACTCCACCCTAGGTGGAGGGGATTATGGCTGACACAGGAGTTCCCGCTCAAAGACTGGAAGAGGGACTTCACATTGGTCAATGTCAAGTTCCTGCCAGGTGGCATGGCACCTCAATAAGGTTCTAACATCTGTAGCTATGAATGATCATACTAATTTTTATAAATTTTCACTCAGCAGAGGTCATTGGAAGCCTTGGTACTATTTGAAACCCCTGGGTGTATTTCACAGAATACAGTACAGGCTCGGAGGAGGCTTTCTTAGCATGCAGCCTCTGTAACATCGGTGCCACACACATACAGGGACTCACAGCTGTGTGTGGGTTCTGGAACGTTTGGCAGCAGCAAGGTTTTGTGGATTTGCAAGGACCAAAATTAATTGAAATTAATCCCAAATCTAACGTGTAATAAAAACAAGATGTTTCTTCAGTGCTCACCCTCTTGGCAGAGGGACATCACTGCAGCCTGGGTTCTGAACCCAAACTTGTGCATCTGCACTGGTAGTACCCTCGCTGCATGTGACACCAGCATGTGTGAAACAGCACAGCTCAGATTGTAGACTCCGGGATGGTACAAATTGCAACAACTCTACCGGATCTATATAATTAAAGAAAACAAAGGCTATTAACATTTTCTTACTGTGATTTTTCAACTTGTCAATAGCAAGGTAGGATATTTTTGACTGTATTCTATTAATATGTTTGATTTAAATTTCTCCATTTGAGTTGTTGACTTGAGTTTCATCCAGAAAATATTAAGTGAATTTTTGTTTGGAATTAGAACAAAATTTCCAATAATTTCTGAAATGTTCCTGAGCATGCTTCTATCACTTGGTACTATGAAATTGTACGGCGTGGCATTCTTAGTATTATGTATTCCAAAAATCAAAATTGCAATCAACTCTGAAAAACATTGAAGATATCGAAGATACTATAACCTATAGTGCCCAATATTCAGCTATTATTTTTAGTTTTTATGTAAAAAAAAATAAGTAAAGCTACTTACCACATTAGTACAATTATTTGCTTATCGTCATATTAGTGTGATGAGTTCTTTTGATTTTTTTTTTTTTTTGTTTCCATCTTCAGTCCCTCTCCTGGATTTCTTCAATGTGAACTTATATTTAAGGAAATATGTTTCATCAGAGAAAGCATCACTTTTCATTATTCAATGACCTCCAAGTAAACTGTTTTCTCCCAACAAACTCTGGTGGCATTTTCCTTTCCTCTTAGCTCTTTAGTCAGGACACTCTCTGCTGTGGTTCTCTGGTGATGACTAAGGTGCTCTTGGGTGCTGTTCCTGGTTCAGGATTCTTATCCTTCATGTTAGTGGTTGGCCAGAGGTCTACTGGAGCAGTGTGTGTGTGTGTGTGTGTGTGTGTGTGTGTGTGTGTGTGTTATCTTCCCTTGCCCTTTCCTGCCATGTCAAAGCTTAAAAGCCTCCTAAATATTATGCAATACTCAGAGGTTTATTACATTTTAATTTTTACAATTGTTTTCACACTTGAGTTTATTAATGTAAACAAAAATAAATTTAATCATGACATTAACACTCTTGTCCCCATTTCCAGTTAGATTTAAAGTTGCGCCATTAGTTGCTAAAAGTCTCAACCTAATCTTTAACACCTATTTGGTAATGTAGTGGTTCTGGGATAATAGTTAATCACTATGGACCTTGGTCTTACCCTCGCTAATATAAGAACATAAATGATACTATTTATTTAATACTGACTCTGTCTGAGCTACATAAATAAGAGACTAACATTAGACTACTGACTGAAACATGAGTATTGTTTTATGTTATTCCGTCTGTTCTCCATTATGTCTTATGTTCCACCAGGAAAGATCTTTCTGACTGCAGCAGCATTACCATTTGCAGCTTTCCATTACATCTCTCTCAAAAGATTCCCTACCAAAGTTTATCCTCAGATAATAATCTGATGAATAGCTTACAAGAGTTGCCATTATTAACCACTGTCTCTTTTCTTCCCATGGATGTCTTTAATTCCTTTGGTTTTAGTAGCAAAACTCCTCTTTGGGAATGTTGCAACCACAAAGACCTGCTTTGCAGAGAAAAGTGAACTTAAGTTTGAACTCCAAGCTGCTAAAACCCATTTATTAATTTTGTCAAGGAGAAAATTAAAATGAGGTGAAATTAAAAAGCAACAACAATATATGAACTCAGATTCTTATACTAATTTGCATGGAAGCTCTGGGCACCATTTTGACTTGGATAGTTAACATTTTTGATCCCTACACAATACTTTAAAGAACAATCCCTCGTGAAATCAGTGATTGCATGACTAAATTGCAGATATGTTCCTTTATCTGGGCCCAGTATACAGAATACATCCATAATCCCAGAACTTTGTGACAGAGGCAGGAACTTGAATTTGGCACCAACCTGGGATATTGAGACTTGCTCTCAAAATAAATGAACTAATATCTCTCAGAATCATTGTAAGCAGTACTGATTTTAATTTTTTCTGATAGATACAGACCCATTTTAATGAGAAACACACTGTGACAATCCATCAAGAAATGAAGTCAAAGTAGCAATTTGATGATAAGAAGGACTTGAAACCTTGACTGCCTTCTTACATTTTCTCAGATTTCTTTCTTCAAAATGTTCTTTTATAATTTGATGAATATTGTTGAATTTGAGTTTCTTTCATGTTTCTTTGTATTCTGGTTTGATTTGATCATCCATTTTATTAGATAAAAGTAGCTCCTGGGAAGGAACTGAATCAAACACACCTCTGGGTGTCTGTCTTAGACAGAATTATCTAAGCAACCTGAAAAAAAAAAGGTCTATTAATTGAACCATCCTCTCTGTACTCTGCCTGCCATGGGTGAAGAGCTCTACCCCAAACGCCTGTTTGCATGATACTCTGTCTCATCCTGGGTAGACAGTGATGGGACTTGGTGACAGTGGACTAAACCTTTGAAACCATTAGTCAAAATAAAATTATTTTTAAGTTGCTTGTGTCTGACATATGGTCACAATGATAAAACTTTGAAAAATAAAAACATCCTTCTTGCTGGGCGGGGTGGCGCACACCTGTAATCCTAGCACTTGGGAGGCAGAGGCAGGCAGATTTCTGAGTTCGAGGCCAGCCTGGTCTACAGAGTGAGTTCCAGGACAGCCAGGACTACACAGAAAAACCCTGTCTCGAAAAACCAAAAACAAACAAACAAACAAACAAACAAAAACCTTCTTTAATCACAGTCTGGTCATTATTTTATACCAGCAATTAATGTGTATGTCCCTAATGGATCTGGGACTTTCCTCAAGTCCATGATCACACATACAATCAAAACAATAGCTTATAGCTCTTTCTTCGATTTTTTAAAATTTATATTTATTTATTTATTTATTTTACTGTTTTTTATTCGATATATTCTTTATTTACATTTCAAATGATATCCCCTTTCCTAGATACCCCCTCCCTGAAAGTCCCATAAGCCCTCTTCTTTCCCCCTGTTCCCCAATCACACCCTTCCCATTTCGCTGTCCTGGTATTCCCCTACTCTGGTGCACTGAGCCTTTCTAGGACCAGGGGCCTCTCCTTCCTTCTTCTTGGGCATCATTTGATATGTGAATTGTTTCTTGGGTATTCAGAGCTTCTGGACTAATATCCGCTTATCATTGAGTGCATACCATGAATGTTCTTTTGTGACTGGGTTGCCTCACTGAGGATGACTTTCTCCAGTTCCACTTACTTGCCTAAGAATTTCATGAATTCATTGTTTTAATAGCTGAGTAGTATTCCATAGTGTAAATATACCACATTTTCTGTATCCATTCCTCCAGTGAGGGATATCTGAGTTCTTTCCAGCTTCTGGCTAATATAAATAGGGCTGCTATGAACATAATGGAACATGTGTACTTATTATATGCTGGGGAATCCTCTAGGTTTATGCCCAGGAGTGGAATAACAGTGTCCTCCAGTAGTATTATGCCCAGTTTTCTGAGGAACCGCCAGACTGATTTCCAGTGGTTGTACCAGTTTGCAACCCCACCAGCAGTGGAGGAGTATTCCTCTTTTTCCACATCCTCAACAGCACCTGTTTTCTCCTGAGTTTTTGATCTTAGCCATTCTGACTTGTGTAAGGTGAAATCTCAGGGTTGTTTTTATTTGCATTTCCCTGATGACTAAGGATGTTGAACATTTCTTTAGGTGCTTCTCAGCCATTTGATATTCCTCTGGTGAAAATTCTTTGTTTAGCTCTATACCCCATTTTTCATAGGGTTATTTGGTTTTCTGGAGTATAACTTCTTGCATTCTTTATATATATTCGATATTAGCCCTCTATTACATGTAGGGTTGGTAAAGATCTTTTCCCAATCTGTTGGTTGCCATTTTGTCCTATTGACAGTGTCCTTTGCCTTACAGAAACTTTCCAATTTCATGAGGTCCCATTTATCAATTCTTGATCTTAGAGAATGAACTATTGGAGTTCTATTTAGGAAATTTCCCCCTGTGCCAATGAGTTCAAGGCTCTTTTCCACTTTCTTTTCTATTAGATTCAGTGTATCTGATTTAATGTTGAGGTCCTTGATCAATGTGGATTTTAGCTTTGTGCAAGGTGACAAATAAGGGTCTATTTTTATTTTTCTACATACAAATAGCCAGTTAGACCAGCACCATTTATTGAAGATACTTTCTTTTTTCCATTGTATATTTTTGGCATTGTTTTCAAAGATCAAGTGTCCATAAGTGTGAGGTTTTATTTCTGGGTCTGCATTTCTATTCCACTGATCAACATGTCTGTGTCTCTATCAATTCTTGCAGTTTTTATCACTATTACTCTGTAGTAAAGCTTGAGGTCAGGGATGATAATTCCCCCAGCCATTCTTTTACTGTTAAAAATTATTTTCGCTATTCTGGGCATTTTTGCCTTTCCAGATGAATTTGAGAATTGCTCTTTCCATATCTTTGAAGAATTGTATTGGGATTTTGTTGGGGATTACTGTTATTAGTGTTAAGATCTCTCCAGGTTAGTTACCATGGCACATAGAGCTATGAGTTTTTCTCTAAGTACTGCTTTCATTTTGTCTCATAAGTTTGGGGATGACATATCAACATTTTCATTAAATACCAGGAAGTCTTTAATTTCTTTCTTCATTTCTTCCCTGACAAAGTTATCATTGAGCAAAGAGTTGTTCAGTTTCCATGTGTATGTGGCTTTATGTAGTTTTTGCTGTTATTAAAGACCAGCCTTTAATAATAAATTTGGTGATATAATAGGATGCATCATATTATTTCAATCTTCTTGAATCTGTTGAAGGTGTCTTGTGACCAATTATATGGTTGATTTTGGAGAAGGTACCATAAGGTGCTGAGAAGAAGGTGTATTCTTTTGTTTTAGAGTGAAATGTTCTGTAGATATCTATTAAATCCATTTGGTTCATAACCTCTCTTAGTTTCACTGTGTCTTTGTTTAGTTTCTCTTTCAATGACCTGTCCATTGAAAAGAGTGGGGTGTTGAAGTCTCCGACTATTATCGTGTGGGGTTCAATATGTGTTTTGAGCTTTAATAACGTTTCTTTTTTGAATGTTGGTGCTCCTGTATTTTAGACAAAGATGTTCAGAATTGAGACTTTGTCTTGGTGGATTTTCGCCTTGATGAATATGAAGTGTCCTTCCTCATCATGCTTGATAACTTTTGGTTGAAAGTTTATTTTATTGGGTATTAAGATGGCAGCTCCTGCTTGTTTCCTGGGACCATTTGCTTGGAAGACTTTTTCCATCCTTTTACTCAGACATAGTGTCTCTCTTTGTTATTGAAGTGTGTTTCTTGTATGCATCAAAATGCTGTATCTTGTTTGCAAATCCAGTCTGTTGGCTTATGTCTTTTTATAGGTGATTGAGTCTATTAATTTTGAGAGATATTAAAGAGAGATGACTGTTGGTTCCTGATATGTGTGTTTTTGTAGGTGGCTTTATGTGCTTGTGGTTCTCTCCTCCTGGCTTTGTTGTGAGATACTTAATATATTTTCCTTTCTTTGGTGCCGGTACCTTCCTTGTGTTGAAGTTTTTCTTCTAGGATCCCCTGTAGGGCTGGATTGGTAGATAGATACTCTTTGAATTTGTTTATTTTTCCTGGAATATTTTGGTTTCCCCATTTATGTTGATTGAGAGTTTGCTGGGTATAGCAGCCTTGGTTGGCATTTGTGTTCGCTTACAGTCTGCATGGCCTCTGACCAGCCTCTTCTGGCTTTTATAGACTGATGAGAAGTCTGGTGTAATTCTGATAGGTCTACCTTTCTATGTTACTTGGCCCTTTTTCCTTGAAGCTTTTACTATTTCTTTGTTCTGGGTGTTTAGTGTTTTGATTATTATGTGACAAGAGGATTTTCTTTTCTGGTTCCATTCACTTGGTATTCTATAGGCTTCTTGTACCTTTATAGCCTTCTCTTTCTCTAGTTTGGGGAAGTTTTCTCCTGGGATTTTGTTGGAGATATCTTCAGGTCCTTTGAGCTGGGAATCTTCATTCTCCTCTATTCTGATTATTTGGTCTTTTCATTGTGTCCTGAATTTCCTGGATGCTTTGGGTTAGGAGTTGTGTCAATCTCTTTTATGGTATCTTCTACACCTGAGATTCTCTCTTCTATCTCTTGTATTCTGTTGGAGATACTTACTTCTGTAGTTCCTGACTTCTTTCCTAGGGTTTCCACTCCCAGGTTTTCCTCCATCTGTGTTTTCTTTATTGTTTCTGCTTCCACTTTTAGGTATTGGATCACTTTATTCAATTCCTTGACCATTTTACCTGTTTTCCTATATTTCTTTCAGCTAGTTATTGATATTCTCCTTAAAAGACTCTATTATCTTCATGAGATAGGATTTTAGGACAGATTCCTGATTTTCAGGTGTGTTGGTATATCCACAGCTTGCTGTGGTAGGAGAACTGGGTATTGATGATGCTCACATATATTGCCTTCTGTTGCTTGTGGTCTTGCGCTTGCCTTTCACCATCTGGATATCCCTGGTGTTTGTTGGCCTGGGTGACTGTCTGGAGTCTGCCTCTTTTGTCCCTGGGTTGCTTCAAGTCTCCTGATAGGCCTGAGGCCCTGGCTGTAGCAGACCACCTGTGGGGCCTTCCACCTGTGGGCTCTTCACAGGGGCAAAGAAGCTGCTGATCTGTTGCTCTGGCTGCAGTAGACCTCGTGGGAAGCCTCAGACTGTTGGGTCTTCAGTGGAGCAGTCAAACTGTTGTCCAACTTGCTCTGAGTGCAGATGATCCTCAACTTCTCTGAGTACAGCAGGTCCTATAGGATGGTTCAGGATATGGTGTCTTGAGAGGAGCGGACCAGCTAGCAGTCTGCCCAGCCGAAAGGACCATGTGGAAGGGGCAGAAGGGACAGATTGGGAGTGGTATTCTGGAGGGTGGCAGTTTTGATGGGTGATGGGTCCTGAGTCCACCGTCCTCCCTGCAGCAGCTCTGGGACTCCAGAGTTGGAAGGGGAGGTGTGTCTTCTTACCAACTACTCTGAGTCCCCATGATTGGTCAGGATATGGGGTCTTCACTGGAGCAGACCAGCTAGGAGTCTGACTCAGCAGAAAGGACCAAGGAGAAGGGTGCTTCTTCCTCTTTCTTAGATGTGTTCCCTAGCTTTGATTTGTTGAGGAAAGACAGCTCCATAAATTTCACTTAGTTTACTTTGGTTCCTACATTTTGATTGTATTATTTCATCCATTGATTGCTTTAGGATTGTATGTTCATTCATACTTCAGTGGAGTCTGAACTAGTCTGGCATTCCTCCCAAGCATTTTTAGTATCTTGAGGCCAGGAAACATGACAGTTATCTTTACACTTCCAGTGTCAATCAGTGATTGTATAGATTATGTTCTGAGTGAACTGTTAGTAAATAATAAAATGTTACACTTTCAGTGTATGAAAAATTCTAAGATTACCCAGACAGACAGACAGACACCTAGTTATCCAAGAGCATGGACATTGTGCACTATTTGCATCTTCATTGCATTCATGAGAAGGTGAGAGAGGGAGCCTATACCTTGGACCAGGCATACGGTCCTTCAGATACTGTGCTTCAGATGCTGGTGTCCAAGTTCAATGTTATCAAGCTTTCCCTGGACAAAAAGAAGGACAGCCGAACAAAAGATGGAATTGGATGTTCTTCGAGGTTATTCCTCTTCTGACATTTTGTGATTCTAGGATATTTTTTAGAGCCTTTGGATATAATATATACAGATGAAACATGTAAAAATGCCTTAAAATGTTATGAAAAACCCTAACTATTCATATTTATTCACTGTGCATTCCTTGTCTGATAAAATGATTATGTTTCACATCAATTAGCCATAGCATGCCTATTCATCCTCTCACCTACTTACAATTTCATTCAAGTTCATTTCCCGGAGATAAGTGGTTCTGTTTTAAATGGAATCAATTAGATAGGAGTCACCTTGCATATGGAATTTGACAGTTCACGAAGCTGAAGTTCTGCCTCTTTCTGAAATAAAAGTTTGATTCCAGATCTTGGATTTATACATGTTAAATCAGATAGAATTGAGGGAGATGCTCTGGGGAAGCTCATAGGATGTACCAATGAAGAGATATTCCCTACAGAGCTCTATCAAGCTTCAGTATTCCTGAAATGAAAGGACCCCAGGACACATTATGTTTCTGAATACAGTCATCACAGGGATGGGGATAAAGACACACTGTGGCCGAGCGAGATGTATACCTTGCTGTCATGTTATTTCACTTACATGGAAAGGCAATTATGCAAATGGCATCCTCTATCCCACCTGAGATCATGACAACCTAGAAAAGTCCCTGACAACTAATCAAAGCTAAACCAAAAGCAAAGGTATTGATCACTGGGAAAGGAGTATGAACTCTACCTAAGTAATTCCTCAACTGAAAGGTTTAGAAGGATGAAACTTTACTGATTGTCATGTGAAAGAATAAGAGAAAGGGCTACAAAAATTGTCACACACTATATTACTGTTCTGAAAAAGAGAAAGTCAATGGGAAAAAGTTGACTCTCTTTGAATAGCTGAGTATCTACGGATCTGCAGTATAAACATATGACTCACTCAAGCATGTAATAAACTTATTTGTACATATTTTTGTTATAAAAAGTTCCTAAAACATTTTCCATAGTTTATTATGTGAAGGGTTTAGTTTGGCTTTCTGGAGTTGGTGGTAGAATTTTTTTACCATTTTTTTTTCCTTTTATTGCTAACTATGCAAGAAAATGTTTAACTGATGGTGTTGTAACATTAGAGTGAAGCACTTCTCATAGACATCTGAAAGTAAGTGGATATAACATATCCACTGCTTACTCAACAGGTCTTCAAACAGTTTTAAACCCATACTTGATCTTACATTGGGTTTTCACTAATCTGCAATCAGAGGCTGGGAACCTCACTAAGACGTTAGGTAGCATTCATCAGGGGTTTGGTGATCGACTTTGATTCTAGTTTATTTTTTTGAGAATTATCTATTCATTTACTTTTGAGAAAGGATCACATTGTTATTTTCAGTTTTAGCTGGAACTCACCGTACTTGTACCTCAGTATCTCAAATGCAGTGATTATGATTGTGTGCTACCTCAGTCTGGAAGTCAGTCAAAATGGCTAGGAGTGAACACACCTTACTGGAAGAACACTGTGATGGTTTGTATATGCTTTTCCCAGGGAGTGACACTATTAGAAGGTGTGGCCTTGTTGGAGTAGGTGTGTCACTGTGGGTGTGGGCTTAAGACCTTCACACTAGTTGCCTGGAAGTCAGTCTTCCACTAGCAGACTTCAGATGAAGATGTAGAACTCTCAGCTCCTCCTGCATCATATCTGCCTGGATGCTGCCATGTTTCTGCCTTGATGACAATGGACTGAACCTCTGAGCCTATAAGCCAGCCCCAATTAAATGTTGTCTTTTATAAAACTTGCATTGGTCATGGTGTCTGTTCACAGCAGTAAAACCCTAACTAAGACAAACACTTGTACAGAATGCTTTAAACATTCTGTTCTATTCCCAGAATTACAAAAGGAGGTAAGTGTACTGGCTAGTTGAGTGTGTCAGCTTGACACAGGCTGGAGTTATCACAGAGAAAGGAGCTTCAGTTGGGGAAGTGCCTCCTTGAGATCCAGCTGTGGGGCATTTTCTCAATTAGTGATCAAGGGTGGAGGGCCCCTTGTGAGTGGTACCATCCCTGGGCTGGTATTCTTGGGTTCTATAAGAGAGCAGGCTGAGCAAGCCAGGGAAGCAAGCCAGTAAGGAACATCCCTCCATGGTCTCTGTATTAGCTTCTGCTTCCTGACCTGCTTGAGTTCCTGCCCTGACTTCCTTTAGTGATGAACAGCTGTGTGGAAGTGTAAGCTGAATAAACCCTTGCCCTCCCCAACTTGCTTCTTGGTCGTGATGCTTGTGCAGGAATAGAAACCCTGACTAAGACAGTAAGATACCACCGAAACCAGGTCAAATCTTAAATAAGATGTATTATTTCCTTTATTTAAATTTGGGGTTTGATACCAATGGGCAGCTGTATTATATTCTAGGTAGACTTTATCACAGTATGTATATTTTTGAGATTTTTGTTTTATTTTGAGTTCAGAATATGAGCCTATAATAATGAAGCATCTTAACAGTAATAACACTACATCCCTATGCTGCCTTTTGTAGGCTGTGCAAGCTTCATGTAATATGCATATGAACTAGTGTGACAAAAGTCAGGAATCACCACTGAGGTGAAATGTCACACTAGTTCATATGCATAGGGAGGGTATGGAGGCTCTTCACAAATTGCAATCTGGTCTAGAGACTTTCACACAGAGAAAACGCATTTTGTACTATAGAGTGCCTTTTCACCCCTTAGGAAAGTTTTCATTCCATGTTAAGGTTTATTAATTCTTCCAAGCAGAGGTATTGGTTATTTGTCTGCTGATATGATAAAACTCCATGGCTAAGGCCACTTAGCCTTATGTGATCCTTATAGATCAAGAGGGATACGAGTTTATTATCATCATATGCTGGGAAGCATAGCCCCAAGCAGCAGCTATGACACTGAGAATGACAGATGAGTGCTCACTTCTGGAACCACAAACAGGAAGCATGGAGAATGAACTCAAAGTGGCCAAGGACTTCTGAGTCCTCAACAACTGTCCCAGTGATACAATTCCTCCAGCAAGGAACAGAACAAACACAGTGTTACACTGTGTATATTGGAAGAGACAGTTAGAGTTACATATATTAACATCTGTAAACAGAGCCACTGAGAAAGATATCAGCTCATTCAACAGCCTCCAAATTACTGTTTTCTCCATACAGTTTAGCCTTTAGAACTATGATACAAGTCAAAAAATTTCCTCTCTGTATGCTGTTGCAAAACATACTAATGAATCAGTAATTCTGAAATCAGAGTTTGAAAGAAGGGTTTATGAAAAGCTGGTTTACAGAAAAGGTGATCTCAGGCAACAAAAATGACAAGAGGAGAGTGACTTGGGATGGGGAAAGAACAACTGGAATTCAGTACTGGGGTGAGCCTGGCTCTAGAAGGTCTTGAAAGAAGAGCAAAGATTTGTGACCTCTGTTATCAGCCCTTCCCTGGGATTTAATTCCCTGTATTTGTTGATTTGATGGTTTCCTCTGAATTTCAGCAACTAAAGGGAAGAAATGCATAGATGGCATTTCACGTAGAATGTAGAATGTGACATGCTCTGTGAAGAACACAGTGGAATTTCAGCCAAGAGGATGTGAGAATAGGAGAAAAAAATGTTCCCTTATCTCCTCATTCTAACTTACACTCATCCGTTTTATAAATGAGACAATTTAAGACCTGAAGAAATTTGCTCATGGTCAGAATAATGAATAAGCAAAACTCTGCAGGAATGAGGAGATTTTTAGCTGCATTCCCCATCTACTGAATAATTATCTGTAGTGTTAACAAGACACTTAGGTGCTATGCAGATGGGTTTCGGTGCTCCATGTACAGGATTAAAATGGTTTCCTTAAAATATTTTTAAATAGCAAGATTATCTCATGTATGTTATCAAGTGATCTAGGGGATGTGCTGTTCTTCCCAGCCACATCCAATCAGATTTTTGTATTTTATTTTTCAAAACTTAGTTAAGGATATTTTGCAGAGAATGGTATTTGGGAATATTTTCAAGACATGCCTGTGAAACGGATGGTACCCTATAGACATTGGTAAATAGTGAGGTAATCTGAAGTGAGGGGATAATAGGATTATTCATTTCCTATTAAGGTTGAAACACAATACAGAAAACCGATTTATCTCACGACTACCTTGGTGACTTTTCTGCTCTATGTTTCAGTCTTTGCAAATGGCTAAAATAAAGATACTGGAGGGCCTGGGATATCTACACCTCAAAAGTCATTTTGAATCCTTGCTTGTGTTGAGTCATTGAGGTATCTGTTAGTTTCATGCTTGTCTGCTCAGGGTTGTCCTTAACTCCCGGTGGCCTCTGAAGTCTTTGTGTGTAGGGCATTCTATCACACAGCCAGTGAGACCACGTCAAATCTACTCGGAGTTACTCTGATTTTCATTTTCATTTCTGCGATGAATGTTCATTCGTCTGCTATCATTCTCTCTCTCTCTCTCTCTCTCTCTCTCTCTCTCTCTCTCTCTGTATGCTCACTAGGTTAAAACTCTCTAAGCTTTTGGTTAGTCAGATTGACCCCCATTTAAATAATACATACTCTCTTTTACTATGTGCACCCTTAACTACATTTGTAAACATTATATGAAGCATATTAACTATTTTCAAGCATAAGCATATGAATGAATTTAAAAGGCTATCTTTAGAACAGCACAGGCTGGCCTGACCACCCAGTTCTCCCAGAATCTAGACCACCAACCAAGGAATGTACCTGGAGGGATCCATGGCTCCAGATACATATGTGGAAGAGGATGGCCTTAACGGGAAGGGAGGCCCTTGGTCCCAGGAAGTTTTGATTCCCCAGCGTAGGGGGATGCTGGAGTAGTCAGGCAAGAGAGTGTGTGTGGGTGGGAGTGCTCCTTATACAGGCAGAGGGGAAGGGGGAGGGCAGATGTGGGATGGGGGGCGTTGGTGGAAGGGGGAGGGCAGATGTGGGATGGGGGGTTGGTGGAGGGGTAATCAGGAAGTAGGATATCATTTGAGATGTAAATGAATGGAATGATAAATAAATACATAAATACATAAATAAATAAGACCATCCTTCCTTTCACAGAATTTGGATGCTTCAAGAAACAGTTGCTATAGAATGGAGATAGGTGTGGTTATGGCTTAAGTACCATGAATATAAGGAATTCATTTTTTTTCTTCAGCAAATGTTTATTGAATAAATATTGCTTTTGAAAATTCCAAGTAGCACTTAAGCTTTCGATCAGTAGTGATTACTAAAGGTTACAAACTTGAAAAGCAGTAACTTTTCATGGGGCGTAGAACCAAGAGCCGTCTGCATGGAAGCAGTATACTATTTTTGAGCCCCAGCCAGCCACTGTTTTTTGTTAGAGATATTAGATTTCTCTCAACCCAGATCTGAGAATATATTAAAGGGCAGAGAGAAACTGTTGGCTTCTCTTTCATATCCCTGCAGCTTAGTGGCTGGAATAGAACAATTTTCAGCTTCCAATGTTGGCTACGTCTGTGACAAGAGAGGTGGGCATGGTGCAAGGTGACAGGGAGAACGGAAGAGCCCGCATGTTGGTCGGTGTCACACTCTGTCTGCTGAGATAGAAAGGAAACGGCTTCAAGTGCTTAGGATGAAATGTGTGAGTAAAGGAACCATGTGAGCCAGATGCAGAGAGCAGAAGGGAAAGCATTGGGCCTCAATGGGTTTTGATTCCATTTGAAGGCTGTCAGCATGGCCTTCCCAGCACACCCTCCATCTTAACTCATCATTTTTTTTTTTTTTTTTGAGACAGGGTTTCTCTATGTAGCCCTGACTGTCCTGGAACTCACTCTGTAGACCAGGCTGGCCTCGAACTCAGAAATCCACCTGCCTCTGCCTCCCAAGTGCTGGGATCAAAGGCGTGTGCCACCACTGCCCGGCTACATTCAAGTATCTTAACAATCCTCACCTACAAATAGGAACAAACTGTCATTCTCGGAAAGTATTATTCCGACTAATATATAAGGAGAGGTCAGAATTAAACAGGGCCAAAAAAGTATTTAAAAAATATATAATTCAAGTTCAGAATGCATTTGAATCAATCTGAGAGTACAAGTTGTGGTTAAATTAATCCTACCACTAGGGGAGGATTGACATTTTTCTTACTCACATTCAGATGTTGTCTCTTCTCCTACGTGAAATAGAAACATCATGAAGAAATAATGAAATAGACACAGAGCATGACACATGTGGCGGGCATTTGTTCGAACGTTTAGGATGAGAGTTAACTTTTAAAAAGAGAGAAAGGAACTCAGTACAGACCCTTACAAGGTTATTCATTCAGATCCACTCCTAATGCAGGGTTTAGTATTATTGAGTTCTCTTAAAGATAGCATTCACTTTTAGAAAAATTTATTATCCAGAAACCAGAAATGCTGAAGGTCATACTACAATCTTAAACGGTCTCAAATGCTTTTGGTTTGGCTTCACCAAAAATGCATTGTGCCAAACACTTTTTTCTCCTTAATTTTTAAACCCTTGTGTATTTTTAAAGAAAATTCAATCCACATGTTCCTTATGCATTTACACTTAACTCATCACATTCCTCTTGTGTAAGAGCAACTTGGTGACTAAAGAGGCCTTGGAAATTATTTATTTTCTTTGAAGCCTTTTAGTATAAAAATATATAGCATGCTTTTGGTGCAATCCATTTTAAATGCCCAGGTATTTTGTTTTTCTGTTATGAAAAGAAGAGAATCTAGAATATATTTGTCCTTTGGTCCTGAGTCTATTACTCAATTAAAAAAGGATGATAATTAACAACAACAACAACAACAACAACAACAACAACAACAATAATAATAATAATAATAATAAATCATTACCAAGGACCTTAACAGTTTGAGTTATTACTTACTATTTTGCGAGTGTTGTAAACGTAATGATTACATTAGTGACTGCATAATAATGTGTACATTTCCTAGCATGTTGGTTAACAAGGGCATTGGACTAACTTGTTAGGTGACTAGAGTAGAGGTCAACACAGGATTTGCAATGCACTGCTCTTCTCATTCTCCAGAGGTATTTCCAGGCTCAGAAAGAATTTCGGAACAGCTTTCTGCTGTCTGCAAGCTTTTGATGTTTTAAGTTTTATGTTTATGTGTTTTACTTTCACGACTTTGTAGTGTTCATTTCTCTGACCTGTTTTTCCTTCCTTGATCCAGATCTTTGATGACAAGCCTCGATCCTCTCAGTTGGAATGAAGGTTTTTCTAGAATATGCACTTATTAAGTAAAACGATTACGCTTATACCATATACATGCTTACTGTACTATGTTAGCTTCTTAATTATGCCAATTATGTATAGCTAAATGTCTCCTAGTTATTCTTAAGTAACCATAAAAGGGTGTGATGCAGAATATGAGTGCACCAAGCATCCTGCAGAGAAGAATTTATGAGAAAGTTCCTTATTATAGTCTCATTGTGCCCAGTTGTGATCCCTATAATGTATGATCTCAGAAGCTGTGGCTATTGGGTGTTAATGTTTACTGAATTAGTTATAAAACTTTTCCTACCTTGGTTCTTTATGAAAAATATACAGTAAAACTGATAAAACTCCAGATAAAATAGATTATAATTCTGTCCCTTTAAAAGTAGTTTATGTTCTAAATTATAATTAGGTAAAGCTTAACTCTTAAAATATTTTACTTCATATCTTAAAAACACATTCCACATCAAAACACAACGGATGAATTCAGTGGGAACTGTCAATTTTCCATATTGACAATAAAGAGTGAAAAGACAGCCAGGCTGTAGAGGCACACACCTTTAATCCCCGTGCTTGGGAGGCAGAGGCAAGCAGATTTCTGAGTTTGAGGCCAGCCTGGTCTACAAAGTGAGTTCCAGGACAGCCAGGGCTACACAGAGAAACCCTGTCTCAAAATAAAATAAAATAAAATAAAATAAAATAAAATAAAATAAAATAAAATAAAATAAAATAAAATAAAATAAATAAAATAAAATAAATCAAAGGGAAAAGAAAAAAGAGAGTGAAGAGACAAACAACACATTTGGTTAGCTTTGTTTTGAGACATCTAGATGAACACATTGCAACACTGTGAAAACCAAGAAGAGAGACAAGCATTGCAGTGTAGACTCGGCATCTGTATAGTAGAGATGACAAAAATGAAGTAGAGATGGAAGGAATGCCCAACCAATAAATGGCACACCTCGAGACCAGTCCCACAGGCAAGCAGCAAGCCAAGACACCATTAATGATACTCTGTTATGTTTACATGCAGGAGACCTCTGTATACGCTGTCCTCTGGTAAGTTCTACCCAGCAGCTGACTGAAAACAGATACAGATACCCACATCCACATAATGGATGGACGTCAGGGACTCTTATGAAAGAGTTAGGGGAAAGATTTAAGGCCCTGAAGGGGATAGGAACTCCATAGGAAGAACAACAGTGTCAACTAACCTGGACACCTGGGAGTTCTCAGAGAGAGAGCCACCAACCAATGAGCATACATGGGCTGGACCAAGGCTCCACGTGCATAGGTAGCAGATAGTCATAAGGAGTAGAATGACTTGCAAGGCATGCATTGCAAAGAGCATCTAAGGGATCTGCTTGCACAGTCTGACTTTATGTCTTACATACATTTCACTCATTGCTGTGCCACTCAGAGATGCTGCAGACATCATTTAGGCATCTGTATTGACAATTGATTTTTTTAATTTATTTTTTTTATAGAATATCATCTTCATTTACATTGCCAATGGTAAAACCTTTCCTGATATCCCCTCTCCCCTAAGACCACCCCCAACCCCTCCCCTTCCTCCTTCCCCCTGCCTCCACATATATGCCTCTCTACCCAATACACTCCCTCCCTCCCCTCAGTTTCCCTTTGTTCAGGCCTCTGTGGAGCCTTTACCTGACCAAGGACAATTGAGATGCTGGCAGAACTTGCTGTCATCTGCCATACTAGATATTCAGATATGCATCATATAAGACATACAAGGTCATGGATACTTTCATCCATACTTCAAAGGGAGCCTTGCAAGGCCAAGGACATTTGTGTCATTGCAGTGATGTACAGTAAGTAGCCCCAGAGGGCACTGCATGACTTGTGTCAATTGAATTCCAAATTCAGACTCCATGAAGTCATTGGTGTCATGGAAAGACACAAGTAAACTGTGAAAAAAAACAAAAAAACAAACAAACAAAAAAAAAAACAAAGCACATGGGCTACTAAGAAAGGGAGCAAATAACTTGAGTTTATGTCATGCTGCCTTGAGGTGAGCTTTGGCCTTACTGGGTTTTGATTTTGCTTTCCTCTTACCTTTCCCTGAACTGTCTATATTTCTATTTGGAAGTCAGACTATGTATTCTGTAATAAATTTGGAGAAAGATATCTTCATTTTGACACATATCCACAACCACAGCTTTGTCATCAGGCTCATAGAAGATTTTTGAAACAATGTTAGCACAGTTAATGTAGATACTCTTGAAGATAGGCGGAATGAATTTGGCATGGAAGAGTGGAGCAGGATTCTTTGCAGGCCAGGGTTCAATGCTACAAATTTTTTGTTTTTGTTTTTTGTTGTTGTTGTTGTTGTTTTGTTTTGTTTTTTTCGATTTGGTTTGTTCGAGACAGGGTTTCTCTGTATAGCCCTGGCTGTCCTGGAACTCACTCTGTAGACCAGGCTGGCCTCAAACTCAGAAATCTGCTTGTCTCTGCCTCCCAGAGTGCTGGGATTACAGGCGTGTGACACCACCGCCCGGCTCCAATGCTACAATTTAAGGTCATGCATTTGGGTTTCAATTTGAGAAATGGATTTGTGATGGTTTAATTGTGGTTGTTAATATGACTGGATTGAGAAGCACCTAAGATATTAAGAAGGCATACCTCTGAGTGTGAGGGTACTTTTAGAGAGGTTTAACTGAGAGGAGACCATAACTGAGTGTAGTAAGCACTATCACATAGACTGGGGTAATGGTGAAATGACGAATAGAAATTTAAAAAGCCGCAGCACACATGCTTCTCCTCCCTTCAGCCCCGCCCTCTTTCTGACTTCTCACTCCCATGACATGAGCTGAGCTGTGCTGTCACAGCCTGTCTAATGTGATTGGTAAAACCTTTAAAGTCATGAGATAAAAAAAAATAAGTTTTCTCTCCTGATAATTTATTTCTCTTGAACGTTCATCATGGTAATAAAAATATGAAAGACACAATGTCTAAAATATGATGAAAGATGCAAAGCAATCTCTTTTATCTTTTCAAAACCACGCATTATATATATATATATATATATATATATATATATATATATATGTAAGTTCTGGTGAAGAGAGGAACAATGATTCACTGTGAATGGTCACAGTTTTCATGAAAGTATATTGTTTTTCCTGTATTTTCTAATTTTTTTGTAATGAGCAGAAAGTATTTTCAATGAACTAGAATCAGTGAAACTGAAAACATGGTTTTTTTCTGTTTCTTTCTTTAAGATTTTTTTAATTTTTTTATTGGATCTATTCTATATTTACATTTTATTTCCCTTTTCCTGGTTCCCTGCCCCCCACAAAGGTCCCACATGCCCTTTTCCCTCTGCCTGTTGCCCCATTTACCCCTTCCCACTTCCCTGTTCTGGTATTCCACTACACTGATGTTTTGAGCTTTTCCAGAACCAGGGTCAACTCCTTCCTTCTTGTTGGACATCATTTGGTATGTGGATTGTGTCTTTGGTGTCCCAAGATTCTAGGCTAATATCCACTTATCAGTGAGTGCATACATACCATGGGTATTCTTTTGAGACTGGGTTACCTCACTTAGTATGATGTTCTCTAGCTCCATCCATTTCTCTAAGAATTTCATGAATTCACTGTTTCTAATGGCTGAATAGTACTCCATTGTGTATATATACCACATTTTTTGTATCCATTCCTCTGTTGAGGGACATCTGGGTTCTTTCCAGTTTCTGGCTATTATAAATAAAGCTGCTATGAAAATAGTGGAGCATGTATCCTTATTGCATGCTGGGGAATCTTCTGGGTATATGCCCAGGAGTGGTATAACAGGGTCCTCCGGAAGTATTGTGTCCAGTTTTCTGAGGAACCACCAGACTGATTTCCAGAGTGGTTGTACCAGCTTGCAGTCCCACCAGCAGTGGAAGAGTGTTCCTCTTTCTCCACATCCTCACCAACACCTGCTGTTTCCTGAGTTTTTAATCTTAGCCATTCTGAAATTTATTATTATATGTAAGTATACTGTAGCTGTCTTCAAACACACCAGAAAAGGGCATCAGATCTCATTATGGATGGTTGTAAGGCACCATGTGGTTGCTGGGATTTAAACTCAGGACCAGAAGAGCAGTCAGTGCTCTTAACTGCTGATCTATCTCTCCAGCACTCTGTTTATTTTTTTCCAGCTTTATTGGCAGATAATTTATAAAAGTGTACATCTTCATGATATTCAAGGTGATTTTTAATTTGATGAATTTGTTACTGGAAGTAATTTAGCAATAATAATTTAACATTTTCTTTAACACTGTGAATTATCTTCTTGTAAGGAAAAATAAAGATTTACAAAAGGCATTTTTTTAAATAAAAAACTCCTAACCCAAAATATCCAGGAAATCCAGAACACAATGAGAAGACCAAACCTTAGGATAATTGGTATAGAAGAGAGTGAAGATTCCCAATTTAAGGGTCAGTAAATATCTTTAACAAAATTATAGAAGAAAACTTCCCTAACCTAAAGAATGAGATGCTCTTGAACATACAAGAAGCCTACAGGACTCCACATAGACTGTACGAGAAAAGAAATTCCTCCCAGTACATAATAATCAAAACACCAAATGCACTAACAAAGAAAGAATATTAAAAGCAGTAAGGGAAAAAAGTCAAGTAACATATAGGCAGACCCATCAGGATTACACCAGACTTCTCACCAGAGACCATGAAAACTAGATGATCTTGAGCAGATCTCATACAGACCCTTAGAGAACACAATTGCCAGCCCAGACTACTATACCCAGCAAAACTCTCAATTACCATAGACAGAGAAACCAAGATATTCCATGACAAAACCAAATTTACACAATATCTTTCCACAAATCCAGCCCTACAAAGGATAATAGATGGAAAATACCAACACAAGGAGGGAAACTACTCCCTAGAAAAAGCAAGAAAGTAATCTTTCAACAAACGCACACAGACATGATTCCACTTCTAACAACAAAAGTAACAGGAAGTAACAATCACTTGTCTTTAATATCTCTTTATGTAAAAATTAATATCAGCAACATATCCAAATCAATTGAAATTAAAAAATATGAGGAATTTGAAATTTGTTGCCTATCAAACCCATTTGGTAATTGGAAAAATATGTCCAATATTGTATAATCCATATACCCTTTCTGCTTGTTTGTATACGACATTGTCTTGCTGTGTACCACACAATGGTCTTGAAGTCATCCTTCTCCCATCTTAGCCTCTGTATTAGTAGGATTGTTTGTTTGATGTTTTTACTCTATACTATGGTGTTCAGAACAGCTTTCATATTTCAAAATTACTTGTACATCCAAAAGAAACATAGACAATTAATTTGGGAGGTGGCTTGTAGGGGAACAACAAAGGCTAAGACTGAAGGTTTTGCCCGATATTTATAATTATTGTATCAATCTTGCAGATGACTTTATAAGTTACTATTTTTCTGAGATGAATGCTTTTCAAAATTATCACAGTCAGTGAACCAGAATCTTACCCTCACCTAATGTCTGTGCCACCCTCCAAGCAGAACCATTGTTCATTGAAACAGTTGATAAATGACTTCATGAATAGACCATCTTAATATACACAGCATTTCTTAAATGACTGTAACCTGTTACCTGTGGGCTGAGAATGATGACAATCACTCAAGTCAAATAGCTTTGACCACAGCAGGAAATTTGAATCTGAATAATTGTGCCTATAATTCACTCCTTGGCTCTGTAGAACTGTCAGCTCTTAGCTTAGCTACCACGGAGGTAAAATCCTTTGGTAATGTGAGGGACATTGAAGTACAGCCTTATTACAATGAACTCCAAAGTCTAAAAATTGTTGTTATTTTGGGTTTGAACCAGAGTAAGAGCCAAGACTTTAAGCTCTACTAAAAACAAACAAAAAGACTATCTTTTTATGTTCATTTAATGACATGTTCACCATTTTTATGATTGGTATAAAAATATATACTGTTTCGAATATAACAAGAGATTAATTAAAATTAATAAAAATTAAAAAAAATATATTAAAATTTCTCTCATAGGAAGCAACTCTAAGTAATAATCACTATACAGTTGGTTAGTGGGTGGAGGAATACCCTCATGGAAGTAGGGGGAGAAAGGATGGCATGGGGCTATGCCAGGAGGAGGGGGAAACGGGGAAAAGGGATAACATTTGAAATGTAAATTAAAATATATATACTGATATGTGATGGGTAATACTAAAAAAAACTGTTCCATATTTTTCTTTTGGCCCATGAAGTGACAGAATCTGTAGGAAACTGTTACTTTGTTACTGCTGCTGCTCTGACGCTTTATTTGATATAGCACATAGCCTAGCATCATAGTAAAAGTACCGTTTCTGTGACTAGAAGGCTGGCAATGTGACATAAGGAAGGTTGCTTTCAGCTCACAGTTCGAGGAGATACAGAATCCCGCTGGAGGGCAAGTGTGCTGACTTGAGTCAGAGCCGACTGATGACATTTCATCTGCACCCAGAAGGAGAGAGGAGAATATAAGTGATGAACTTAGTGTCTCCCTTTTATTCAATCTGGAACTCCATACTGAGCAACAGTGCTATTCATAGTTAGTGTAGGGCTTACTTCCCTCTTCAGTTAAACT
The DNA here is from genome assembly GCA_964023405.1 of Apodemus agrarius. Classification (NCBI taxonomy): domain Eukaryota; kingdom Metazoa; phylum Chordata; class Mammalia; order Rodentia; family Muridae; genus Apodemus; species Apodemus agrarius. The sequence continues at coordinate 32,765,979 of OZ030018.1, read as the reverse complement.
TCTCTGAAAATACTCTCATAGATGTGTCCAAAGATATATTTCCATAATGAGTCTAAATCTTATACTGAGATTACAGATGTGGTCATCAAAATTAGCTATCATAAGTCTCCTTTCATCAACCAGACACCTAATTGCATAATACTAAAATTCTAACGCTCTACTCCTGACTCCTAAAAACAACATTTTGACCTCATTATGAAAAATGCAACTTAGATTGTCTTGCAAGGCCCTGTAGTTTTTATTAGTTCCCGAACTTAAAAAGTAAGAATACAACATTTTTTTCTGAGGTATATGGCAATTTCTTATCTGTGAGCCTCTTAAAAATAAGTTTATGTACTTGCACTATTCAATGATATAAACACTCCTATTCCAGAAGACAGAAAGGGAGAGGGCATAGGAAGGAAGGATAAGAGTGCAACAAGGGCAAATCCCAGCAAGAAAACACCAAACCCAACAGTTCCATGACTAGACTAACATCTGAGCTTCTGGATGGAATTACCTGGGCACCAAAGGGGATGGGAATCCTACCCTTCCCTGAGGCACACACAACCTCTTTTTTATATTATTATTATTGGATATTTTCTTTATTCATATTTTAAATGTTGTCCCCTTTTCTAGTTTCCCCTTCGGAAAACCCCCTAACACATCCCCCCTTCCCCTCCTCCTGTTCACCAATCCACCCACTCCTGCTTCCCTGTCCTGGCATTCTATTATACTGGGGCAATGAGCTTTCACAGTTCCTCTCCTCCCTTTGATGCCCAACAAGGCCATCCTCTGCTGCATATGTATCTGGAGCCATGGGTCCCTCCATGTGTACATTTTGGTTGGTAGTGTACTCCCTGGGAGCTCTTGGGGGTACTGGTGGTTCATATTGTTGTTCCTCCTATGGTGCTGCAAACCCCTTCAGCTCCTTGGGTCCTTTCTCTAGCACCTCCATCGGGGACCTTGTGCTCAGTTCAATGGTTGGATGAGAGTGTCTCCCTCTGTATTTGTCATGCATTGGCAGGGCATCCACAATAATGTCTGGGTTTGGTAACTATATATGGGATGGATCCCCAGGTGGGGCAGTTTCCGGATAGTCTTTCCTTCAGTCTCTGCTCAACACTTTGTCTCTGTATTTCCTCCCATGGGTATTTTGTACCCAATATAAGAAGGACCAAAGTATCCACACATTGGTCTTCCTTCTTAAGCTTCGTTCCATGCATACAGCTTTTCAGAATTTACATAACATAGTCTTTGTATTTCCAACAGCCTGTGTTCTTCAAAGCAATTAGGGCTTGACCTTTGTAATTTCACAGAAAGACCTCTCCATACCTCTTTGTAAAGAATTAGACCCTGCTGCCTAAATGTCATTCTGGAGCTTGGCGTCAGCTCCCATGACCTCCTCACTCTTGCACCACTCTTGTCTGCAAAATGAGAGCATCATATGTACGAGGCTCATGAATTTTTTGCCAACTCCAGATGTAGCCTGGCTCCTCATATCACAGCTGTAGTGACCTCTGTGTACCCTGTTGGTTGAATCTGACAATACATTTTTCCACACAGTTGTTTTTGATTAGGAAAACTTCAAGAACATTGTGAAGTCAGGCTCCCTCCTTTCAATGGCTTTTCATTTTCTTAAGCTGGACCCTTCAATGAGTCTGGTTGTGTCTTCAGGTCACTGTTTTTCTATTGACCTATTTTATGATGAAGATTTAATATAAAATGAACCTACTACCTATTGAATGAATACTATGTGTAAGTAGTATAAATTCATTCTTCTGTCATAAGGGATGCCACATAGACAAAGATCAGAGCTAGGCTTAAATATTAAAATTAGCTTCATTTATGTGATTTTCTGACTGGGAATATATTCATGAGTGAGGTAGATAATACTGCTTATCCTTGATAAACAATGGAATTCTTTTGACAGGATACTAAAAGAAAATTATACCAAAGTCATATTATACAAGTTCAGTGTTGGAATCAAGATTCAAATGGGATTTGGTTTGAGCCTCCATGGCCACACTTTCATCAGCATCTCTGGAAATAATACAATACTTTTCATCTTTTAATGGCTCTTGAGAATTTGACATCTTAGTGATTGATCCTATCCTTTAATGTGCTCATGTTCCAGTACAGATACCTATTGAATACTTTTGTATTGCTTATGGTTGTTCCTTCTGTGGTCATACTTTTTCATATACAGCTGTTGACAATTTAATTTTTATAGTATGTAGCTTTCCATGTGTTCTATATATTCTTCTATGACCATGATTGAATATAGTCATTTTGTATTAAGAAAAGATATTTCTTTCCCAGAATTTAAAGAAGAACTTTTTTTCATGCCTGCCTATTTGCCTCCTTTTTTTCTTTCATCTTTTCATATATTTTCTTTCTTCTTAAAGTAACATCACCATAGATTTTAAGTTTGTAGAGTTGAAGTGGGAGATATGAATTGGAGATGGCTTAATTTTTACTTCCATTTACATATTCTATTAATTGTTTTGTGTCCTGTGGGAGACATTTTTCATGTATGATTTCAGAAAAGTATTTATATTGGATCTTATTGACATTCAATTTTCTTTTTCCAAAGAACTAAGAATTATTATCTTGTTAAAGATGAGTTAAGTGAAACTTAAGGAGTATTTCCAAAATAATGCAGTTTGTTATCTGAATGTAGATTTCCCCCTAGATCTCTGCTTTGTCAACACCTGTGAGCGTTTTCTCCTCATATTAACAGTGAACATACGATTTTGAGATTTCTGAGATGAAAGAGCATTTGAGCCTCTTTATCCCATCCACTTCAACTTATGTTTCAGAGAACTATACCTCAGACAATTACTCTGGTTACTTACAGTTGTATAATTAAACATCACAATGCCTATGCTCTTATTATAATTGTTTATATTATTTTTATTCCATATGTAGGAAGTAAATATTTAGGTTATTCTTTGCCTTGCTTAATTTGATTGGGAAAACATTGTGACTGGTGAAATGATTTTAAAAGGTATGCACACCCTGAACAGGTGGTTGTTTTGTATTGCTGCCTCAGTATCAGGAAATAAAGTACAGTGTCTGCATGTGCACTTTTACTCCTGTGTTCTTTGGCTGTGCACACTTGTCCTATCTACAAACTGCTTTGGATGATGATAATACAAAAGGCTATTCTATGAGAATCTCTTCTCATATGGTATGTCTTAACACCACACATATCCTATTTGGAGCTATCGTTTAGGTGTTAATTGGAGAATGTATTACTGCTTGTTGGCATGCATGTAAGATTTCTCAATGGTTTGACTAAATACCTGAGAAAATAAATACCTACTTATTTTAGCTCAACATTTGATCACGTGATTCACTGTGAGGGTAAGACATGGCATCATGACCAGATGTCCTTGGAGCATTATGAGGGGGAGGATGTGGTAACAGAGCATCTACATACATGCAGCAGAGAAAGATGAATGCTAAGGCTCTGTGTATATTAGTGTATAGTAAGTAACACTATACTTAGTGTTTTGTTTAAAGACCTCAGTCAAAATGGTACTACCCCTATCCATGGTGGTTGGGTCATTCTTCCTCAATGTAACCTGCCTGAGAACACCCTCATAGTCAAGTACAGAAGTTTGTCACAGAGGTGATTCTAAATCTAGTAAAGTCTTGGTTTCACAGCTTAGCTAGTTAAAGCCTCTATACGGTAAATTTAGTCAAGTTCCCTTCCAAGATGGGCCATCACACCATTGCTTGCTGGTATGGTAGTTTCAGCTTGCCAGTTTGCATAGGAATGTTTAAGCACAGCAGATAGTATCAGGATTCTGGATGTGGAAAATGATGGACCTAAAAACTTCAACACAGAAGTGGATAAAGCATCAACCTGGCCTCAACTGTCATCATATGTACTGCTTAAGGTCAATTTGTAAAAGAAGATGGCTTTATAAAGAATTGAAACTGATATGCAAATAAAATATTTCAAGAAAGAACATCTTATTATTGACTCCTATTTTGTCTTAACTAATGATCCATGAAATTAACCAGTTTAGAAGCCAAGTCAAAATACATTTTTGAAGTAATGACAGTATAGATACTTTCCAAAATAGGGAGCATTCATACAACAGTTGGTATCCTTTCAAATACTGCTGGAGGCTCTGTGGGTAGAGGTGCTTGCAGCCACCAGAAAACCTCATGGTGAAAGGTGAGAATCTGTTCTTAACAAGTTGTTGTTGCTTCCAGAGGTCCTCCATGGCACACATACAGAAATAAATAAAATGTAAAATTAAAAATATTGTAGACATATGTTGTTTTTGATTATCAAGTCTTTTGAAAATTATTCATTTGCCGATAAAAGCTAATATTATGATGCTGCAACAGGAGGAGGAAAAAGAAGGGGAAGGGGGCAGGAGGAGCAGAAGGATGAGGGGGAGCAGGAGGAGAATCAGGAGGAGGAGGGGGAGCAGGAGGAAGAGCACGAGGAGGAGGAACAGAAGGATGGGGAGCAGGAAGAAGAGCATTAGGAGGAGGAGCAGGAGGAAGAGAAAGAGGAGGAGCCCCAGCAGCAGGGGAGAAGAGGTTAACACAAGTATTAATCACAACCACCCCCACACTATTTGCACATGCTTTGCTAAGAACCTCACAAACTAATATGGCCATGACTTAATTTTCTCTATAACAGATACAAAAGTATTACTTTATTTACATCTGAGAAAACTGTAGCTAAGAAATTGTAACTTTTCTCTTATTTATATATTTATTTATTTGAATCTTTCTCTTTCTCTCTCTTTCTTTCTTCCTTTCTTTTTTATTCTTTAATCCTTTTTACAATCCAGTCATTATCCTCCTTCTTGTCTGCCCTCTGACTGTTCCACATCCCATACCTCCTTCCTCCCATCCCCATCTCCAAGAGGATGTCTCCATTCCCCCAACCCCACCACACCACACCTCCCCACTCCCTGGGGCCTCAAGTCTCTTGAGGGTTAGGTGCATCTTTTCTCAGAGAGTCAAGACCCGAAGTCCTCTGCAGTATATGTGTTGGGGGCCTCATATCAGCTGGTGTACACTGCCTGCTTGGTGAATCAGTGTCTGAGCAATCTAGGGGATTCAGGTTAGTTGAGACTGCTGGTCTTTCTATAGGCTCATGCTCCTCCTCAGCTTCTTTCAGCTTTTTACCCAGAGGGGTCACCAGTTTCTCTCCACTGGTTGGGTGTAAATATCTGCATCTGACTCTTTCAGGTGTTTGCTTGATCTTTCAAAGAGCCTGAGGGAAAGATGGTCCAGTGACAGGCTCAAATTGGAATCCAGTGCCAAGGCTTGACACTACTACTGATACTATGGTGTGCTTACAAACAGGAGCCTACCATGACTTTTCTCTCATATGTGGATCCTAGCTCCAAATCTTTAAGTTTTAATCTACTACCTGAAATAAGCTCAAAATTCAGGTAAGTAGAAACAAATCACATGTGTGTCATGTGGGAGGAGGGGGAAAGGGCTAAAGTAGACACAGGAGCTATGTGCTAGTGCAAATGGCCACCGAAGTATATGCTAATCTGTGTTACCTGACAAAATCCTTCCTTTTACTTTCCTAATCCTGGGTGACCATCTTGAGGTCAGGTAATCCACAATGGGACACTGAATAACATTGCCTATATCATCATATTTTGCTTTCTCTTTGCTTATTAGCGTATGTATTGTGGAGAAACTCGAAGTCATGCTAAACAAAATGATCTTTCTATGAGGATAACATCAAATACCTTTACTGATTCTGCTGTAAAAATCCTAGTTACTGAGTTTAGAGAAGTAAATACGACACACACACACACACACACACACACACACACGCACACACACATGATTTTATTATTTCAACCATTCATGATTTTAGGAAAGCATATATAATATGGGAACAGAGATTTAAGAACTGAATTCACTCAATGTATGAATTCATTTTACGCCATGTTATAACGTCCCTTTGGTCTGCATTCTTAACACTAGATATAATGACTAAAAAAAAAATTCCCCTAGCATTAAATGTACTGATTAGAGTTATAGCTCTGTCTATCTATCTATCTATCTATCTATCTATCTATCTATCTATCTATCTATCTATAATATGTGTATGTATTTATATAACTATAAATAGATGAATGGGTATTTGTAATAACAAATCAATACTGGTCTGTTTATAGAAAATATTTTAAATAATTAGGCTATGTTATTTCCATTCTCAAGACTCAAATGAGCTAATTTTTAGTATATCTTGGTCACTGCAAAAATGAATTGCAAAACTTTTACCCCGATTGAGAAGGAACACAACTGGCCCCATAGAATTTTCTTGTTTCTTTGCTTGACTTTTAGTTGAATGTTTTTATTTTCCCTAATTGCACTAAATAGGAAAAAATATTGTATTGTTTGGTAGTACTAAAATATAGATTTTTAAAGATTTTGACTAAATTTAAAATGTTACTATATTTCAAATTTGTTGTTTTCTAAATTAAAGAATTACAGTGATTTGGAGTTGAGGTTAAACATTTGAGCAGGGCAGTGGTGGAGCATGCCTTTAATCCAAGAACACAGGAGACAGAGACGGGCAGATTTCTTTAAATTCTAGACCAGTATGGTCTACACAATGAAGTCATTCAGGGTGAGACCCCTCTTCTGATAAGATAAATCCACTTTCAAACAACAGTCTACAATAAAAAGAACATATTTTTTATTTTGATTTGGTATCAACTAATTTGGTGTAGGTGGATTTGGACAGTTTATAAATTATAGGTATGTAGGTATGTTGTCATTTTAGAGGACAATGACAAATAATTATGGTCTTGGTGAAGGAAGAAACAAAATCAGGATCTTAAAATCAGGGGTTTCTATCTTTCCTTTTCTTTTCTCTATTCTACTTTCTTTCATAGATAAAGGGAAGAGGCTGAGAAGAAAAGGAGGGGAATACACACATAAATAATATAATAAATGATAGATTATTGAATCTACTCTTCAATGAAGAACAATTGCTATTTTCAAATAAGATTATGTTTTGTTTACATTGATATGGATAATTGTACATTGATACAAGTTTTAGATTTTTATTCATATAAATCTTTGTGTGTTGATACAAAATTTAAGGTTAATTTAGTTTATATATATGTATGTATATGTATATCAACTCTAGCATAGACATTATCCCTATACAACTCATTTAAATGCAAGGTTTAATCCAAGTCCTTTTAATAGCTACTACTGAAAACTATTAACCATAAGTTGCGTGGAAATACAAGGTAATCGTCAGACAGTCAAACTTACAGTCATGCTAGATGCTAGTCTGTATTATCACTGAAATATGCATCCTGGGTTAAATGTATAATAAATATCTAAAAACAGGCAATATTTTCTTGTTCAGATATGCTATAAGTAGATATATGCTTTTCATAACTCTCATATACTTACAGAATATGGCATTCAAAGAGGTTATTATTATTATTATTATTATTATTATTATTATCAATTTATGCCTTTCCTTTTTTTTGGACACTGAGATCTATCAGTTCCTGTCAGCATCACATTCCACTTGATAGAGGATGATGAGCATCAAAGGACATTTGGACACGGCTTCATTTGTGGCAAACTAGCAATCACGTCCCCTGAAATATACCCGAACTTCATCTACAGACATGAAGATGTACAGAATGAACAAACTTAAACACAGGAAAGTCTACTGCTAGACTCTGTCAGTAACAGGGTAAGCAACTTCTTCATAATTCCTTCTTCACAAAAAAGTCTTTCAGGTATCCTTGCTAGAAGGTAGAAATAATGCTCAAATGCTATAGAATACTGACTGTCCAGGCAGCCAATTGTCTGGCATTTCTATAACTCTGGAAGTGCTTGCCTCCACTTCCTACATACTCAGATAATATTTACTTCCTTCACGAGTCTCTGATGGGATTGAAGAGTAGATAGTTACAGTCTCCCAATTAAGCTTGAGTTATTTTGGATGTAAGAAGATGAATTAGGTCTAAAAGATATTTCAAGGTTTGAATGTAAGTTAGGATAAAATTGGAGTTTGATACAAAACTTTGAATACACTGAGATAGGATATATAATATATAATTTTTTTCCTTAATTGCAAAATACTATGGACTGGACATTGTATATGTATATCATACCTTACAGTTTCATAATTCTATTCAACTTATATTTGAAAAAATACGGCCTTTTATTGGACTAAAAATGGGAATTGTAGAGAGAATATCTTGTGTATTGTATAAATGCATCCCCTGTAAATTAGAAAGGAAAACCTATGGTCTCTAGGAAAAGGTAAAACAGAAGGTGGGACATCTGGGATGCAGAAACAATTCTGGGATAGAGCCAGGCAGAGAAGATTTGCTGGGAAGATGTGACAAGACAGATACATGGTACCTGAGCATAGGTAACCAGTGATATGACAGAACGTGAATTAGGGGAAATAGGTTTTAATACATTAGGGTCTGATCAGAGAAGAGCCTAGTTATATGGTCAAGATATTTGTAAATATATTTTGAGTCTGAGCCTTATTTCTGGCAGCATGGTGTTGAGTAGAAGAACCAGGACCAATGTCTACACCACTGCAATATAACTAGGTGGCTGGTAACACAAACATCATCACAACTCCTGGAACTGGCCAGTGTAGATACATCATGTTCTATCAATTATTTTTTTCTATATTCTTTGTTTATATTCCAAAGGCTTTCACCTTTCCCAGTTCCCCCCTCACCATATGTCCCATAAGTTCTATTCCCCCTGCCCATTCCCCAATCACCCTCCACCACCACCATTTCTCTGTTCAGGTACTCTCCTACAAAACTGGATCCAGTCTTTTCAGGACCAGGGTTCTCTCCTTCCTTCTTCTTGGGAATCTTTTGATTTGCTAATTGTGCCTTGAGTATTCAGAGCTTCTGGGCTCATTAATATCCATTTATCAGTGATTGCATTTCATGTGTATTCTCTTGTGATTGGGTTAACTCAGGATGATATTTTCTAGATCCAACCATTTGCCTACAAATTGCATGAATTCATTATTTTTAATTGCTGAGTAGTATTCCATTGTATAAATATACCACATTTTCTGTATCTATTCCTCCTTTGAGGGACATCTGGGCTCCTTCAAACTTCTGGCTATTTTAAATTAGGCTGCTATGAACATAGTGTGGCATGTGTCTTTATTGTATGCAGGGGAATCCTCTGGGTATATGCCCAGGAGTAGTATGACAGGGTCCTCTGGAAGTGTCATGCCCAATTTCTGAGGAACTGCCAGACTGATTTCCAGAGTGGTTGTACCATCTTGCAATCCCACCAACAGTGGAGAAGTGTTCCTCTTTCTCTACATCCTCGCCAGCACCTGTAGTCTCTTGAGTTTTTAATCTTAGCCATTCTGACTGGTGTGAGGTGGAATCTCAGGGTTGTTTTGATTTGCATTTCCCTGATGACTAATGATGTTGAACATCTCTTAAGGTGCTTCTCAGCCCATTCTGGTGAAAATTCTTTGTTTAGTTCTGTACCCCATTTTTAATAGGGTTATTTGGTTCTTTGCGGTCTAACTTCTTGAGTTCTTTGTATATATTGGATGTTAGCCTTCTGCTAGATGTGGGGTTGGTAAAGATCTTTCCCAATTTGTTGGTTGCCATTTTGTCCTTCTGCCTTACAGAAACTTTGTAATTTTATGAGGTCCCATTTGTCAATTCTTGATCTTAGAGCATAAGCTATTGGTGTTCTGTTCAGAAACTTTTCCCCTGTGCCCATATCCTCTAGGGTCTTCCCCAGTTTCTTTTCTGTTAGTTTCAGTGTCTGGTTTTATGTGGAGGTCCTTGATCCACTTGGAGTTGATCTTAGTACAAGGAGATAGGAGTAGGTCAATTCACATTCTCCTGCATGTTTACCTCCAGTTGAACCAGCACCATTTGTTGAAAAGGCTATCTTTTTTCCACTGGATGGTTGTAGCTCCTTTATCAAAGATCAAGTGACCATAACTCTGTGGGTTCATTTCTGGGTCTTCAATTCTATTCCATTGATCTACTTGCCTGTTGCTGTACCAATACCATGCAGTTTTTAACACAATTGCTCTGTAGTACTGCTTGAGGTCAGGGATATTGATTCCCCCAGAAGTCCTTTTATTGTTGAGAATAGTTTTAGCTATCCTGGGTTTTTTGTTGCTCCAGATGAATTTGAGAATTGGTCTTTCTAGATCTATGAAGAATTGAGTTGGGATTTTGATGGGATTGCATACACATTCAATGTTCTATCAATTCTTAACTGATTTAAAAATTCCTACTTATACAGAGATCATGATTTAGTATACAGTCACTGTTTCTCCTCTTCCTCTCAAAAATCTGTTATATTTAAAGGCAAACTTTCTATTTAACAGTATAAGAAGTAATTCATATTCTGAAAAGTAATTTTATTGGTAAAATTGTTTCTTAAATCTCAGGACACTTGCTTAATGTTATGTGGAAGTTTGCAAAGCAGTGCCTTGTGCTTGAATTGAAATGTATGCTATCTCTATAGCTAAAATAGCAATTTAATAGAGTCATGGTGTGGCAAGCTCTCTGACTCTCTCCTGTGTAATCCACAAATTCTTTGGATCATGTGGTGTTGTAGCAACAGGTGTCTTCCGTCTATTAAGCACCGCTGTCCCAGCAATGTCTAATTGGTCCTGGTATTGATGTTATTAGATGTGATTTCCTCTACTGGCATTTGATATCCTATACTGAGAGGATCGGTACTACATGATAACACAACATGTGTGTCTCTTTAACAACAACTGGTGTTTGGAGGCTGTTTGTTTCTACTTAGATTGTGCTTTCCAGAGCTACAGTTCTGCTCACTGCTGCATCAGAAGATTTCTAAGTGACATATTATTCATATGTTGAAGATTTACATATTTGGTGAATGTTTAAAAACCATTTATTATAACAGCAAAAATACCAACAGACACAATCCTGGCACACAGGAATAAATGCACATGCATACAGATGTACAAGACCATCAATATCACGTGGGGTACATGAATTGATGATAACATCAGAAGGGCTGCTTCAGTTTAACTATCTGTTGGGATGACAGGTATATCCCTTCTTCATCTATGGTATCTCTAAACCTTTCAAGGAAACTTTCATCTTGTTTTTCTTGTGATAGATACAGGAAAATTTTAACATTCCAAAAATGAGCATGCTACCATGCCAAAATTTTCAGGCAAATAAGGAAGAAATGAAATAATTTGTTTCTATTCATAAGGAAAATCTATTAATAAAGATTTCTTTTATAATTTGAAACATGGATTTTGTGCTCTTCTCAAAGAATACCATTTTGATAGTTTTCATACAGTAAATAAATCAGGAATCGTTGCAACAATCTCTTTGAGAAAAAAAACTGGAACTTAAAATGCTTAAATAAATGGCATCAATTCACACAGCATTATATGACAGAGCCAGCTACCATCTAAGCCTCTAACACATAAATCCGTCATCTTCAAGTCACACAATCCACAATGTCATTAATTAAAAAAATACAAAAGTACTTTAAGCTAAATCCGGAAGGGCTGAGATGGAAAAAATGCATACACGCAAACACACTGAGGGCTGTACAGTGGCAAGAGCACTGTGACAATGTCAATTAATGTGCCTTTCAGAACCGTGGCTTTACTCTTGGGTGTGAAAACATGCTAGGATCCTATTACTGCACATGTCCAGCAGGATTTGTTATGCTTCTTGATGGAAAATCATGCTATGAATCCATTTCCTGTCCAAGAAATGCATCTGAATGCAGCCATAGCTGTGTTCTGACATCAGATGGTCCCCTGTGTATCTATCCCAAAGGCTTGAGACAGATGGAAAAACATGTAATGATTGTTCATCACTTGCTAAGAGTGGATGCAAGATTTCTGTCATGCTTTCGTCCGGTTTCCTGGGTATGACCTCCACTTGCTTCGAAAGACCCATGTATCTCCAGGAACTGACCTTTTTACTGTTTGCCAATGTTTAAGACATTTGACATATGCACTCTGATGTAACAGCTATAGAACTCTATTCAGCCAGCAAATACCAATGGTTTTTGCACTAGAGAATGACCCCATTTAACAGAATCTGTCTCTCATTTTTTCTTTTTCCTTTCATTGGTTATTTTATTTATTTACATTTCAAATGTTAACCCCCTTCCCAGTTTCCTTTCACCCAATTCCCTAAACCATATCCCTCCCCCTGTTTCTATGAGGATGCTCACCCACTCCTGCCTGTTCCTCTCATTTTAAGAGAGGAAGATATACTCACAGAAAAAGAATCAGAGGGATACAGTATGCCTGGAATTCAAGACAGGCAATCCAAGAGTTTGTACAAGAAAGGAAGTGGGGTCAGTCTCTTAACCAACACAAACATTATATTTATATATACGAAGCCTCGAAATGAATAGAGAGAGTTAATGCATATACTGCCTGGAGACAAAGGCTGGCTAAGGAAGAAGTAGAAAAAATTCTCAACCTGTAGGTCTCAACCCCGTTAGAAGTTGTATATAGATACTGTATATATCAGATATTTATATTACAATCTATCAAAGTAGGAAAATTACAGTTATGATGTAGGAGCTAAATGATTTTATGGTTGGGATGTTATATCATGTGCTCATTTCTATGGCCTCAAATTAATAAGACCTGATAAGCAAGAGGCAAGGTTTATCTCTGTAGGTAGATATGACATGTTCATAAAACTTCAGAGCTATTTTTTTCATAAGGCTTTAGGAATACTATAGGAGTAAAGGCGCATTGCCTTGTGTCTTTATGACACAATGTTTAAGGTGCAACTTCAGATCTAAAAGTCAATGTGCCTTACAGAGAATGTAGTAGGTCATCTAACAGGTGGTTTTGGCACCAGACATAATAATGGCCATTCTGAGTCCCATACTTTCTGGAATCTATGAATATAAATTGGCATTACTTGTCAACATGGATTTTTCATATGCAAGTAAGGATATCAAGTTGGGATATTCATCTGGTTTATATAGATAGGGTTAATCTAGTCTATAGATTGTTGAAAACAGAATCTGTTCCTCATTTCAAGAGAAGATGTACTCACAGACAAAGAACCAGACAGATACAGCATGCCTGGAATTGAAGACAAGAAAACCAAGAGTTTACGCAAGAAACTGTCTTAACTAACACAAATGAGAAAATAGACTCTCAACCAAAGCGTTTAGAAGACAACGTACAGCTAAAAACAGCTTCATTTTTAGCTCATAAAAAGTCATCTTATGCCTTAAAAATATAGAATTATATTTTAGTAACTTTAATTTTATACCTTCACACATTTATAATTCATTACACAGTAGGGAAAATAAATGCTGGAACATAGTCTTTTTTGAAGCTAGTACATGAATGTATGGTATAAGTAGAGCATTTTCATTCTTGGGCCTAAAGACTCAGCAGATTCAACAATGTTGTGAGTGTTAGCAGCAGAGAGGATAACTTAGGAGCCATTTGGGAACTCAGACGAGAAGGATGAGTCAATAGGGAGACTTCTGGAAGCCTTTCTGGTTTTGTATGTTGTCTTATTACAACTAGACTTTCATTACACACTTGGCCATTACACAACTGACTTCTTGACATTTTGAAGATGAGCTTCCAGATATGTTCCTGGACTCTATTGGAGATCAAATACCTGACATGGAGTATGTGAGTTGTATATTTCTCCAATCTAACCTCCTATGAACTAGTTGTAATCTGATCCACCAAATCATAATATCCATACTTCTCTAGTTTCACATGAAGTAAAATAATCATTGTTTAAGGGAAGAAGAAATAAACATAAATGTATACATGTACATGTATTATCTTCTTGCTTTGTTCCATCGCACAATCTGAATCTTACCTTTTGGTAAATTCCAAATATTAGTAATGGGTTGCAGTACTAGGAAGGTTGAGAACTGCTGGGTTCAAAGGTGTGTCTGTGGACTGCATCGGGTAATGAGTCTACTAGATGGACAGTGGAAAGTCTCTCATTAGAGGGAATGATTTAAAGCAAAAGCATTATTAAATAATCATCAAGAAGACCACCTTCCAGCAGAAAGATTATTCTGGTTGGATCCCAGGAAATATGTTTAGATTGAATGATCTTTGGAACAGTGACTGCCAGGTCTGATATTTTGAGGCACAGTGAAATAATGATTGACTGCTTAAGGTCCACTTCTTATTGACATGACATCAAGCAATCTGTTTTAGGAATTGCCAAAATGGTTGGGTCCAAATGCCTAAGATTTTCCTAAAACAATGTAGGTCACTCATTTGTTGTAGTTGGGTTTGGGGATCATCTGTGGTTCCTGAATTAGTATATACTATTGGTAATAAGTACGGACAATAGGATTGGTAAAAACAATGGTATGTGTCTGAAGTAGCATGCCCACATAATTGTTCATGGTCCATCCATTAGCAAACCAGGTACAGATCTCAGGTTACATAAAAATGGACTGCCAACAAAGCTTCAGAATTTCTAAATGTTTGTCATAAAGGTTTTTATGAAAGTTCAGATTGAGAACTATATCTTACTTTGATTTTCAGATTCTATGTGTCAAAAGCATTGATCTATGTAAAGACATGGCACCATTGGACAACTTAAGTAACATTGGAGTGCAATCTGGTGATAAATAGTTACCCAGGCTGGCCCCATTGCACAATGGTTACTTCCTTCATGTGGTGTATGCATGCACATTGAAGCAATATACACCTATGCATGAAGTTGTGTTATTGGCTATGTTAGGGAGAAATGTCAGCATTGAGACTTGGGCTTGTGGGAGCTGTATCATGCCGGCCATGAGCAGGAAAGTGGTAATACCATTGTGGCTCTTGGTGTGCCCATTCTAATCCTGGTTAGAATCGGGTTTATGGGGGCTGTTCTTCTATAGAACTCAGAAACAGCTATTGACAACCCCAAAGAACTTACATGAAGATCCAAGAAGAGCCAGGCAGTGGTGGCTCATGCCTTAATCTCAGCACTTAGGAGGCAGAGGCAGGCAGATTTCTGAGTTCGAGGCCAGCCTGGTCTACAGATTGAGTTTCAGGACAGCCAGGGATACAGAGAAACCCTGTCTCAAAAAAACAACAAACCAAACCAACCAACCAACCAAACAAACAAAAAACCAAAAACCCAAGAGTCAAGAAGAGACATGAACAACAAGAAGTCTGATGGTGGTGATGTTAGGATGTCTTCTTTCCGCCAGCCTTGGTTTGTTTCTTAAAGGAACACCAATACCCAAATAATGTAAGTTTGTCTGTGACTGCCAAGAATAACCAGAAAGTATATGCTGGTCTGTCTTCCTCCCTGCAGTCTGAATCAATGGCTATGACTTTGTGGAGACAGATAGCCAACAGACACAGAATGGGTACACAGCAAGCCTGCTAGATCTCACCACAAAGTAACAAATAAACTGATTCCTAGGTACTGGAAAGGAACTTCTAGTTACCCTCCTACATGAAATGGCCTTTGGCTGTGGGATCAGTGATCTATATTCTCTGGTCAACTGACAGATCCTGTCAACAAAGGGCTCCAGATCTACCCTAACAGAGCCAATTCAGAAAAAGTGGAAGGAGAAGAAAAATGGGAACGAACAAACCAGGCCAATGGATAAGGTATTCATTCTGCTTTGAATCATAGAGCTATGCAAATTTGATAGGCCCAAAGATGGATCTATAGATGTGTTTCTTCTGCTCCTTTCAATCAGCCTCATTGAACATTTTCATAAGAAAAGAGAGGAAAATTGTTAGACACCAAAATCAAGAGTGTTATTAGCTATCTGCTATTAAATAGGGTTCCTTTTCTTGTTGCTTCAGAATAAATAGTTAAATCAATCTCATTGGTTTTTGTACTGCAAATTTGATTTATATGGTCTATGTAGAACTCTTAGCTCCATCTCACGAAATGGATAGAACATTATAACCTATTGCTGAGATACACCATAATCATTTAATTCGCTATCATTTTGACCCATACTCATAGCTTTTCATTCTGAATCATGATAAATTAATAGAAATAATTGTAACCTAGATTCTGATTTCTTCAGAATAAGATTGTTCATTTACTTGTATACTTTAAAAGCATTAAATAAAAATATTTGATTTTAAAAACATATTCTTAGAGACACCAGTATTTCTTGATCATTATTGTCTTTCTTTCATGCAGTCTCTCCCAATAAAAATGCTCTATTGTGGTGTTTCCATAGAATTTTAGAATATATTTTAAAATATGAGATTGTTAAAAATAAAACAAAAGGATTTTTCTCTGCTGGCATTTATGTTGTGTAAATGAACATGAACACCTTTGACTCTTCACCAGAACAACACCTTCATGAATTGACATTTCAGACACAAGCTGAGCTAGGCTAAGCTTATCCATTTACAATCTGATTTATTTCACAAATACATAAATTAATGGATCTAGGGGTTTGCTATTACTATATACTACAGAAACATTTTTAATCACAATGTTTTGTTTTGTTGCCTTATAAATCAGTATGTTTCACTAATTTATGGGGTCAGTGTATTTGTATATGTAGGCAGTTAAAAGAAAATTTGTATTCAGACTAAAAGAATGGCACTGAAGATAATTAATTGAGATTTTTGGTGATTTTGCTAAGTTGACTGTTCTGTTCCAATGATAACAAAATGCATTTTGACTAATATGATTATGTCTGTTGCTTTGGATACCACAATTATCCAGGTCAATGTTTAGCTCTGTAAAAAGGAAACCTGTAAACATAATACAAATGCAAGAGCCTGAAAAGGGCAGTATTTGTTTTTCCTCTGAAACACTCTGTTCTATGGTTATGATGTGGGTCCTGATTCAGAAGCAGCTAAGAACCTTGAAATGACATAATTGGAATATAATTGCTACTCTCGGGGACTCTGCTCCACTACTACTGCTATTTGAATTGTACCATTTGAAGAATTAATGTGAGCACTTTTGGGGAGTAATTTAAATTCATGTTTTTTTTCCCACTTGTAGACAATGATGAATTCAGATTTGTTCATTAATTTAGTCTTTCATATAGAATGTTTATTGGTATATTGGCTTACAATAATGAACGTACAATATGACAAATAATTAAATGAAACATGCTTTTGCTATAAAACACTAAAATAACAATAACAACTACCTAGGTCTCCAAGCAGGATTATTCCAGCATCCAAGGGAGCAGGGACACACAGTCACTGCAGAAAAGCAGTCAGTGTATCAACAACAAATTTGGTGTTGAAAATGAACAAGATCTGTCTGTAGTTTAGACCTTATAATCCAGACTTAACAATGCAGGAAAGGGAAAGTCTTCCATACTAAAATTACTGAAATATATTAAATAAAAAAATACTTACTCTACACCCTTGCCAGCATCTGCGGTCACCTGAGTTTTTCATCTTAGCCATTCTGACTGGTGTAAGGTAGAATCTCAGGGTTGTTTTGATTTGCATTTCCCTGATGACTAAGGATGTTGAACATGTCTTTAGGTACTTCTCAGCCATTCAGTATTCCTCAGTTGAGAATTCTTTTTTTAGCTCAGTACCCCATTTTTTAAAAATGTTTCTCTGGTGTCTAACTTCTTGAGTTCATTGTATATATTGGATATTACCCCACTATTGGGTGTAGGATTTGTAAAAATCTTTTCCTAATCTGTTGGCTGCTGTTTTGTCCTCCATTGCTGGTGGAATTGCAAGCTGGTACAACCACTCTGGAAATCAGTTTGGCAGTTCCTCAGAAAATTGGACATATTACTACTTGAGGACACAGCTATACCACTCCTGGGCATATACTGAGAAAATGCTCCAACATATAATAAGGACACATGCTCTACTATGCTCATAGCAGCCTTATTTATAATAACCAGAAGCTGGAAAGAACCAAGATGTCCTTCAACATAGGAATGAATGCGGAAAATGTGGTAGATTTACATAATGGAGTACTACTCAGCTATTAAAAACAAAAAAATTCATGAAATTCTTAGGAAATTTATGAATTCATGAATTCATGAAATTCAAATGGATGGAATTAGAAAATATTATCCTAAGTGAGGTAACCCAATCACAAAAGAACACATATGGCTGATAAGTGGATATTAGCCCAGAAGTTCAGAATCCCAAGACACAATTCACAGACTACATGACACTCATGAAAAAGGAAGATCAAAGTCTGGATACTTCAGTCCTTCTTAGAAAGGGGACCAAAATATCCATGGGAGGAGATTCAGAGACAAAGTGTGGAGCAGAAACTGAAGGAATGGCCATCCAGAGACTGCCCCACCTGGGCATCCATCACATACACAGTTACCAAACCCAGACTCTATTGTGGATGCCAACAAGTGCTTGCTGACAGGAGTCTGACATAGCTGTCTCCTGAGAGGCTCTGCCAGTGCCTGACAAATACAGAAGTGGAAGCTCACATCTATCCATTGGACTAAGCACAGGGCCCCCAATGGAGAAGCTAGAGAAAGGACCCAAGGAGCAGAAGGGGTTTGCAGCCCCATAGGAGGAACAACAATATGAACCAACCAGTACCCTCAGAGCTCCCCAGGGACTAAACCACCAAACAAAGGAGTACACATGGAGGGACCCATGGCCCCAGCAGCATATGTAGCAGAGGTTGACCTTGTTGGACATCGGTGAGAGGAGAGGCACTTGGTTCTATGAAGGATTCATGCCCAAGTGGAGGGGAATGCCAGGGCATGGAAGTGAGAGTGGGTGGGTTAGTGAGCAGGGTAGAGGGGGGGATGGGATAGAGGGTTTTCAGAGGGGAAAAGAGGAAAGGGGATAACATTTGAAATGTAAATATAGAAAATATCTAATAAAAAATACTTAGAGAAAATTTACATTTCTAGTCATGTGCTTTTGGTTCTTGTTTTATAGGAATTAATTTACAAAAATAAGAACGCTAAGTAGTCCAATATGTAGTAAAAAATCACACACACACACACACACACACACACACACACACACACACACATATATATATATATATATATATATATATATAGAGAGAGAGAGAGAGAGAGAGAGAGAGGAAGAGGTATAAGGAGAGGGAGAAAGGAGGAGGGAAGGGGGAGGGGAGAGGGAGGGGGAGGGGAGAGAGAGGGGGAGGGGAGAGAGAAAGAGAGGCAGAGAGACATACTATAGTACAGGTATTAAAATCCCTAGAAATGTGTTTTTTTACAAAGACCATAGTGTAAAGGTAACAATTTAGTTTCCTTTCAAATCTACCCCTGTTATAAACTGAATGAACTGTAATAGATAATTTTTAATCAATTCTAGACATAAAAGGAACAGTAACCATCACAACTATATTCTACGGTTTTGTAGGTAATATCTGATAAAAGAAACATTAAATGAGAATTTAATAGTTTGACAATTGTTTTAAGAAAAGTGCTCACAATCATTGCCATCATCTATCAAAGCTATAAATAATAGCTAAATGATGGAAAAGTCAGTATGTAGTATACTAAAAAAGAACAAATAGAAAGGTAATTGTACTTTCTTTGAGGTTTGACCAAAGCCTTCCATGGTGCGTGGATTTAAGAAAACATCAAGGAAAACTTTTGGTACTACAGGGAATGAGCTTATGTGTCAAGTGCCCTTGGACTTTTGTCAAAGGAAAATATTTGCTGCTGTAGTCAGTGCATATATTCATCACACTCAGTTCAAAAATTTACCTCCAACTGCCAAATCTGAACGGTCATTTTCCAGTCAACACATATTTTTAACAGCCTACTATGTGTCAAAAATTGTACTACACTCAAGAGGAGAAACATGTGGTTTCTCCATTAGAGAATTTATAATGTTCTCATGGAATCCTGCCAAGATAGTGTGTTAAAAATTAATAAAGTTTCCCATCTTTACCTAAACTCAAATATCGCAAGGTAGCCATAGATATTGAACTTTATATACATACATATATACGTGTGTATATAGGTATATGTATATATACATATATTTATATATATCATCAATAACCAAAAGCTAAATATCTGGGGGAAATATTATTTACCTTCAATGAATTTCAAAGAAAAGATAAAGATGTTCCTAACCTTTGACATCAAGTCAGGATGCTGTCCTCTATAAGATAAACTCTTTAGTACTGTGCAATGAAGTTAAAAAAAATAAAACAAAACTCACCACAAATCATGTTAAGTAAGTTCATTATTTTGCATTCTGATGCAATCATAGGTCTCCTGGGAAACATGCATCTCATAGTCCTCAGATTGGACACAGCTGTTTGGGCTCAGGTTATAGTGTTTTCAAAAAAAAATTCTGTAATTTATTCTTTAAACCTGAACCCCAAATAATCAAAGCAAATAGATGCTACATTAAAACAGAACTGTAAATATCTTTGGGAGTTAATTAAAATACAACCTAAGTAGCAAGTAGATAATCACTGATGTCTCAATGTCAATCGCACAAGTAAATGCTGTTATAGCAAGTAATAAAAAAAAATCTCTGAGTTATTAACTTAATATTTCTATTTTACTTACTAAAAATACTTCTATCAGTGATAATAGTTTAAGGGAAAGATTTTAACATTTTTCTCGGGATTATGATCACTTCTAAAGATTAAGTTTGAAATTTTATACAGTGGATCTGGTTGAAATGTCAGATAACACTCTCAAAATTATACTTCCAAGTTTTATTTAAGTGTATGTTTTACAAAGGTATAAAGTACAAGTTCTCTTTAATATGTCAAACAACTATGAAATAATAGGAGCTATAATAATTTTAGTATTAGACATTTTACTAATTTTAGAAATATTTTCATTTGTTTTTCTGTGTCTTGAACATTCAAACATGTGAAATAGTCTGACTTTAAAAATGTTTCCTCTCAATAGTGTCCACATTTGGTGACTGTATATAGGATGGATCCCCAGGTGGGGCAATCTCAGGATGGCCTTTCCTTCAGTCTCTGCTCTGCACTTTGTCTCTGCATCTCCTCCCATGGGTATTTGTTCCCCCTTCTAAGAAGGACCAACGTATCCCACCAACCAAAAAATACACATGGAGAGACCCATGGCTTCAGCTGCATATGTGGCAGAGGATGGCCTTGTTGGACATCAAAAAGAGATGTCCTTGGTCCTAAGAAGACTAGATGCCCAAGTATAGGGGAATGCCAGGACAGGGAAGTGGGAGTGGGTAGATTGGTGAGCAGGAGGAGGAGGGATGGGATAGGGGGTTTTGGAGGGGAAACCAGGAAAGGGGATAACATTTGAAATGTCAATAAAGAAAATATCTAATAAAAATAAAGTAAATAAAAATGTTTCCTCTCTTCTTTATGGGTCATCTATACTTGTGTTCACTAATAAATTTATTATTGACTTATTATTATAGAACTACATTTCAAAATATAATTTCTTTGAGCTTTTTTAAATTTTCTATATTCTTTGTTTACATTCCAAAGGCTTTCCCCTTTCCCAGTTACCCCCCACCATACGTCCTATAAGTCCTCTCCCCCCCCAACTATTCCCCAATCATCCCCTCCCCCACACACCATTTCTCTGTGCTAGATCTACAAAACTGGATCCAATCTTTTCAGACCCAGGGTCCTCTCCTTTCTTCTTGGGAATCATTTGAATTGCTATTTGTGTCTTGAGTATTTAGGGCTTCTGGGCTCATTAATATCCACTTATCAGTGATTGCATTTCATGTGTATTCTTTTGTGATTGGGTTAACTCGCTTAGAATGATAGTTTCCAGATCTAACCATTTACCTACAAATCGCATGAATTCATTATTTTTAATTGCTGAGTAGTATTCCATTGTATAAATATACCACATTTTCTGTATCCATTCCTCCTTTGAAGGATATTTGGGCTCCTTCCAATTTCTGGCTATTATAAACAAGGCTGCTATGAACATAGTGGAGCATGTGTCTTTATTGTATGCAGGGAAATCCTCTGGGTATATGCCCAGGAGTGGTATGCCAAGGTCCTCTGGAAGTGACATGCCCAATTTTCTGAGGAACCTCCAAACTGATTTCCAGAGCGGTTTTACCATTTTGCAATCCCACCAACAGTGGAGGAGTGTTCCTCTTTCTCCACATCCTCGCCAGCACTTGTTGTCTCTTGAGTTTTTAATCTTAGCCATTCTGACTGGTGTGAGGTGGAATCTCAGGGTTGTTTTGATTTGCATTTCCCTGATGACTAATGAAGTTGAACATCTTTTAAGGTGTTTCTCGGCCATCCAAATTTCTTCTGGTGAAAATTCTTTGTTTAGCTCTGTACCCCATTTTTTGATAGGGTTATTTGGTTCTTTGGGGGTCTAAGTTCTTGAGTTCTTTATATATATTGGATATTAGCCCTCTGTCGGATGTGGGGTTGGTGAAGATCTTTTCCCACTTTGTTGGTTGCTGTTTTGTCCTTCTGACAGTGTCCTTTGCCTTGCAGAAACTTTGTAATTTTATGAGGTCCCATTTGTCAATTATGTTTTCGTTATACTTTTCCAAATCCTCTCAGGAAAATCAAAAAATTCCTTTTAAAGTTTGAGCCTCTCATTTAGTGCCTTTATGATCTCTTCTGAGTGTATAGTCCTTGTGAAATGAGAATGGGTCCCCCTTAGATCTCAAAACTGTGTCTCAAATAGAGAGGTATGACGTTCTAATGATTAAAACTCTAATACATACATGCATACACACACACACACACACACACACACATATATATACATATCTATTTATATACTTTCAAACTTTTGACTTGTCAATCAGTACACTTAGTTTTTATGTTTATTAATACTCCAGGGCTATTAAAGGATCCTTGGTTTCCAGAAAGTAAAAATGGCCAATTTAAACAGACATTCTGTATTATCGTTTCTGAGATGTTTAATTATATATTTTGCCCATGATTTACTCATTTGATTACTTCTACTTAGACATCCATAATGCTACAGGCCTAGAAATAAAAAGACACCGTATTTGGAATGCAATACATGTTACATTTTCCAGAATGAGCAAGTATCTAGATTCAGGTATTCCTGTGTAAGTGAGCAGTATTATTCTAGGTGGTTATATGTCTAGGTATTTCAATGCTAGCCGATGGTTTTAAGTTACACTTTTCAGAAAAGTACTTAAGGCGATTACCAATCAGTTGTAAAATTAATATGATACTGTATATGTCAAAAAGAAAGTAACCCAGCAGAAACAGCCTTTCAAGGAGAACAGGTGATTATGTTAACTTTCTGTCCAAGGTCAGACTTCATTGGCCTATTCAAAGAGTGAATAATGTAATTTCCTGAGACTAGCACAAGGAACATAAGTAGTTTCTTTTTCAATGGACTTTAACTCGCTATTTCTTTTTTCTGGTTGTTAGTGTCTGAATAACTTCTGTTTGTTTAATTACTGAAGATTCAAGAGGGAGTTTTGTTTACTGATTTATACAGATGTTTATATTCCCAGTTCCAAATCTAATAAGAATACATGAAAATTTAAGTATTGAATTATTGTCTGGTTAAGATAGAGTCCAGTAACATGTAACTTAAAGGGACACCTGAAGGAACTATGTTGTATAAAACTGAGCAGTCTTAATTTTCAAATCGAGTATATGAAATTGCTATCAAATATTAAGCAAATAGAGCTAAAACATGTTTTTCTGTGCACATACACCAGAAACTTGGACAGTACAGAAAACTGATGAAATGCAGATAATACTGTTACCTGGATTTGACATGCTTCACTTAAGATACCAAAGTAAAATGTTGGCTATACACAATTCATAGACAAAGCATTTTATGTAGACATTGAAATTATTTCAACGGTTAAATAAGAGGGTCCACTAGATGCCAATTGTTATAAAGTCTTACAGCCCCACAAACTAAGGATTTATATGTCTATGAAGATTGTTAGAATGGACCTAGTGAATAGAAATCATTAAAGCTTCTTCATATTTATAAAATTAATAGAATTATTTTTCTTGGAAAATGAAACTAAGGCCACAGTGACTGGCATAATTGTTCATAGCTTCACCAAGATGGGTTCTCAAGTTTATGCTTATGTTTTAGAGTCCAATATGAACAACAGGGATAATTCATGATGTGACTTGGATACTAGATATTTATAATCTTCACTGGGAAATTATAAGTAATAGAGATTTTGTGTAGCAGTGAGCTATCACACTTACTTTAGAAGAAGTTAAAGATGCTAAGAAATGATGAATTCTTAAACAAAATGAATCTTAAAATTTGTAACATGCTGTTTTGAAATGTATCCACACTGTGGAAGGACTAAATCTAGCTATTTAGCATATGAATTAACTTGTATAAGTATCTCTTGTATGTGTGCTGAAGCAGATAAACCTAATTCCTTGGCAATTTGGCAAGACTCAATGCATTGTTATTGATTTATGTATTAGCCAGGGTTCTCAAGAGAGACAGAACATGGAGGAAGGAAAATACTATCTCTATATGTTATCATGACATACCACTGAAGTCTAATGAAAGATGAAGTCTGTTGGAGTTACTTAGGAGTATAGGTGAGGGATTACTTTCAGGATCAGAATGTATCACAGACAGCTGTATTACCAGAGCACACCCCCATCATGGATGACAGCTCCCAAAAGCAATAAAACCTTGGGCATAATACACAGCCTGCAGTCAGCTCAACAGGTTGGTATTTATTAGAGTGTTTAACAAGCTGCAGTTTGAGTAGTCTAACAACAGCTGTCTCCTGCTGTCTCCTGGTGCAAAGACCAAGGATTTGGTAGTTGTACAGTCTAAAAGACTGGATGTCTCAGCCCAGTGCTGGCCTCCCAGGGAAGACCCAGAGATCTGCCAGTCTTCGGTTTATGTTGGAATTGTGAAGAGGTTGGAATCCCAGGATAGGTTATAACTCCAGTGAAGGAATGTTTCCTGATCAGAACAGACAAACATGTCAGTAAGAGTGTGGGCAAACTCCTTCAGCTTCTTCAATCCTGAAATTCCACTCAAAGCCTAGGGGCAGGGGGGAGGGGGGAGGGCACAGCTTGCTTCCTTTGGTTTGCTCAGCTTGCTTTCCTATAGAACCCAGGACTTCCAGCCCAGGGATGGGTACCAACTTCAAGGGACCCTTCCCCCTTGATCACTAATTGAGAAAATGCCCCATGGATCTCATGGAAGCACTTCCCCAACTGAAGCTCCTTTCTCTGTGATAACTCCAGCCTGTGTCAAGGTGACACAGAAAACCAGCCAGTATAACAGGGTTTCACCTTTTCCCTTTATAAACCATCATTTGCCTATGGGCCACATCTGCCTCCTCTCTATACATAGGCAATCCTTTTTCACCCAGGGGCAAACATCTCCTCCCTCTCCTTTGCCCCTGTTCTCTTCCCCTCCCCCCCATCCTCTATCCTCTGTCTCTTATTGTGCCCTTTGTCCCACTGGCACAAGTAAATATTTCTCTCTCTCTCTCTCTCTCTCTCTCTCTCTCTCTCTCTCTCTCTCACTTGGTCTTGGTATGTTCTGAGCTGATTCTGGTCTTTTCAAATGGATGTGATTTAGCCATTGTGCTTAAAGTTTCTGATTATTTCTGTGGGAAGAGTGTCAGATTAATGGTGGCTAATCCACTGCTATTAGTTGGTGCTCAGAAGAACTAGATGGTAACATCCTATTATTGAAAATACTACATGCTCTGGTAGCAGGGTATGGAGAATTGAAGCTGCCAATGAGATAGAAATTTCTTCTATGACCAAAGTATGGATGCTTCGGTCCTTCTCAGAAAGGGAAACAAAATGCCCATGGGAAGAGATACAGAGACAAAATGTGGAGCAGAAACTGAAGGAATGGCCATCCAGAGACTTCCCCACCTGGGCATCCATCTCATACACAGTTACCAAACTCATACACTATTGTGGATGTCAAAAAGTGCTTGCTGACAGGACCCTGATATAGCAGTCTTTTGAGAGGCCCTGCTGGTACCTGACAAATACAGAGATGGATGCTGTCAATCAACCATTGGGCTGAACACAGGTCCTCCAATGAAGGAGGTAAAAAGAGGACAGAAGGAGCTGAGGGAGCTTGCAGCCCATAGGAGGAACAATAGCATGAACCAACCAGTAAGCCGAGAGCTCCCAGGGACTAAACCACCAACCAAGGAGTACACCTGGAGGAACCTATGGCTCCAGTTACATATGTAGCAAAGGATGGCCTCATCTGGCATCAATGAGAGGAGAGGCCATTGGTTCTGTGAAGGCTTGATGCCCCAGTATAGGGGAATGCCAGGACAGGAAAATAGGAGTGGGTGGGTTGGTGAACAGGGGAAGGGGAGAATGGGATAGGGTGTTTTGGGAGGGGAAAGTAGGAAAGGAGATAACAATTAAAATGTAAATAAAGAAAATATCTAATTAAAAAGAGGAAAAAAGGAGAAAAATAAAAAAATTTCTTCCATGCTGATTTGTCGTCATGGTTTCATAAAGTCCTATACAGGATATCATCAACAGACTTATCCAGACATAGTCTTTGTGCAACTAGATGACAGAATATTTGTGGTAGCATAGTGGCAAGTCTGTGACAGGGGTGACCAAATATTTTCTGAATGGACTGGGGTTCTTAGTCCTAAAAAAAGGAATTAATACAATTTCAGAATGTATGCTTGAAGACAACTGTATTAGTTTTTAAGAAAAATGTAAAACAAGAAAAAACTGTAAATTAAGACATTGTCAGAGAAGAAGAAGATAAAGAAGAAACAAAGTCATACATTTTGAATTAGGGTTAACATAGATATCGAAAACAGCTTTAGAAAGGGAGCAGGGCATTCTTCAGAGAAAACAGTAGAAATGCCAGAAGAGACAGAGTAAACACATTTTGGAGTTTGGCCGGTACCTTATTTTGAGTTTTCATTGCTGTGAAGAGATACCATGACCGAGGTAAGTCTTATAAGGGACAATAATTATTTGGGGCTGGCTTACAGGCTCAGAGGCTCAGTCTATTATCATCATAGCAGGAAGCAAGAAAGCATCCAGGTAGACATGGTGCTACAGGAGTTGGGAGCCGACTGCAGCCAGGATACATTTTCTCCCAAAGAGGATGAAGCTTGAGCACTGAGAGCCCTCAAAGCCCACCTACACAGGGATGTACTTCCTCCCGCAAGGCCACACCTATTCCAACAATGCCACTACTTCTAATAGTAGCACTTCCCGTGGGCCAGGCATATTCAAACCACCACAAGCAGTATCCAATGAAAAGATAGAAAGGGGAAAAGGATGTTAGGCTTTGAGTTAGAATCTAGAAAACCAGGTCAACTTAGCAGCGAAGATCTATAAGCAACTTTACATAGGGAGAGCCTTTCCAGGATGGATAAGGACATTTCCTTGTGAAGGAGATAATTACTCTTCCCATCTTCTTAGCGTGCCTTCTGTAAGCCAGCCTTTCCTGAGTGGTAGTCTTTTGGCCAAGTAATTGACAGCCTGAATGTTTGGTATTTCAACCCAGGGACAGAAGTAAAACTTATCTTTCATTCTTTGGTCAGAAGGTAGTAAATTTCCCCTAATGGGCCTAGATGAAACCTCGATACCTCCATCTGTAAGTGTTTTAGCTCTAAAAGGAAAGACTTCCCCCATGGACATTTTGCTGCTGTGAGGGAGGTCTCCTCAATGCAAGTGTTATTTATACCTTTGAAAGCAAAGGAATCCTGGCAACGGGGCCCAAGGAAACGAACAAAGTCACACTGCGCAACAAACCACACACAAGAGATTTATTAAGAAAAACACAAGGTGCTTTGCCTCTACTTAGGCAAGAAGCAGCAGGGGACCAGAAGAAGACAGGCTTATATAGCGTGTCTTGAGGGAGGAGTTTTCTAGGGTGGGGATTTGCAGGGTGGGGACTGGTAAGATTTTCTGTCAAGCCAAGGGATTGGTAGGTTGTGGTAGGGTTTCACATTTGGAAGTGGGCT
This sequence comes from Apodemus agrarius, assembly GCA_964023405.1. Classification (NCBI taxonomy): domain Eukaryota; kingdom Metazoa; phylum Chordata; class Mammalia; order Rodentia; family Muridae; genus Apodemus; species Apodemus agrarius. The sequence continues at coordinate 32,738,120 of OZ030018.1, read as the reverse complement.
TAGACTTTTTACCCTAAATCACCTTTGCATATGGTTACGATGACGTTGGGTCTTATTCCAGCTCTGAAAGTCCATTCTCAAAGGCCTCTAAGCCTGGTTAGCTGGCAACTATCCCATCTGGTAAGATGACCATGCTTCTGCTAACAATCTGTCATCCCTGCTCCTAGAAGCAGTTCTGTTAAAGACCGTTGATATAAAAACCACAGTTCTCATCTTAAATGGAATAAGAGACAGTTTTAGGGGTTTTTTTGTTTGTTTGTTTGTTTGTTTTGTTGTTTGTTTTTTGTTTTTTCTTCTGGAACCGCGTTGAGAGACCACAGCCTGGGAACACAGAGTTAGGTTACTCCAAATTCCGTTTTACAACATGAAAGCAATTTCACAAGAATTTTTGTTTTGAAGAGCAAAGTCATTAATCAAGACAATTTAAAAATGCACCCATGGGTACACCAGAAGACAGGTACAAAGAGATATGAGAGCTTTCCCATAGGCCCAAGATGCTATTTGATGGTACTGATAGCTCTTGGATTGTCGGGAGCCACTCTTCTACATAGCTTCTAAGAGGTTTATATTTATTGTCATGAGGTGTTAGTTCAGCTGCACGGTAGGAAAAGACATTCCAGAATGCTAAGACTAGGCGAAGATAAAGTCATTAGCTTCTGAACTTAACAAAAGTCAGATCTTTCCACGGTGCTGCAATTCCTATCAGCCCACAGTCCTTGTAGTCAAACAGAAACTCCTTCCAGAAGTCTTTTCTTCACAGCTTCTTTTCAGGAATTTTCATTTGCTGGGTCAAAAACACAACATCAACAATGAAGACATTAAGATAAAGGGGAGAAGACCACTTGGAAAAAGTAAAGGAATTATTGAGAGTGAGAAAAGGACAAAGGGCCTGGTGACTGTGCTAAAATATCCTCTGTGTGTGTGTGTGTGTGTGTGTGTGTGTGTGTGTGTGTGTCTATGTATACAGACACATATATTCATAATTCTTATTCACAGCTGCTACTAAAGAACATTCCAAGACAGGAACACGAGAGAGCCAGACTCTGTGGGTCTAGCCTGCATCTGTCCTGTCATCTCAGCTAATGTTCATGCCGATTCAAGAAGGATGACTTCAGTTTCCTGTCTCTACCATAGTCACCGAAAATATTTATACATGTTTTTTTCATCTGTGTGACCTGTACATAGCTCAAAGACATAATTTAATATCTTTGAGAACTTTATAGATGAGTACTGTATTCACATCATTTATAGTTCTCTTTCTCTCCCTCCAATTCCTTTCATGTCTCTCTATTCGCTGTCAAATTACCAAAGGTCTTCATGTTTATTATAAAGGTGTATACATATATGTACCTATACACATAGCTATGATGAAATAGGTAGATGATAGATAGAACCTTCAAAGTTCACTTTGCCTATATGTATATGTGTTGTGTGCATGCCAAGGCAGGCAAGAAAATCTTCTCCTCCCTTAGAGGAGTCTGATATTTGCTTCCTATAATAAAGGAAGCAAAATTTTATTATTGGTACTGCAGTCTGATGTTGTCATTGGTTTCTCTCTATTTTCTGAATGATAAAAATATTAAAAGATTATAAAAAGACACAAGCCTGTATAAAGTCTCCATAGTAAGCTATCCTCCCAACCAAAAATTTAAAATAGCATATTTATAGTTTAATATATGCATAGGATAACACTCTCCTCGTCTGTCTTCTGAGTGCCTAGCACCACACTTTTTGCACTGTGTACAATGGCCAACTCTATATTTGCATATTACTTCCCAGAGTGCAGTTACTCTGTTTTGTTCACTATACAGTTTAACTGTCTCAGTACTAATAATATGTGCATATATAATTTCTTCTATATATAATCTATATGTTCATATCTTTAAGAAATGAAAAGATGACTTAAAATCTTCCTAAGCATTAACTAACTTTCTTTTCAAATGAAAATGCAAACTATGCTAATTATTTAAAAGTGAATGCTATCTTGTTAGCTAAATCTAGAAAGAGTTTGGTTTCTTTAAAAAAGCCCACATATTTTTAATGTTATAATATCCATGGTATTCTCTGTAAATGCTTGTTAATATTTACTTTTGTAACTAATAGTAATTTTTAAAACTAAGCTGATGTTAAATGTCATTCAAACTTGAAGCATAGGTGTCTCTTGAATCTAAATACCAACTAAACTAAAGATTATTGCTTTCTTTTGAGTTTTTTTTATCTTGTATGATACTGTATTCTGAATGAACTATTACCTTCCGAATTAATTTTTGAATTTATTACTTTGATAATTTTTTTAATTTATTATTTGAGTGCTTGCATGCGTGCACACATATTTACAGGCACACATGTGCCCAAGTGCCACTCAACTCGGAGGAATTGAGTCTTTCCTTTCATTAGGTTGGATTTAGGGACCAAACTTAGGTCTTCATATTGGCAGCAATGGACTTCACAGGTTGAGCTATCTCAACTGACCCCTAGCTTCTATATTTCGTGGTATAATCTGTGCAATTCATGATCATGAGAATCTGGAGACCTTTATTTTAGCAAATGCAGATTTCTAATGGTAAATTGAAAGGCTTTCGTGATAAAATAATTGCTGTTTCACAAAGAATAGGAACAACAACAACAACAACAACAAATCTTAAAAAGCCTTCATGTAAAAGTAAAATTCACTATAAAAGAGCAAAACATACAGTGAGTCCCTGTTTGGATTAAATGAACACTATTATTGGGCTATTCACAAAATCTCAGTGTGGCACCACATCCCTGGTAAGCCTCTATGCAGAGGGAGTGGAGCTATTTTGTATGCCAATCCTTTGTTCTTCGCCCATTTTCTCTTCCTCCTGTTTACATTACAGAAGGGAAGCTATGGAAATAAAAGAAGAAGCCAACCGAGCAAAGCCACACGGAAGGTTGGTGGCCTCAGGAGAAGGAGCAAGGAGCAGAAATCCTCCAGGAATGTTGCCTGCATGGCTAACAATACATTGGAAAATTCATTTAAGTGGCATGAGGAGCTACATCATTATTCTCCTGAATTAATTTCTCTTTCCCATGCAACAATGACTTTTCTTCTTATCAACCATTCTCATAATGGAGAGTAGACAAACAACCACTCCAGCTACATATATTATTAAGATTCCTCCTTTTTAGGCCAGCTGTCCCTGCAATTATATTTTATAAATACATTCTGCATAGCTCCTCTCAGTTGAACACAATAATGTAATTTTACTGAATGACTCTGCAGAAGGTCTAATTGTTTCTTGAAGCGGGGCTCCTGATGTTATTTTGCATTTAATTCACAACCACATGCTGAAGGTTATTATCTATGCAGCAACCAATGGAAATGTTTTCCAAGCTAAAAAAAAATCTTTCACATACGTTTTAACCTGTGACTTTGAAACAATTGTATTTTGTGGCTCTAATACACCTGAGAGATTCACTGTATTAAATTATAAACCTCACACACATAGAATCAAATCAATGTTCCATGTAAGTATATTCTCATTGTAACATTATTGAAAATGTATCTGTATAATCCAATTATCAACATGATTTATAGCAACTAAATCTTTTAAGTATGTAGATAAAATGTCACGAGTATCTATGTCAGTGGTATCATCTTCTCTACAAAGGTCAACTAAAAACTGGTGACTTATGAGTTGGACATAAAGTCCAGTGGTTGAGTATTTACAGTGTTAACCTGACAACCTGAGTTCAGTGCCTGGATCCCACAGTAGAAGTGTGCCAAGTCTTGAAAGTTGTTCTCTGGTCTCCACATGCATACAGTGTATGGAATGTGTTCTTTCCTCAACAATCCTGTCAAATAAAAATTTAAAGTCATATATTTTAAATTTTCCTGAGCCAGTTGACAGTACCTTGTGGCCATTGTTGTATGCTTCCTTAAGCTGTGGTATTTTGCTTTTGCAAGGAGATGCACATTTTTAAAAAATTAATCATTAAATTCGTTTACATTTCAAATGATACCCCCTTCCTGGTTACCCCTCCACAAACCCCCATCCCTCCTTGCTACCTCCCTTTGCTGCTATAATGGTGCTCCTCCACCCACTCACCCATTCCTGCCTCACCGCTCTACCATCCTTCCTTGCTGTGGCATCAGATCTCACAGGACCAAGGTCCTCCCCTCCCATTGATGTCAGATAAAGCCATCCTCTGCTACATATGTATCTGGAGCCATAGATCCCTCCATGTGTACTCTTTGTTGGTTTAGTCTCTGGGTGGTCCAGTTAGTTGATATTGTTCTTATGGGGGTGCAATCCCCTTCAGCTCCTTTAGTCCTTCCCCTAGCTCTTCCATTGGAGTCCCTAGGCTCAGTTCAATGGTTGGCTGTGTGCAGCTGCATCTGTATTGGTGAGGTTCTGGTAGAACCTATCAGGAAATGCTTCCTGTCAGAAAGTGCTTCTTGGCATCAGCAATAGCGTCTGGGTTTGGTGTCTGCAAATGGGATGGATCCCTAGATGGGGCAGTCTCTGGATGGCCTTTCCTTCAGTCTCTGCTCCATTTTTTGGTCTCTGTCTTTCCTTTGGACAGAAGCATTTCTGGCTTAACAATTTTGAGATGGGTGGGTGGCCCCATCCCTCAACTGGAGGTCATGTGTACCATCTGGAGGTGGTCTCTACAGGTTGTATCTCCCCTTTGTTTCATATTTTGGCTAAAAGCATCCCCACTGGGGCCTCTTGACTTTTTAGTGGCTACCCCAGTTTCCTATCCCCCTCTGCTACATTTTTCTATTCAATTTCCTGACCCTCTACTTCTCTCCCGTCCCTTCCAGTTCAGGATCCTGCCCCCCTTTTTGTTCCTTCCCATCCTCTCTCCCTCCCAAATCCCTCCCTCCCTCTACCTTCTATGATTATTTTGTTCCCCCTTATATGTAGGATTGAAGCATCTGCACTTTGGTCTTCCTTTTTCTTAAGCTCAATATTGTTGTTGTGTTATATTGTGGGTATTCTGAGCTTTTGGGCTAATAAATACATATTCTAGTTTGATTTAAAATTATACTCATATAAAAATGCAATAGCAAAAATAATAGTTAACATACCGAACATGCTTTTTATTTACTAGGAACACATTACAGTTTAGATACATTGTCATATATCTACACATATCTTCAAAGAAAAAAATTATTTTCCAAATAAGGAATTTCAAAGCTTAGAAAAAAAATTACTTAGCTTGCAACAAGTATAAACAGTTAATGAGTGAAGAATATGGAAATCTGCAAAACATGCTTCACTAAAAACAGACCAGGGAGGTTGTATTATGCTTATTAATTTTTATATATGTGTGTATCTTCTTCAAGATGTGATATATGTAAAAGGGGTGTAAGAGTAGAATTAGAATTTCTCATATGGATATTGCTCAAACAAAACAGAAGGAATATTTTAAAAGTATAGTTCTAAATTCTATAATACACATTTTTTTTTAAAAAAAATGATCTTTTCTTTCACTTGTTTGATTAGAGTGGCCCCAAAATATTTTATATAATTTGTAGCCATTGTGAAGGGAGTTGTTTCCCTAATTTCTTTCTCAGCCTGTTTATCAATGGTACAAAGGAAGGCTACTGATTTCTTCAAACCTAGTATTTTATTTCTTAGGATTATACTGCTGTGCACAGTCACCATGACCAAGGCTACACTTAAAAGGACATTTAATTGGGGCTGGCTTACAGGTTCAAAGGTTCAGTCCATTATCATTAAGGCAGGAACATGGCAGCATCCAGGCAGGCATAGTACAGGAGGAGCTGAGAGTTCTACATCTTCATCTGAAGGCTGCTGGCAGAATACTGGTTTCCAGAGGCTGGGATGAGGGCCTTAAGCCCACACCCACAGTGACACACCTACTCCAACAGGACCACACCTCCTAACTGCCACTCCCTGGGCTGAGCACATAAAATCCATCACAAATCGTCATTTTCAAGGTTCCTGTTAAAGGTGACTTTTGCAATATTACATGTAGACAGGTCATTTACAATTTTAGTTTATCCGCAAGAATTGAAGGATATACTATTGCTTACCCATTGTTATAATAAAATATCAACTTCACTAAGTGAAACATAGTAATAAAAATCACTGCCAAACCTTTGTACAACTAAATAAATTCAGAGGATTGTTTTGTAGAATCAATAGACACAAGAGAAGGTAGGTGGCTTCAGGAAACACTGGAGACAGTAACACTGTGACTAACATGGTTCCTCTTGTGCTTTTAAAAAGCCAGAGAAGCAAAAGAAGGTTGACAGTTGACGTGGCCATTAAAATGGAATATTAAGGATTCCTTATATATTAGAGCACTTTGTACCGTGAAATACTACAGACTGCCTATGGAGGAAAAGCCATACTGGGAATAAATGAAGTCTTTCTTTAAATGTCTTATGTTTTTAAAGTTTTTTTTTTCAAACTCAGAAAAAAAGGTAACTTTTTTTTTTTTAAGAAAAAAAAAAGGTTTATTTATTTATTGTATGCATGTGAGTACATTGTAGCTGGACAGATGGTTGTAGGCCATCAGGTAGTTACTGGGAATTGATTTCAGGACCTCTGCTCGCTCCAGCCCAAAGATTTATTTATTATTATATCTAAGTACTCTGTAGTTGTCTTCAGACACACCAGAAGAAGGTGTCAGATCTCATTATGGATGGTTGTGAGCCACCATGTGGTTGTTGGATTTGAACTCAGGACCTTCTGAAGAGCAGGACCTCTGAGCCACCTCTCCAGCCCAGGGATTCTCTTATATACTCTCAGCAAAGTTCCTCTGACTTCCTTGATACAGCCTGAGAGAATTTACCAACTGAAAACTAAATGTAACTAAAAGAGTCCCGATTTCCACAAATCTGCTAATGAGAGAGTTTTCTTCTGCGGTTGAGACTTTTTGCTTTTTTTTTTCTTGGATATATTCTATATTTACATTTCATTTCCCTTTTTCTGGTTCCCTGCCCCTCAAAGGTCCCACATGCCCTTTTCCCTCCCCGTGTTCCCCTATCTACCCTTTCCCACTTCCCTGTTCTGGTATTCCCTTACACTGATGCTTTGAGCCTTTCCAGAACCAAAGTCCACTCCTTCCTTCTTGTTGGACATCATTTGGTATATAGATTGTGTCTTTGGTGTCCCAAGATTCTAGGCTAATATCCAATTATCAGTGAGTGCATACCATGGGTGTTCTTTTGAGACTGGGTTACCTCACTTAGTATGATGTTCTCCAGCTCCATCCATTTCTCTAAGAATTTCATGAATTCATTGTTTCTAATGGCTGAATAGTATTCCATTGTGTATATATACCACATTTTTTTGTATCCATTCTTCCCTTGAAGGACATCTGGGTTCTTTGCAGCTTCTGGCTATTATAAATAAGGCTGCTATAATGGAGCATGTATCCCTATAGCATGCTGGGGAATCTTCTGGGTATATCCCCAGGAGGGGTATGGCTGGGTCCTCCAGAAGTATCATGTCCAGTTTTCTGAGGAACTGCCAGACTGATTTCCAGAGTGGTTGTACCAGCTTGCAGTCCCACCAGCAGTGGAGGAGTGTTCCTTTTTCTCCACATCCTAGACAACACCTGCTGTTTCCTGAGTTTTTAATCTTAGCCATTCTGACTGGTGTGAGGTGAAATCTCAGGGTTGTTTTGATTTGCATTTCCCTAATGACTAATGATGTTGAACTTTTTTCTTTTAATTTTTATTTTCTATATTCTATGTTTACATTCCAAAGGCTTTCCCCTTTCCCAGTTACCCCCCACCATATGTCCCATAATTCCTCTCCCCCCCCTGCTATTCCCCACTCATTCCCCCCCCCACGATTTCTCTGTTCTGGGTCTACAATACTGGATCCAATCTTTACAGGCCCAGGGTCCTCTCCTTTCTTCTTCTTGGGAGTCATTTGACTTGCTAATTGTGCCTTGAGTATTTAGGGCTTCTGGGCTCATTAATATCCACTTATCAGTGATTGTATTTCAGGTGTATTCTTTTGTGATTGGGTTAGCTCACTTAGGATGATAGTTTCCAGATCTAACCATTTACCTACAAATTGCATGAGTTCATTATTTTTAATTGCTGAGTAGTACTCCATTGTATAAATATACCACATTTTCTGTATCCATTCCTCTTTTGAGGGATATCTGGGCTCCTTCCAATTTCTGGCTATTATAAACAAGGCTGCTATAAACATAGTGGAGCATGTGTCTTTATTTTATGCAGGGGAATCCTCTGGGTATATGCCCAGGAGTGGTATGACAGGGTCCTCTGGAAGTGACATGCCTAATTTTCTGAGGAACCGACACACTGATCTCCAGAGCTGTTTTTACCATTTTGCAATCCCACCAAGAGTGGAGGAGTGTTCCTCTTTCTCCACATCCTCGCCAGCACCTGTTGTCTCTTGAGTTTTTAATCTTAGCCATTCTGACTGGTGTGAGGTGGAATCTCAGGGTTGTTTTGATTTGCATTTCCCTGATGACTAATGATGTTGAACATCTCTTAAGGTGTTTCTTGGCCATCCGCATTTCTTCTGGTGAAAATTCTTTGTTTAGCTCTGTACCCCATTTTTTGATAGGGTTATTTGGTTCTTTGGGGTCTAACTTCTTGAGTTCTTTGTATATATTGGATATTAGCCCTCTGTCGGATGTGGGGTTGGTTGAACATTTTTTAAGGGATTTCTCAGCCATCCGAATTTCTTCAGGTGAAAAGTCTTTGTTTAGCTCTGTACCCCATTTTTGATAGGGTTATTTGATTTTCCAGGGTCTAACTTCTTGAATTCTTTGTATACATTGGAGGCTGCCCCCTCTCACCATATCTTTTCAATATAGTACTTGAGCCATTCGACAACATAAGGAAATCAAAGGGATACAAATTGGAAAGGAAGTCAAACTATCACTCTTCGCAGATGATATGATAGTATATTTAAGTGACCCAAAAAACTCAACCAGAGAACTCCTACAGCTGATAAACAATTTCAGCAAAGTGGCTGGTTATAAAATCAACTCAAGCAAATCAGTAGCCTTCCTATACTCAAAGGATAAGCAGGCTAAGAAAGAAATTAGGGAAACGACATCCTTCATAATAGCCACAAACAATATAAAATATCTGGGTGTGACTCTAACCAAACAAGTGAAAGATTTGTATGACAAAAAATTCAGGTCTCTGAAGAAGGATATCGAAGAAGACCTCAGAAAATGGAAAAATCTTCCATGCTCGTGGGTTGGCAGGATTAATATAGTTAAAATGGCAATCTTGCCAAAAGCAATATACAGATTCAACGCAATCCCCATCAAAATCCCAACTCAGTTCTTCATAGAGTTAGAAAGAGCAATTCTCAAATTCATCTGGAATAACAAAAAACCCAGGATAGCTAAAACTATCATCAACAGTAAAAGAACTTTTGGGGGAATCAGTTTCCCGGACCTCAAGCAATACTACAGAGTAGTAGTGGTTAAAACTGCATTGTATTGGTACAGTGACAGGAAGGTGGATCAATGGAATAGGATTGAAGACCCAGAATTGAACCCACACATCTATGGCCAATTGATCTTCGACCAAGGAGCTGAAAACATCCAGTGGAAAAATGATAGCCTTTTCAACAAATGGTGCTGGCTCAACTGGAGGTCAACATGCAGAAGAATGAGAATTGATCCACTCTTATCTCCTTGTACTAAGCTCAACTCCAAGTGGATCAAGGACCTCCACATTAAACCAGACACACTAAAATTAATAGAAAAGAAACTGGAGAAGACCCTTGAGGACTTTGGCTCAGGGGGAAAGTTCCTGAACAGAACACCAATAGCTTATGGTCTAAGATCAATAATTGACAAATGGAATCTTATAAAATTACAAAGTTTCTGCAAGGCAAAAGACACTGTCAAAAGGACAAATTGGCAACCAACAAATGGGGAAAAGATCTTCACCAACCCCACATCTGACAGAGGGCTAATAACCAATGTATACAAAGAACTCAAGAAGGTAACTTTTATTTAGAAATGTAATATCAACCACAGAGCAATGAATTGGGGGGGGGGCAGGGCACGCAGGCTGGTTCTAGATAATTAGACTAATTTTTGATCTATCTTATACAATGCAGTTTTTTACTGTGGCTTTTGGTTGTTAACTAGACTTCTCTTCCTGGCGAAATACAAGCGGGATCATGTGATCCCTCTGATCATTGGGTGGGATCTTGGGCTTTGGATTTGGTGTTAAGAGTTTGAATTTAGAGAGAGAGAGAGAGAGAGAGAGAGAGAGAGAGAGAGAGAGAGAGAGAGAGAGAGAAGGAAATGGAGGAGGGAAGACAGAGCAAACAGGAAGGTCTCCCTTAGTCAGGAAGAACGGGCAGCACATGAGGAGTTGAGGAGCTCCTCAGGAGCCCAGACTGCCGGAGTAGAAATAACCCAGGAAGATTCAGACATTGCTACCGGTAAGCAGTAGCTGCCACACAGACTGATGGATTGTCCCCAGAGGAGGCATGAAGTCCTAGGAGGAGGCAATGTGGCAGCAGTCTGAAACCAGGAGAAGAAGCATTGGACATACACATATACGCTTATTTGCGATTTTATTATTACGGAGGTGCTAGAGGACTTGAGTAGACTCAGTCAATATTAGAAGAAAGACAAAGTAGCTTAAAATAGATGATGCCATAAAGGTGTTGCAGTGTCACAAGCCCGTGTGAGCATCATTATTTGAGACAAGGCTAGCCAGCCAGCAATGGCACCCCTGTCGTGGACACCACCAAGTACTCTAGCCCCATGCCAGGCATGAGATGACTGCAGACTTCATGTTAGGAGAGTAGAAAGCAGACCGAAGAGTGACTCTCCTCACCACTACCTCACCTCCTCACAGCAGAGCGGGTACACTCAGGTGCTGCTGTGGAGTATGGAGAGAGGTAGGTGGGTGGGGCATGGCTGAAACATTCTTTCTTTCTTTCTTTCTTTCTCTCTTTCTTTCTTTCTTTCTTTCTTCCTTCCTTCCTTCCTTCCTTCCTTCCTTCCTTCCTTCCCTCCCTCCCTCCCTCCCTCCCTCCCTCCCTCCCTCCCTCCCTCTCTCTCTCTCTCTCTCTTTCTTTCTTTCTTTCTTTCTTTCTTTCTTTCTTTCTTTCTTTCTTTCTTGTTTTTTAGTGATTTGAGTGAGATATCACCACTAATCATTGGACTTTCAATGCTTGCCATCAGTTGGTGGCCCTGTGTGAAGAGGCGTTGGGGGTGTGGCCTTGCTGGAGGATGTATGTCACTGGAGACAAGGTTTGAGAGCTTAAAGACTTGTATCATTTCAAGTTCTCTCTGTTTCCTGCTTTGGGTCTGATAAGTGAGCTTTTGGCTCCTGCTGGACCCATGCCTGGTGCATGCTGACACTCTTCCCAGCCACAGTGGAGACAGACTATTACCGCTCTGGAACTGGAAAAGGAATTGGATAAAAATATGACCATATTTCATTGTATATCCGTATAAAAGAAAGTCTTAAAACATTAATGAATTTCAACCCAAAACAATGCCATTAAATACATTAGATAGCATCTTCTAATACTATCTAACAAGTTTATGGAAAGGGGGAAAGTGGTTCTTGATTACCACTATTTATCTTAATTAAGATGTTTTTATTTTAATATTACTTGACATAAATAATTTTCAAGTAAATTTTCTTATACTCCTTGGGACGTCTTAAAGAGCATTTAATTAATAATATGTCAATTATCAAGTCATAGTTTTATAATATTATTTATTTATTTGACCCCATATTAATAGTTTCACAATCTTTGCAGGCAAGATGCAAGGTCATGTTTTCAGGTAAGACTGTGAGCATTTTAGTCATGCTTAGACACACATAGTCAACTTTCATTACCCTCTGAGATGTATCTACTTCAAGCTTACACACACCCACACCCAGTGAATATAACTATCGGTCATAGAACCTTCAATATTACAGGCTAGGCTTACTGAATGCAGCCCTCAGTGGTTGAAAAAACTGTGCACCATTTGCATTCCTTATTACAATGAGAATTAAAAGTTCTTATAAAAATAGATGGGATAGTGTGCACTCATGTATGCCCAACATAGCTTCAAAATCTGTGCGTGTTTTCTTGTTCTTCAATGAAGATTGTGCAGCTTCATGCTTTTTGTTTGTTGATATGCATTGTGTATTATATGATTGTAAAACTAATTTATTCTTAACTTACCATTTACCTTTACAACAAAGCATGCCTCCCTTTGTGTTCAGGTTTGAAACATGAGCTGCTCAATTTTCACTTAGTAATGTAGATGCTAATGTAGCATAAACTCATTATTACTATTGGGTTAAAAAATACATTGAAATGCTACAGAAAAAAAACCTGATGCTTGCTCCAAACTATAAGTTATAGTAATATGAACTTGTTAACATAGAATAACTTAATACTATTGCATATCACATTGATTTACACTTTTAGGATTACCATCAAACTAAACACCATTGCAGTCAAATGACATGCCTGTAAGCCCACATGGTGAGAGGCTGGAGGTCAAATCATTTGAACCTGGCAGCCTCAGATCCTGTTGGGGATGGAAAAAGGTAAAAGAAAGGAAAGGTACCGTGAGCCACAATAATAAATTGAAACTTGGAGAGGGAGGCTGGCAGCACATGATAAAATTGTAAGACGTTTTGATTAGTCCTTTCCTTGGATGGAAGATGACCACCTCTCATTGGGCTTGTGTGTGTGTGTGTGTGTGTGTGTGTGTGTGTGTGTGTTTCCTCCTCTTTAGAAAACATGAGTCATATTTTGGGAAAGAACACCTGACTTGACCATTTTAATGTAAGCAGATCTTTACGGGTGTTTTATCTAAATAGTCATTTTCTCTATCAATTAATTAATAGGCCCCCCCATGAAGCCAAATGGTTTTGCACAGAGTAAAAGGTTGAAACTAAGATAATAGCATTAAAGGCTTTTAGCAAAGGCCATATGGAAACCTACTATTATAGAATCCTTCTGAAACGTGACTGTGCACATACATGAAAAGAGTTAAAATGGAGTTATCCTATAATTGGCAATAATGCTCCGATTAGACATCAGAGGCTAACAAAAGACAGAGTGTCAAGAACAGGTTACATTCTTGGAGTTATTGATCGGACATCAGGCTCGTCTACAGGCTATAATCATCCCAACAGTCATCCTTCGGAATGGAACTTTTAAGATGCTATGGCTAAAGACACCACATTGTCGAGGCACAAAACATGGCAAAACAAAGCTGCTTCTGATCTGGTTGCTGATCCGGATTCTTCAACTTTACTGGCTAGCTTTCATCATGCCTGAGTACTCTGTATGGTAGCAAGAGAGAGAAGCAATCACCAATTAAACCTGTGATCCTTGTGCCTACACTAATGACCGACTAGGCAACACATGCTCACTGGTGCAATAGGGGCATTGGAAAATGACTCTCATTGAATTTAAGGTTCACACCATAAGATGAAACCCATGCCTGGCACCATTATTGAGTCACAACATATTGCCAAGACGTATCATAGAACATAGGAGAAACCTATTACTGTGATTCATGGACAGAATATTAAACTATCTCCAATTCACCTTTTTATTATAATCTCTGATCATGGCAATTTTGAACTCTAATCACAGAAGCTAATGTTTGCAGTAGATGATCAAGCTAGATGTGTATACTTGGCCAAAGTGCTGAAAATAGAATGAAGATTTGTCAGCCTTAAATAGAACTATAGCCTTCCCTCCAATGTCTGAAGAATTATTGTGATACAGGGGATAGAAAGAGTGTAGAGCCAGCATCGGCGGATGTTGGTAAGGAAAATATGTCTGCTCCATGTAGCATGGTAGCTGCACATATGAACTCATGAATAAGATTTGTACAAGTCTAAAGGCAAACCAATTCACAGCAGAGAGATGGGGAGGTGGATACAAATCCCTCCCATAGGAGAGAGCTATTGGCATTTGTTAGCTGCTGGGAGAGGAATTATACATTTTCAGTAAGAATTTATCCCCTTACAAGACAACCATGTTCAAATGGAACGACATATATTTAAGAATATTTGAGCATGATATTTGGTCTCAATGGAGAAAATGATGACAGGAAGTTGTCATCTGTGTGTGAATCTGGGGAAAGCTAAAGGAGGGAAGGTAAATATGATCAACACACATACAAAATTCCCAAAGAACTAATAAAAGCAGATATTAGCAAATGGCATCTTTTGTGGTTTGGAACTTAAAATATCAATATATGAATTTGAAAGGAACATTGCTGAACCCATAGAATAAATGCATACATTTGACAAGGGTTCTAGACAATGTCTTCTATTGTGTTTGATTTGTTTATTATTATCTAAAAATTTAGGTTCTAAAGTAATGAAATATGACTTTAAATCTATATTCACGAAAGAAAATATATTTGTCTTTCCAAATTTGCTTTATTATTTTTTTACTGTATTTTGTATATATAAGTTCACTACTGCTCTCTTCAGACACACTAGAAGAGGGCATCAGACCCATGACAGATGGTTGTGAGCTACCATGTGGTTGCTGGGAATTGAACTCAGGACCTCTGGAAGAGCAGTCAATGCTCTTCACCTCTGAACCATCTGTCTAGCCCTGCTCTATTTTGTTCAATACCTTCTTATTAAAGTTGAATAAAATTTGGTTGTGCAGAAGTTTGACATTTACTTCCTTTAGTCACTGTTGATGGGACTCTAGGTTATTTTTATCCTTTGGCTATTGTGAACAGTACAGAAATAATATGAAAGTGCAAGCACCTCTCTGTGGTACACCAACTGAAAATCCTTTGAATAGGTTACCCAGATATTCTATTAGAGAACCACTGAATCATATAGTAGTTTAATTTTGTTTTTGTTTTTTCAAGACAGTGTTTCTCTGTGCAGCCCTGGCTATCTTCAAACTCACTTTATAGATCAGGCTGGCCTTGAATTCAAAATGGTTTGCATTTTTTGCTGGCTTAAACTTGTTTGAGAAACCACTATACTGATGTCCACAATGGCTACGCAAACGTATGGTCTCTAATAAAGCTTGCTTTTTCTCCACATTTTATTTAACAGTTAACAGTAACAGTTTGTTTTCCTGATGACAGACCTCTGGTAGCATTGACAGAAAATCTCAATGCAGTTTTAGTTCACATTTCATTCTTGGTTAAGAATACCTAGCATTCTTTCAAACCTTTATTGGTCATTTTTATTTCTTCCTGTGAGCTCTGTTTGTTCAGTTTATTAGTACTTTTTTTTTTAATCAGTTTCATGCTTTGGCTTTTTATTGTTTATCTTATCTATTTTTAGATTCTAGGTATTTGGCCCCTGTTGAGGTTGCAAATACTTCCTCTCATTCTGTGTGGTATATATTTATTCTGCTAAATTTTCTCTTGGTTTGCAGAACCTTTATAATTTTAAGACACATTGCTTGAAATTTTGCGCGGTTGTTCCCCATGTTGAGTCCTTTTCAGAAAACCCTTGCCTACGTTAACACATTAAGATGTTTTCAATCTGGGGTGTTTTCCTCTGGTAGTTTCAGGTATTAGTTCTTTGGTCTACTCTTAATGTTATTTTAGAAAGGTGAAAAATACGGAATAAGCCATGTTCTTTCCATGTGCAGACCCCGCTTTCCTAACATTGCCTGTTGGAATGTCATCTTTCTATGGTATTTTTTGACAGGTTTTGAAACAAAGTGCCTTTCACCATGTGGGTTTATTTAGAAATCAGCTATTCAATCGTAGTGGCTCACTGTGTTTCCAGAACTGTGCTGGTTTGTTTCTGTAGTTCTGTGGTATAACTTGAGATTAGGCATTGTGAAACCTCCGGTCCATAAACTGAATGTTGTCTTTTGAAATTACAATATCAAATCGTTCTAACATCCCATTTTGTATTTTGTTATTATATTTTAAAAAGCATTCCTCTTTTCACTCAGTCTTCTAAAGAAGAAATTAAAACAAATATAAGTACTTTTTGGTATTAAACTAGAAATCTTTATACACCGAATATAGCTTTCTTTGTACTTGTTGTTACATTTTGTAGTTTGTAATTAGGCAACTCTTACAAAATAATAATAATATTTTCATAAGGTAGAATCATTCAAATCTTAAAGCATATAATAACATTTCTGAATTTCATTATTTGCTTTAACAAAGGAAGGCAACAGAAATGCTCCTAAACTAAAAAGAACACATAAAGTAATCTCAGTGCCTGAGTTTTCATAAGGTTCCCCCAGTTGAAAGTAAAGAACGGATAGTTGAACTACTGATTACAAAGTGATTTGCTGAGTAGACAAGTAGACTTAGTCCTCTATCTCATTATCCAGGCCCTTTTCTCATGTCACAAATCCATTTGTGCAATTAGCTTCTGAAACTAAGGTAATTCATTCCTCCAAAGGAAGAGCAATATGTTTGTGAAGACAAAGAAATGAATTTACTTCTTCATCCCCACTCGAGAGCATGCACTTAAGTGTTAGGTTAAATCAGCATTCAAATTTTGCCCCATTCCCCAGAATCTTCATCAGGAGCTGAATGATCATTAATTTTAGAATGTCATAATTCTAAACTTTAGTTTCTCATGGCATTGGCATTTTTTCAGGCTAAATTCCAATCTTGGAGGAGTCATTATTTTTAATTTCAAAACAGTTATTTTAAAAGTCTCCCACCTGGGCCAAAAGAGAGAACATATTTTTATGGAAGACAGAAAACAATTATGCAAACAATGGAAACCCAAAGATATTCTAATCGTAAGTACTTGTAGATGTAATATATTCTATTACATGCAAGGTTCTCTGTGAGCTAACATCCAGTGACTGGTAATTAAAATAAAATTGAATAAGTATTCTAATGTATGTGAGTCGAATCTTTGGTTATAGAGAATTACAGTAAAAATTTGTGTTAAGGTCTTAGAAAGTTTTAAAATAAGAAATACAATTCAAAACAAAATTAAAACTTTCATACAATAAAATGATATTCATTTATTTCATTGATTAATATTTTAATCACAATCGATCAAGTTCTGTGGTGTATCAAATACCAAGTAAAAATGAAATGCCAATAAAATCTTGAAAAAAAATAATCAGACGTCTTTTCTTCATTCTACTTAGAAGGTCAGTGTAGTGATACTGTAAGATAGCTGTCCTGTGAACAATTAATGATCATGCTTGAACTGGCTCGGGTTATTAGAAATAGTTGTTCCCAGTAACAGGAAGTTCATGGTTATTTTACACCTTTAGAAAAACATTAGTTCCAGCCAATCCAAGCTTATTCCAGAGGAAGTTCTGAATTACATACTTCCTACACCTGTGGATCATGTTATGCTTCTCAGTCGCCTAATTGCACTAATGCCTGAGATAGGGACCATAGATATGAGATCACTGTCTTTGCAACTTTGTCCAGGCCTGTGTAGTTTCACCAGGGAACGGTGGAAAGCAAGTAGAAACACGAGTGTCTTTCATTGTCCTGGGGCTGCTGCACAGTTTTCAGCCCAGGCAAACTGTTGGCGAAACTACCACCAGGAGACATTGTTTTTCAGTTTTTCAACGACATTGAGTTACTAGAAAATAAATTTCTCCACATTTATTTGATGTAGACATACTCCCTGTACTTTTTGGTAGCTAATGCCTTCTGTAATTATCTATCCCACGAAATCTAATTCAGTCGATAGGAAGAAACAACACCATTTACGTGAAATACTGCTATCAGTGAAGTTGAAAGGAGTTGAAGATGTTTGCAGCCCCATAGGAGGAACAGTAATATGTACCAACCAGTACCCCGGGAGTTCCCAGGGACTAAACTACCAATCAAAGAGTACACATGAGGGACCCATGCCTCCAGTTACATATGTAGCAGAAGATGGCCTTTTCAGACATCAATAAGAGAAGAAGCCATTGGTCCAGTGAAGGCTAGATGCCCCAGTGTAGGGGAATGCCAGGTCAGGAAAGTGGGGTAGGGGTGGTTTGTAAACAGGGGGAGGGGGAATGGGATAGGAGGTTTGTGGAGGGGTAACTAGGAAAGGGGATACCATTTGAAATGCAAATAAAACAACTATCAAATAAAAAATAGCTTGCCTTTACACAAAAAGAAGTCATATGAGCAACTTTTTCTCATTCGAATGTGTTAAATCTCAAATGCAAATTATAATAAATCATGCTTAGATTTTTCAGTAACTTCAGTATATCTTGCTGAATATAAGTCATAAAGCTGAAGAAACAGTAAATCAATTTAGAAGTGTCCAAATACAAAATAAAATGTGATGATTTATTCTGCTTGGGGTGTTTTGTTATAACATCTACACTATTTTGTTTTAACACATGATTTAAAGGGCAATAAAAATATATTACAAAAATATGTCTTAAAGTAGAAATAAACAGTGATTCTTTTTCCTAACATGGCTATTCAGTAGCAATATAACACTTTAGTAGTTATTGAAAATTTGTCTGGAAATATAAATTCTGCTTGATTAGACTTGGCAAGGAATAAATAGGAGATACACACAGCTCATTTACTATTTTATAAATACATATCATAAGTTCTATATGTTCATCGAATTGGAGGCAAATGACCAATCCATATTTTATAAGATTAATTGAATTTGAGTTGAAAAAAAAAAAGACCTTTGTAAATCAATTGTGAAGCTGACCAGAAAGGTTTCCTATCCATTAGAAATTATTCTCTAAATATATTTTATGAGATATGCCCAGTGGGTTCTCATTTATCTTTAACATGAGTTTGTGGGGGCATATTAGATGAATCTAACTTAATATCTTAACAAAGAAAAAACTAAAAAATTTACAGCAAAGCAAAATCGTGAGTACAATATATGTTTAAGAAAATTGTATGCAATTCTTATTTAGAACAGTTGTACCAAATGGTTGTTTATTTAATTACAGTTGTTCATGTTACTTAAGATTAATTCAGTGAAGGCTTTTAATGGGTGTTTTAAGATGATGACTTGTTGATCATTCGAGGAAATAACCAAAGTACTTTTACCCCCAAAAGAGTGGCTTCATGTTAATGTAGCACATTCCAGTGTGTTTATTTTTTCCTCAGAAATTTCAAGTGAGTAAATGATTTTAATCAAACTTTTCTGAGCTTTCATCGACATTACAACTGATCATTACTCTCTAGTATAAGTAAGGAAATTATAAGCAGAAGCATTTATGACATAAACCATGTGCGAAGTACTTTTTTAGTTTTGAAAGGCTTCTGTATCCTCTGGCTGTGGAATTCTTAGGAATCTGATCTTCCTGATCATAGACTTTGATCTCTAAAACATGTAATTAAAAAACTTAATTGAACTCATTTTACAATCATTGCTTGACTGCCCCTTGGTAATCCGTAAAACTGTTTTTACCCCTCACCTCTAACCAGAAAGCTAAAGAATGCCTTTCCTGACTGGAGAAAGGATGACTTCTTTTGACATGTATCTATCACTGTGCACACACTCACCCCAAAGGGATCCAAGACCTAAGTGTAAAATCTGGAACATTGACTTTTCACCTGAAGAACTTCAGAGGGCTGAGAAGCACCTTAAGAAATGTTCAACATCATTAGTCATCAGGGAAATGCAAATCAAAACAACCCTGAGATTTCACCTCACACCAGTCAGAATGGCTAAGATTAAAAACTCAGGAAACAACAGGTGTTGGCTAAGATGTGGAGAAAGAGGAACACTCCTCCACTGCTGGTGGATTTGCAAGCTGGTACAACCACTCTGTAAATCAGTCTGGTGGTTCCTCAGAAAACTGGGCACGATACTTCTGTAGGACCCTGCCATACCACTCCTGGGAATATACCCAGAGGATTCCCCAGCATGCAATAAGGATACATGCTCCACTATGTTCATAGCAGCCCTATTTATAATAGCCAGAAGCTGGAAAGAACCCAGATGTCCCTCAACGGAGGAATGGATACAAAAAAAATGTGGTATATATACACAATGGAATACTATTCAGCCATTAGAAACAATGAATTCATGAAATTCTTAGAGAAATGGATGGAGCTGGAGAACATCATACTAAGTGAGGTAAACCAGTCTCAAAGGAATACCCATGGTCTGCATTCACTGATAAGTGGATATTAGCCTATAATCTTGGAACACCCAAGAGACAATCCACATACCAAATGATGTCTGAGAAGAAGAAAGGAGTGGATCCTGGATCCGGAAAGGCCAATGCATCAGTGTAGGGGAATACCAGAACAGGGAAGTCGGAAGGGGAAGATAGGGGAACAGGGGGAGGGAAAAGGGCACATGGGACTTTTGAGGAGGGGGGAATCAGGAAAAGGGAAATCATCTGAAATTTAATTAAAGAATATATCCAATAAAAAAAAGTGCAAGCCGGGCGGTGGTGGCACATGCCTGTAATCCCAGTACTCTGGGAGGCAGAGGCAGGCGGATTTCTGAGTTCGAGGCCAGCCTGGTCTACAGAGTGAGTTCCAGGACAGCCAGGGCTATACGAAGAAACTCTGTCTCAAAAAACCAAAATCCAAAAATCCCCCCCCCCAAACAAAACAAAACAAAACAAACAAAACAAAAGTGCAGAAACAGCAGTAGTACCCTACAGGATGTCACCTGCAGGAAAAGACTTTCTGAACAGGATCCCATTTGCCAAAGAATTAAGGCCAACACTTGAGAAGTGGGACTTCACAAAACTAAAATCTTTTGCATAGAAAACTAGTATTAACCAATTAACTGATAAAACATTCTCTCGGATTTTTTTTTAGTCTTTTTTTTTTAAATTTTTATTGGATATATTCTATATTTATATTTCATTTCCCTTTTTTTGTTTCCCCATCCCCCTAAGGTCCCACATGCCCTTTTCCCTCCCCCTGCTCCCTCATCCACCTCTTCCCATTTCCCTGTTCTGGTATTCCCCTACACTGATGCTTTGATCCTTTCCAGCACTAGTGTCCATTCCTTTCTTCTTGTCAGACATCATTTGGTATGTGAATTGTGTCTTTGTTGTCCCAAGATTCTAGGCTAATATCCACTTATCAGTGAGTGCATACCATGGGTATTCTTTTGAGACTGAGTTACCTCACTTAGTATGATGTTCTCCAGCTCCATCCATTTCTCTAAGAATTTCATGAATTCATTGTTTCTAATGGCTGAATAGTATTCCATTGTGTATATATACCACATTTTCTGTATCCATTCCTCCGTTGAGGGACACCTGGGTTCTTTTCAGCTTCTGGCTTTTATAAATAGGGCTGCTATGAACATAGTGGAGCATGTATCCTTATTGCATGCTGGGGAATCTTCTGGGTATATTCCCAGGAGTGGTATGGCTGGATCCTCCGGAAGTATCATGTCCAGTTTTCTGAGGAACCACCAGACTGATTTCCAGAGTGGTTGTACCAGCTTGCAGTCCCACTAGCAGTGGAGGAGTGTTCCTCTTTCTCCACATCCTCGCCAACACCTGATGTCTTCTGAGTTTTTAATCCTAGCCATTCTGACAGGTGTGAGGTGAAATCTCAGGGTTGTTTTGATTTGCATTTCTCTAATGACTAATGATGTTGAACATTTTTTAAGGGGTTTCTCAGCCATCCGAGTTTCTTCAGGTGAAAAGTCTTTGTTTAGCTCTGTACCCCATTTTTGGATAGGGTTATTTGATTTTCTGGGGTCTAACTTCTTGAGTTCTTTGTATACATTGGATATTAGCCCTCTGTTGGATGTGGGGTTGGTGAAGATCTTTTCCCAATTTGCTGGTTGCCGATTTGTCCTTTTGACAGTGTCTTTTGCCTTACAGAAACTTTGTAATTTTATGAGGTCCCATTTGTCTATTCTTGATCTTAGAACATAAGCTATTGGTGTTCTGTTCAGGAATTTTCCCCCTGAGCCAATGTCCTCAAGGGTCTTCCCCAGTTTCTTTTCTATTAGTTTTAGTGTGTCTGGTTTAATGTGGAGGTCCTTGATCCCCTTGGAGTTGAGCTTAGTGCAAGGAGATAAGAGTGGATCAATTCTCATTCTTCTGCATGTTGACCTCCAGTTGAGCCAGCACCATTTGTTGAAAAGGCTATCTTTATTCCACTGGATGTTTTCAGCTCCTTTGTCAAAGATCAATTGGCCATATATGTGTAGATTCTATTCTGGGTCTTCAATCCTATTCCATTGATCCACTTCCCTGTCACTGTACCAATACCATGCAGTTTTTAACACTACTGCTCTGTAGCATTGCTTGAGGTCAGGGATATTGATTCCCCCAGAAGTTCGTTTACTGTTGATGATAGTTTTAGCCAACCTGGGTTTTTTGTTATTCCAGATGAATTTGAGAATTGCTCTTTCTAACTCTATAAATAACTGAGTTGGGATTTTGATGTGGATGAACTTTTAAACTTGACTTTCCCACTATGACAGTGTATGGATGATTCTATGACGTGCACATATTTCAGTCTTGTATGTATAGATGCCTGTTGTCAATAACATGTCTTTCCAGCAAGGATGTTTGCAAATCAAAAGAGCATTGTCCTTACCTTTGTGACTGTCCATTTGGAACAACACAGACATCAGTTTGCTTCATACCTGTGTCTCAGCTTCTTAGTGATACAAGAAAAACACAAAGCAAGCACCCCTTCAGAGTTATATCACTAATAAGTATTGTAGAGCAAATGAATTTTATGGACTTATAACACTGGTTCTATGCTCTATGCACATACATTCAATCATCTTTGTGTTGATTTCAGTCCTTTTATCGTCTACTTTGTTTATTTCTTTGGCTTCTACTTTGGCATTATCCTTTTTTTTTTTTTTTTTTTTTTTTTTTTTTTTTTTTTTTTTTGGGAAACGAAACCTCCATCTTGACCTGTTCTTCCTATCTTTAAAAGAGAATTCATTCTCTTACTGTTTCCGTACTCCTTATCCCTTCAACCTTTTCTAATTCAGTATAACCTATAAAAGAGTTCTTGGCAATTAACGAGTATGTCATGTCTTCTGTATCTAGGTCTTCATTTCTCTGCTTTAAGATCATTAGCTGTACTGTACCCATATGCTTCTTAACAATAGTGACCAAGCGGTTCCAAAATGTAGGGTCAACAATAGCAGGAGAACAATTAAGGATCCTAACAGGGTGGATATGCAGGCGGTTAAAAAAAAAAGGGGAGGAGTTAATCCAAGACTCTAACCAGCCCTGACTGTTCTCTCTCTTTTCTGCTTGGCTAGCCCTTTCCTCACCTTGGCAATTGACTCTTTAACAACCCTGGAATGGTCCATATAACAGCAACACCAGTCGGCTAAGGCAGCACAGAGCCCTCCTATTCTGTAGTACTATTTCTGATAATGAATTCAGTGATTCTTGAAGGTGACTGATGGGAGTTTCTCTCTACATCTATATCAATGACTGCCCTCAGACTGTCTTAAGGTTCACCTTGTAGGACCAGAGTGGAAGTCCAGGTGGCTGTTCCAGCTATCCGCAACCCCAACAGAAAGGAGACAGCGAGTGATGTAACAGGTTTGGTGGACAGGCACATAAGATGGGAGAAGGAACCAGAATCCAAGGGCACCACCAGTCATGATCAAGTTCAAGTAGTCTTGAGCTTGAGTAGATTGTCTGTCTTCTGTACCTCGAGAGGGGTTCTCTGGAGAGCAGGGCATCTGCAGGTTTCACATGGGAAGCTTGCACCCAGGCCACAGTACTGTCCACCTTGAGGCCTGTGGGAGTGACTAACAGCGCAAGGAAGGGTCCCTTCTATCAGGGTTCCAGCAACTTTCCCTGATGTCTGTTTTTACATAGATCCAGTCACCAGTCTGGAAGCTGTGAGGGGTCTCTGGCATCCCTGGAACATTTAAGGCAGACAATTGGGGCTAAAATCATATTGTGGGATACCTCCTGGGAGGGCCCAATCGACACCAAGGGAATTGGGGGTACCAAACAGGATCTCAAAAGGGGTCAGGTTAAAATGGTAAGGGTTGTTCTGGGCTCACAACAGGGCCAAGGGAAGGGACACCACCCAGTTTGAGCCAGTCACCAAGGTCAATTTAGTTAAGGTCTCTTGTAGTATTCTGTTTATTTTCTCTACCTGTCCTGAGCTCTGGGGACAGTATGCCCAATAGTGTTTCCAATTAGTCCCCAATATATCTGCCAATCCCTGACTTACCTTAAGAGACAAAAGCAGGACCATTGTCGATCCAATTACCTTGGGCACTCTGAACCTTGGGAAAATTTTCTCTAATATCTTCTTTAGCTATCGCAGTAGCTATTTCTGCTATTTCCTGTTTGGTGGGGAATGTCTTAACCCATTCAGAGAAAACATTTATAAGCACTAGAATGGATTGGCAACCATATTTTTCTGCCTTAACTTCTGTAAAATATCTCAATATACTCCAGGCTGTTCTCCTCTAGGTCTTTTGCCCTGTTTACTCTTGGCTGGCATATCTTACTACTAGTAGAGACAGTTCTACTATCTCTCTGGCCTAGTACCTGAGGTCTATTATATATTCTTTAGGTCCTTTGACTGCTTACATAAGCTTTTTATCCCCTAAATATAAATATATTGAAAATTTCTTTAAAATTTTTCCTTAATCATTCCATTTGTTTACATCTCAAATGCTATCTCCCTTCCACGTTAGCCCCCTACCACCTCTTCCCCTTCCACTTTGACTCTATGAGGATCTCCCCCACCCACCTACCCACTCCTGCCCTACCGCTTCAGCATCTCCCTACACTGGGGCATTAAACCTCCATGGGACCACAGGCTTCCTCTTCCATTGATTTCAGACAAGGCCATCTTCTGCTACATATATATCTGCAGCCATGGATCCCTCCTTGTACACCCCTTGGTTGGTAGTTTAATCCCTGGGAGCACTGGGTGGTCCAGCCTGCCATCATTGTTCTTCCTATGGGGTTTTAATCCACTCTGCTCCCCCAGTCCTACCATGATCTCCCCCATTGGGGTCTCCTAGCTCTGTTTGATGGTTGGCTGTGAGCATTTGCATCTGTATTGGTAAGGTGCTGGCAGAACCTTACTGGGAACAGCCCTTTTAATTCTTTAGAAGTAGCATAGAATAAATCAATGAGGTGCACCAGAAATGTATGTGTTATTAGTCATGTAAATTAGCGAAGATAAATTAGATAACTCAGTGAACGATGTCAATATGGTCATTTTATTCACAACGTATATCACAATAAACAGTAGATTTCAATGCGAATTATGAAACTATTAACTATCTGTAAAATTTGTCAGTAAGTAGGCTGTACCTTTGGGACATAAAGATATCCTTTACAACAAATGAAGCATAAATGAACACAAATTTATTAGTTGGTTTTCTTTTAGTATAAAAAAATATTTGAGGTAATTGACATCGAAACGGCTGCTTAGCTCACCATTTTGGATGACGCGTCTTGTATCCAAAGGCCCTAACAATCACATTGGGTCACTTGTCAGTGCAGAAGGCAGTAGCTGAAACTATTTGGTGAATTAGAACCACTTACACGGTGTCAGAAAGCAAAGCAAAAGTCAGAATTCTGTCCTACAAGCCCTTGCAGGCACAGCCTGTGGAGGTAAGTACCTGCCACGCAGTTTCACCTCTCAAAGCTACTACCGTTTTTTTCCAACAGAGCCAACCTGAGAACCAAATTCTTAACACATGTACCTTTGGTAGATTCTTCTTCAAAGGGGAACAAAGAATGCCTTTAATGAATGTATGCCACAAAATAAGAGTAAAGGTCTATAAGTAAATATTTATGTGGATTGATTTTTTTTTTTTTTTTTTTGGTTTTTCGAGACAGGGTTTCTCTGTGTAGTCCTAGCTGTCCTGGAACTCACTCTGTAGACCAGGCTGGCCTCGAATTCAGAAATCCACCTGCCTCTGCCT
Organism: Apodemus agrarius; assembly: GCA_964023405.1. Taxonomy (NCBI): domain Eukaryota; kingdom Metazoa; phylum Chordata; class Mammalia; order Rodentia; family Muridae; genus Apodemus; species Apodemus agrarius. Next base: position 32,712,364 of record OZ030018.1, on the reverse strand, counting down.
CCCAAGTGCTGGGATTACAGGTGTGCGCCACCACGCCCGGCTGGATTGATGTTATTTTAATTTTACTATTTATATTAAATATGAAATGCCACTACAAATCAATGTGGAATGTGTGAGTAAACTTCCCCTCAACAGTGAGAGAGAAGAATGATCTCCATTTGTTCTTAGTGAAACTGGCTTTGTGGGTCCTGGACTCTTTGACACTTCTCAGTAACACTTCACATTTAATAGGACCCTTTATTTCCCATCAAATATTAGAAAAATACTCAAGTTCTTCAAGTCAAAACTCTTGCTTTGTGATAATGTTTGTCATTTCTGTGTGAAACCTCTCTACAGAGTCTAATGAGTGAGAACAGAGTCATCATTCCCGACGTCTCTAATCCAAGCGAGTGAAGACACACTTGTTTGGAAATGCTCGACTTCCTCCCTCTAAGGGCTTTGCTCTGGGTCATTGTGACCCTCTCGATGGTGGACAAGAACTAGGGAACCCGTCAGCAATTAGGAACGAACATCTATGTCTATGCTGATTACTCAGTGGCTCGATGCAACTCACATAATGAACTCCCGTAAAGCACAGCCTGTGCTTGCCCATCCAAGCCCAAGGAGGTTGGTATGTTCTTTTTTTTTTGGCTTTTAAGACAGCATAATAATAGATGTAATTTACCTGTAGCATTTGCCTTAAGCAAAACATTTATTATTACATACCCATCTCAACATCCTTCAAGTAAGTCTAATGCAAACTTATTGAACTCATATTTTTGAATGGCTTGATAGGCAACAGATAGTGATTAGTAAAAATGGAGATGATACTACAATGCAAAAGGTAGTCTCCACTTCTTGTCTACATTGAGTGTATGGACTTATGGTATAATGATATCCTTGAGATGAAAACTGACTCACAAGGCACTGTATGCATGCGATACCACCTGTCTGCATTTCTCATCCCCCAAATTGCTATTTCCTTTCCAAACAAATTAAATCATCTGCACATTGTGTGCACACTCATGTGTCTTAAAGTTAGATACAACATTATTTTCTTCCGGAGAGAATTAGCTCATAAAGTACGCCTTGAGATTAGAGAAATTAAAGTGTCCAAGCAGTTTCAAATTCACTGTTTTGACTCAAACAAGAAAGTTATAAAAGTGAATTTGCACTCTGACTTTGCACTTCTTTAAAAGCAATTTCCAGTAGGTAAAAGACCCTGGCTTAATGCAGAACAATAATTTTGCTTACCTTTAATTAAAAAATACAAAGCATTCACTAACTGCCAATTATTATTTACAAGTATTAACATTTAATTTCCCTGATTGCCTGTGAAGAGAAGTAATTAATGTTATTTTTGACTTAAGTAACCTGAGAAACAGGTACATGGTTTGCCTAAACTCATCTAGATTCTAACAGATAGAACCACTCTATTTATTTTATGCTTATGGGTAGACTGCAGCTATCTTTAATCCCACATAGTCTCCCATTAGTAGAAATATAACCTCCTTGTCTGTATTGCCAGTTACCAGAATAGTTCTTGTAAAAAATAATTTTGAAATCAGTAAATGAGAATATTTTTGTAACATGATTTTGTGTATGTGTATGTGCATGAGTTCTATTGTGCCTGAAAACATTAAAAAAATCATAAAAATATTTTAAGCCATTATGATTTTATCCTGACATACAAAATTTTCTTTGCCAATTCACTGTGTTTCTCCTTTTCCCCATGTAGGTTTTTTCCCTACTTGTTGTGAAAGAACATGGGCTTACATGGTTTATAGATATTGCTCTTTATTGAAAATGCAAAATCTTCTGAGAATCAGCAGCATGATGTGACGCACAGGAGAAGAGGAGCATCATAAATGACTGAGAAATCTAGGTGCTAGCTGAACATTAAGACATAATCCACTCAAGTGGGGAGCGGTGATCATAGGCGACTTGGGGCCAGAGATGCTGTTTTCTCATTCAAGACTTAGTCACAAGTTCTTGGAAGAAATGTAATCATGCTTTTTTTAAATGGATAAAATGGTTTAGATGTACTTGAGGTAGACCACAGTCCATTGGAGTATAACAGGTAGATTGTCATATACATTATTTCATGTAATTAAAGAAACATTAGTAGAATTTAATGCTAAAAATTTTTATGTTGCCATTTTAATTTTAAACAATATTCTGAAAACATTTTTTTTGTAATTCCCCAAAGGAAGCATACCATTCACTCTTTTATTCTAATAACTTATTTTTAAAGATTGGTGGATAAAAATGTACTGCTACTGCGCTTGGTGGTTTTGAGTCAACTTGACACAAGCTGGAGTTATCACAAAGAAACAAGCTTCCTTTGAGGAAATGCCTCCATGAGATTCAGCTGTAAGGCATTTTCTCAATTAGTGATCAAGAGGGGCAGGTTCCCTTGTGGGTGGTACCATCTCTGTGCTGGTAGTCTTAGGGTTTATAAAAAAGTAAGCTGAGCAAGCCAGGGAAAGCAAGCCAGTAACATCTGTCCATGCCCTCTGCATCAGCTCCTGCTTCCTGACCTGCTTGAGTTCCAGTCCTGACTTCCTTTGGTGATGAACAGCAATGTGGAAGTGTAAGCTCAATAAACCTTTTCCTCCCCAACTTGTTTCTTGGTTGCGATGTTTTGTGCAGGAATAGAAACCCCTGACTAAGATAGCTACCTTATGCCAAGAATTCATTACATTTGATTAATTTTCAAGAAAAGTCTTAATTAGGAGGAAGATACACAGTTGAAATCAGTGACAAGAATCATTAGTAAATACTCAGACCCAAGCAATGAAAGGATTAATTATTGAGAACGGAAGAAAGGCACATTTCTCCTAGAATTATTCCATAAAGAGCAGCCAGCAAAAGGGAAAGATGTAGGATTTGTCCCAGCTGATTACCTGGGGATATGGCAAGGGTGGGATTGGGAAGACCTGGCTCTGTTCTGGCTCCTGTTGGTTGTCAGGGTTGACTTGGGTGATCTTCCCTCTAACGGAACATTGCTTTCCTTTTTCGCCATTCCATGTATGTCCTCCCTGAGGTTGTACTCTAGGTGGCAGAGAATAACTCTCTGGGATGGGAGGAGCCTTTTTAAAAAATTAGAACATTCTTTATTTACAATTCAAATGTTGTCCCCTTTCCTGGTTTCCCCCTCCCACCTGAAAATCTCCTAACCTATCCCCCTCCCCCTGCTCACCAACTCACCCACTCCCACTTCCCTGTCCTGGGATTCCCCTATACTGAGGCATTTAGCCTTCTCAGGTCCAAGGGCCTCACCTCCCTTTGATGTCCAACAAGGCCATCCTCTGCTACATATGCATCTGCAGCCATGTATACTCTTTGGTTCATGGTTTAGTCCCTGGGAGATCTGGGGGTACTGGGTGCTTCATAATGTTGTTCCTCCTATGGTGCTGGAGGGGCCTTTTAAAGTCACAAATATATGGAGTAGCTGTGTTGTCCTTCAAGAGACTCCAAACAAACTCTCGAGAAGGAGTACTTTTTGAATAAGCCTGGAGGTATGAGTTTGGATCCCCAATACGATCATGAAATGCTAGGTGTATCTAGTTGTACATTTGAAACTTCTACTGGTATAGAAGTGTGTACTGGGTGTAGTGTACTGGGTAGGAGTGAGTATAAAGTATAGAGCTGGGTATTAGAGAGAGTAATAGGTAGGGGATTCCAAATTGAAGCTTGCTTCACAGCTAGCCTAATCAAGGATCAGTGAGAAACACGGATAATTAAGGGACTCAGACAGGCAGTGATAGAGCAGAACACTTAATGTTCTCCTACGGCCCTTGTATATGCCCATGAGGATTCACAGAAACACATACATACACATGCACACACACATACACACACACACACACACACACACACACACACACACACAGAGAGAGAGAGAGAGAGAGAGAGAGAGAGAGAGAGAGTCGGAGAGAGAGGAGAGAAGAAAGAATAAGAAGGAAGAGGGAGGGAGAGAGAGAGAGACAGAGAGAGAGAGACAGAGGATAGAGAGAGAGAGAGAGTGATATTTTACATGGCCTTCTAGAACTGTGTTATTCTGGGTCCAGTAATATAAAAAATAATTTAAAATAGCATATAACTAAAACAACAGTGGGCTAGCAAGCACTCTTTGACCAAAATATCTTCATTAGATGGCACAGTTAGTAGAAACAATAGCATGACCAATTGCGACATTGTCTGAGGTATTCTTCAGGACCCCATACAGCAATACAGCCAGTTTCATCTTTGAGAAAAGATGTGTATTTTTATTATTCCAATTATGTGTATGATTTTTGAAATGAAAATGACATGAAATTTAGCTCCAAGTTGTCTAGTTGACCCAGAACATCATCCAGTGTGGGTTTAAGACTAAGTGTCCCTGGAGACACAAATAACCTATGCCATAGACTAGCTATATAAACCAAATTACATCACTTAATATGTGTGATAAAACAAAATCGCAGTACTCACCTGACTGGACTTTTCAGAATACTAGAAAGGACAGTTTATTTTTTTTTGCAAGAAAACATGTCTTGTTTAAAGAAGTGTGATATTAAGTTTATTAATCATCAACTTGATACATTGTAGATCTAAAAATCTGGGAAGGGAGTCTTACTAGGGAACTTTCTATTATCATGTTTATCTGTTATTTGGTTGTCTATGAGTTTGTCTTGGGGGGAGCCATTTCAAATATTTCAATTCAATAAGGCAGATCTGCCCACTGTGGGTGGTTTCATTCCCCACCCAGGGGCTTCTGACCTGCAAAAGGGTGAGTGAAGCAACATGGTACCGGGCCAGCATGCACAAATTCTCTCTGCTCTTGACCAAGAATATAACATGACTATTATTATATAAGTGCCTCAAGTCCTTGCTCCTTTCAATTCCATTCTGTAATAGACCATAAGCTGGAGCTGTGGCCTAGATTAAACTCTTCTCTTCTGTATTGTTTTTCTTCTTTTGCCACCCTATTTTATTACAGCAACAAGAAACGAAAGAGAGGCAAGGGTCTGACACTGAATGACAAGAATAAAAGTAAAAGAACGCAGAGATAACAAAAGGAATCTAAAAATGCCAAGATATGGCTTATATCAGTGAAGTGCTATCTCTCAACAGTCCACAGCAGTAACAAGGCTCTCTTGGTAGTGCTTCCTCTGCATTCAGCACTCATCTAGAAGAGCTTGAATGTGAAGAAGTCAAGAAAAGGAGAAAGAAGTGCATTATATTATAACTCTGCATGTTTGGTTTTCTTCTCGATGAAGATTCACCTCACTGTGAAACTCGCTTCGCTAAACTCTATGATTATCCTAGCCCTGGAGTTTCCTCAAGAAAGCTTGCTGCAGGAGTTGACTGAGTCTAAAATCAAAGGGGGGAATAGTATATACACAATGTACTGGCTGGTTTTCTGTGTCAACTTGACACAGGCTGGAGTTATCACAGAGAAAGGAGCTTCAGTTGGGGAAGTGCCTCCATGAGATCCAGCTGTAGGGCATTTTCTCAATTAGTGATCAAAGGGGGAGGGCCCGGTGTGGGTGATACCATCTCTGGGCTGGTAACCTTGGGTTCTATGAGAGAGCAGGCTGAGCAAGCCAGGGGAAGCAAGCCAGTAAGAAACAATCCCTCCATGGCCTCTGCATCAGCTCCTGCTTCCTGACCTGCTTGAGTTCCAGTCCTGACTTCCTTTAGTGATGAACCACAGCATGGAAGTGTAAGCTCAATAAACCCTTTCCTCCCCAACTTGCTTCTTGGTCATGATGTTTGTGCAGGAATAGAAACCCTGACTGAGACATACAGAGTAGTCCTTTAACCACTGAGAGCTTAGTCTGGGAAATCTGAGAAAGTGTTCAGAGTATTTGTCATATTGAATTAATATTGGTTAAAGCACTTAAAAGAATAACCAGTGATGGGAGATAATTGATGTGTTTACTATTACTATTTTTAGGCTGCTGCGGAGAGTGTGAAACAAGAATAAGGCTTGTAATAAGAGGATTCCTTTTGACAATAATTCAATTGGGACTCTAATCGTCCCAAGATTGGTTTATATGTCACAGGTTAATTGAGACATAATTACAACTCCATTTAGCAGATCAAAAACTCAAAGAAGGTGCTATAAGTGGTCAAGTACTCCAGCTTTTACCTAAGGAAGGAAAGGAGTAAATCCATCAGATCAATTTCAACCCAGGGTCAGCTCTAATTTAGAAGATGACAGATGTGTTCAGTACGGCTCACACGGAAGAGGAAAATAATTCTGTTAAGAGTTGCGGAATGGGTGCCAGGACAATAAATAGAGAACACCGACTTTCTCTCTGTGGGTTTTTATTTAGTAGCATCTCTCTCTGTAAGGCTTCGAGCGGCATGCTGGAATGCATTACTGAGGGGAATGGAGTCATGGAATATGTCACGAAAGGCCAAACAGCTATAACTTTGTAGGAGCAAGGCACAGAAAGTTTCTAGTAAATGGAGTTCTGCCGGGAATCACAAAGATGAACCAGATTGATGCCTTGTCAGTGTGGGTCATCTGGTGGGAGCCACACGATGCCTCTAGAAAGAAACGCTAAGATCAAAAACGTAAAAACAATAATTATCTGTGCACACTCTCCTCTTTTTCTATCATACATTCTGGTTCTTTGTTAAAGAATTCCTTAAGAGTTTTTTCTTTAAAAAACAAAACAAAACACTTTTGTCTTACAGTACTTCAGAACCATCTGTTCATCAGATTTTGACTTCTGTAAATATCCAGTGTAACTTTACTATGTAAATCTAGAAGCTGACAAAACAAAATTTGTTCTCTGTACCTTTAACCAATTTTTCAGAAAAAAAAAAAACAAAAGAATGCTGTTTTGTTTCATTCTAATTAATATCATTAAAATGGAAAGGGACCACATGTACGGGGCCTGCCTGTTTGCATGTTAAGTGGGATTCCCTCCTTGAAGACATTTTTGCACCATCAAGGGATTAAACTGGCAGTTGTCAGCCTGTTGTCATGCAGACCACAGAATCTGCCCCTCCTCCTTCTTGTCCAGTGGAGATTCATGCCAGATGCCCAGAATAAAGGGCTGGGTTTCAGAATCTGACAGTCAGCAAAAGGGGGAGGGTGTGTTGCAGAAAGAGACTGCGGATGGTCTCAGTATTCTGAAATCCTTGAGAGTCCCGGAATGTGAGTTTTGAACATTAATTGTTTCATGCTCGGGATGGAGCTGCTTTCAGATCCCCAGTTTAGGATCCTTGCGTGTTCTGATTGAGGTTTGTCCAGACCACATTGTGTCTGTAAATTCAGGACAAAATGGAGCTGAGTTTTAAAAGGCTTGTTAAAAAGCACCAGCGAACATGTTTTGTTTGTTTGTTTGTGTCGCTGAAATAAACACAGATGCTGTTAACAAGAAAGGATCATTGTCTGATGCTTAGGGTCTGTGCACTGAAATCAGTCTCCTGTGCCTGTGTGCCCCCCAAAAGCCTGGGGATCATGTGCTGGAGAACTAACTGCTAGAAAGACATTGGTTTCCTTGATCTGTTCACCGCTGTTTAAGAAATCTAAGAAAATACTGCTATCCACCTTATTTTTCTATCTTCAAAAATGATACGACAACAATAAATCTTGTGGGTTATTTTTTAGTTCATGTTTTAATATTGTAATAATTTAATTATAGATCAATTCAAAATTTGATCCTAAGAATCTCTAGCCATTTTCCTGGTATTTATTTACAAGTTCTCTTTCTAAAATATTATTGTAAAGTAATAATGCTAGAACTATACAAATATGTATCCATGAGAATGCTTAGGAGAGAGAGGCCCTGCCAGAACTTTACAAATACAGAGGCAGATACTCAGAGCCAACTACTGGACTGAGCATGGTCCCCAATGGAGGAGTTAGAGAAAGGACTGTAGGAGCTGAAGGGGTTTGCAACCTCATAGGAAGAAAAGCAATATCCACCAACCAGACCCCCAGAGCTCCCAGCTACTAAGCCATCAACCAAGGGGTACACATGGCTCTAGCTGTATATGTAGCTGAGGTTTGCCTTGTCAGGCATCAATGGGAGAAGAAGTCCTTGGTCATATGAAGATGCCCCAGTGTAGGGGAATCGAGGGTGGGAAGGTGGGAGTTGGGTGGGTGGAGGAACACCCTCACAGAAGTAGGGGGAGAGAGGATTAGAGGGTTTATCCAGAAGTGGGGAAACTGGGAAAGGGGATAACATTTGAAATGTAAATAAAGAATATATCCAATAAAAAAATAAATGTGAAAAACAAAAAGTTCTCTAGAGCAGTGTGACAGTACTGTTTGATAACCATGGGTCAGGACATGTGATAAACCTATTGTGTAATCTTTGGGAAAATCATTAATATGCACAACTCCCTGACTCTTGTAACATTTGTAAAGTATGAACTAGTTCTTCTGACCTTGTGGAATTGCTGAGTTGCTAATGGAGTTGAATAGCACAATGCATGTCAAAGACAGAATAAATGTTAAGTACTTTCTATTTCGTTCTTGACTATAGAAAGGCTGGGATATACTGCACCATCATTATTTGAAGATGCTATTATTGTCTCTATTCAAAGTGCAGTAAGTTTATGCAAATGGAAATTTAAGAACAAATAGGCTTCACAGAGATGACTAGCTTTAAGACTAGCAAGCACAGAGATACATTTAATATAGTTCATTGAAAAAATACCTAGAATATAGCACTGAAAAAAATGTTTACTGTATAGTACAACTGGAAATCATATCCAGACAGTTTGATTCTACAGTCTACACCCCTCTCATCTATAGGCAATCTGTGCTCAGACAACATTCAAAACTGATGAAAGATGACGACATAGTCAGCAAAACCAAACTCGAGAGCACATCACTCGTAGATTGCTCCAGAACTAACATCAAGTCTTAGAAGAAACAGGAGACAGAATGAAATGTTTTAAATTAAAAACAAATGAGCATCTTCTATTCCTATTTGTTATGGTATATAAGCAACGAGTATTTCTAGTAATAACTATTAAATACTTTTTTAATTTCATTGTAAATTTTGAATTTCTTATTGCAACAACAGAGTTCATTGCTGATTAAATTATTAAAAGGCAAAAAAATAAAAAAGATTTCCATGGTTTCCTAATTTCTCAGTTTGACAATACAAACTGTCATTTTGACAGGGTCTAGAATCAAATAGGAGATGGGCCTTTGGGTATTTCTCTAAGGAGTTATCTTGAAGACATTAGTGGATGTGGCAAGAGGCATCTTGAGTGTGGGCAGAATCTTTGCCTGTGCAGAGGATCCTGGCCTTTAGTGTAGGAGAGACAGCTGGGTGCTAAGTAGCATGCATTCATCCATCCCTCTCCTTTCTGTTGTAGATGCCATACGTCCAGCTGCTTAGTGCATTGACAGCTCGGCTTCCTTACCGTGATAAATGCTATCTCTGAACTGTGAGGCAAAATAACCCCTCTACTCCTTTTAGTTTGTTATGTCAGGGAAAGAAACTATGACAGCCATCACTTATTGTATCCCAACAATTTCCTCCTTAGCTATTCTACCAATGTATATAGTCCAAAGCCTGGACTAAACAACACATTAGGAATTAATTCCATCACATGTTAATCTAGAAAATAGGCATCTCTAGCAACTGCCTAATAATCACTGGTTTACAAAGAAAATTCATAGCAATAGTGAGAATATTCAGTATTAATTTTTTGAAGAAGTGGCCAGATGGATAGTTGTGTTTGTCATAATTAGCCTCCTGTTGTCAACTTCACACAAGTCTAGGGTCACCTAGGAATCAAAGCTCTCAACTGGATGATGGCGTCTATCAGCTTAGCTTATGAAACCTCTGTGAGACACTTTCCTAACTGATCTTAGGGGATCTCAGCTCACCATCAGGGGTACTATTTGTAGGCAAGTGGGCCTGAGCTGTATAAAAAGTCTAGCAGAGGCAGGCACAGGGAGGAAGCTCTCAGGAGAATTCCTCCAGGGTTGCTGTGTCGCCCAGGTTCCTGTCATTTAAGGTAGTTATTTAACAAAGGCATAATGAGAAGCTGCTAATTAGCAGGAGAAATTTTATATTAACAATTTCAATGGAATACAACCCCTCCAAAGTACTAAGATTTAGGAGGTTGTTTGCATAGCTTCCTGTGGCAGATCCTGGTCCGCTTCTCTCTCTCTCTCTCTCTCTCTCTCTCTCTCTGTGTGTGTGTGTGTGTGTGTGTGTGTGTGTATGCGTGTGCACTTGCTTTGCTCTTTCTCCCTTTTTGTATACTCATAAATGATAAATGTTAATACATTATATATAATTTTCAGTAAATATTGAATTATATGCAAAACATTTTCATATATAGATGGACCAGAAAGTGGGCCCAAATTCAAACTTGCTCAAAGGTTTATGCAAAAACTATGAAGAGTTAGCAATAGTTAACAAAGGAAAAATATAATTTACCCTATTGTTATTGTTAAAGTATGGAGTAGTATTTCATTTGTTTTAAATCTAAATAGGGAGGAATTAATTTAAGAAAGATACACCATAGTCTATATCTATCAAGAACTTGAAATGAGACTCACAAAAAACATGCTTACTCTTGTTTGTACCTGGGGGCTGCATTCAAGCCACCGGTTAAACCTGAAAATAAAATAGAAATATTTGTTTCCTCTGTCATAATTACTAGAAGGTGACATGTATCCATCCATCATTCTTTCTTATTTATTTATTTATTTATTTATTTATTTATCTATTTATTTATTATATTTTATAATATTTTATTTATATATTTATTATATTTATTATATAAATATTTATTATATTTGCTCATACTGTGAGATAAGGATTGGGTTATAGCTACAGTGTGAACATTCCTGTAAAGCTTCTGTTGCAGGAGGACCAATCCTCAATCAAGACTATCATTAATTATCACCTTCTAAGTGTTGAAAAAGCTGAAGTATATTTTCAGCTTAGGGATTTGTAATGACTAATATGAAACCAACCTATATTTGCAAATGTTTCAAGCGAATATGAATTGAAATTATTAAGTAGGCATTTCAAACTTCTCACATCGTCTCTACCGGGCACTCTGCCATGGACAACTTCTAAACGGTATGCAGGAGCTGATAGCACCTGTTGCTTTCAGTCCCATGACAATATTCACAGGGCAGTAACAGTGGCGGCATGGATTGCAAATGCCAACATTCTTGAAGGATTTTACAGTGTCCTTAGTTTCTTCTGAGACTTACTTTTGTTGTTGTATAAATCCCAGTGTCCCAGGAACCATTTAGACTCTTACGTCAACTTAATAATGGTAATGGAGGCTGCGAACCAAAACTACCTATGGATTTTTCAATTTGGATACTTTTGTTAGTTCCTGTGATACGACAGAAAGCCTGTTCAGCTGACAGAGGAAATACATGTATCTATTTTATTTTCAGGTTTCAAGAGAAGAGGGACCTCCCTACCCTATCTCCCACTCTTGAAATGCTTTTTATTTATTTATGGTTTTGCTTACCTGTGTTTCATTTCTGGACCCACTAACTAACATAAACAATTTTAATTACTTGGTTCTGAAAAAAATGTTTGTTGAAAAGAAATTTATATTACTGTCAGTGTTGTAGCAAATTGCAGTTATTTAGAAACAGCTGCTGCCTGCTTCAGATGCCCGGAGTGTCAAGGTATACTCCCCTTTGAGAGCTGAAGGTCACGGACCATAGGTCACGAAGTTCCCGCTCTCCGGCATTCACTTGTTTTCCTTTTGTTCAGCTCATATTTCATCTTTACTCCTTACCCAGTGTTCCCCTTGAAGGAGCGGAGACATGTGTGCCTCCAATTTCTACTGGCAAAAAATAACATTCATTTTAATTGAATCATTTATTTTGGAGTTGTATATTCATCATCGACTTTTTCACCACTGACTTCGTTTACGGATATTATTTGTATAAGTTGTATGTGTAAGTGTAATTACTCTTGGGCACATTTATACTTAAGATTTTAAATGACTGACTTTTTTTAAGGGAATAAGAAATATCTTTGTTTTAATTACCATGGATAATATAATGAACCCAGAATTAATTGTAACAAAGAGATTTAATTTAAAATGAAGCTGCAACATTTTATTTACATTTTACATATACCATATTTTAAATACAATTTATTTTAAAGATGATAGACTATTAGAATATTATTTGACTCCTAGAAAGCAGACATTGGGAAGGATTTGTCTGGACATGATGGTTTTTAAGGTATAACTGGAGAAACTAAACTCATGGAAAAGTAAGGTAGAAAACAAAATTAAGCAGAGTAGTAAGTCTCATGACAATGGGTTTACTACATTGTCAAGTGACTCCATAAATTTATTGGAGCATTGGAATGCCTGTCAGCTGTGCTACGATGGCTGCACTGTTACATCTCTACAATTATCAGGTTTCAGATAATATGGGCCACTTGGAAGTAGGGTGCTGACCTTGGACAGGTGTGATTTTGTCAGAGGTGGTCCTCAGAGCTCAGTGTGCAGGTTCTCATGACCCATACAGAACATAGGGTAACAGGCACTTCATTGGAACCCCATCTGGATGCTTCACTGACTACGTACATATATGTTTGTATGCTAAAGATAAATATATGTAATTTAGTCTTATGCTCCTATGTAGGTTTGTATTCAGGTATTCTGGTAGGTACAATTTAATATTTCTAAAGCTTAATCATACACATATAGTCCAATCAGAACGTGATTAACTCTATATTGACAGATTGTTACGTTAAAGTTAAAAATTCTGTCCTTTTGTACAGTTAGAAAAGAACCAACCATTGAAGGTGAAATAACATTTTGATATAAAACTATAAAGTAAGGTAAATCTAAAGTTAAAAAAATGCCAGAGCTATGCACAAAAAATATCTATGTAAGATTTATTTCATTCAGTGAAAATAGTCTTGGCTAATATCTGAATATTAACTGAAGCTGTCATTGGTTCTTATATGCACATACTGAAAAAAGTCTCCAGTAAAGTGATACTAGTAAAAGGTCCCGTGGGATATGAGTCTAGATTCCATAAGAGGGATTAGTGCTTGATAGAATAAAGGTGCCAGAAGGTTCCCTTGCTCTCTCCTTTCTTCCATCATTTGAAGATAAAAGGTACCATGCACCATCCTCAGACAAACTATCCACATCTTGATCATGGACTTTGTGTTTTTCCAAACTCTAAGATGTAACTCCCCATTGTTTATAATCTACCCCATTTATGCCATTCTCTGGAATGCCATAGAACAAATGAACCAAAAACAACTGGTAAGTTAAAACAAAACAAATAAACAGAGAAGAATGGTTAATAAACTAAACTAATAAATTAAATGGAATTCTGGTATAATTAACATGTGGCTACTTCGGCTGTATTACTATTCGTGTTGATGGTAAAACGATAGAAGGCAATAGACGAGAAAATAAAAAAGAATTGTTTTATTGGTTTCTGTCAACGAATAGGAGAAACGGTTTACATAGAGGACCAAAGAGTGGAGGGAAAAGGAAGATTTACTAGGCATCAGTGTATGGTAAAATGTTCATTCTGAGTGATTCTCCTTCAGATCTGCACTCTGGAAATTTTCCATCCTCTCCAGGGGAAGAAGAGGGTAACCGGACTGATGGCCAAGGGAAGGTAATAGGGAAGGAAAAGGAAAGGAAGGAAGAAGAGGGTAGGAAAGGAGGAGAAGAGTTGGCTTTTTCATCTCCAAGGTGCTTCTGTAAATTTCAACTCTTACTACTCCAATGAAGCCTGTCCAGTGACTCACACTTTCATTTCTCATTTGTACTACGTTCACTGGTAGGTTTTAAAAGTCATGTATCTACTGACATGTTGATGCTGAAACTTAGGTTTTATTCTGTTTTCATAATAGATGGTTCTGGTAATTTCATTTCTGACACATTTCTGACTCTTGTTTCAACAACTTATGTATCCTTAGAAGTAAACTGATGAGAAAGTTTACAACTTAAAAAATTTAACAATAGTTATTTTGCTGTTTCCATGCATCTAAATAGTAAGTGCACCCGATGAGATCTGTGTAGTTTCTAGGTGGTCCCTTCCCTGCTAAATCATTGCTCGGAGATGTGTAAGTGTACTTACAGATGATATTGTTGAATAGAATTAAATTCCTTGACTTGTGAATTTGTGAGGGAGAGGAAGCCTACAGGTTATTGGAGGAACAGAGGGTGGGGAGAAATGATGTAAATAGAGTACACATTTAAACAAGTAAAAAAAAATCAGACAATTCCACCTTTTCTTCAGAGACACAGCTTTCCTGTCTTTTTGTGAATACAAATCTCCTGAGCTTTTACTTCAACACCTTGGTTATAAATTCCTGATTTCTTATTCCACTATTGAAACTAAGAGCTACTACAGAGAATCAAACTGTATGATAAGGTTTTTTTTTCAAGGAAATATTGAGATGTTAATTTATTCTGTCATTTAGCACCTTTTATTGTATGAAGTACACCTATGCAAAAAGATGCCATATTAAAAATTTAAAGATACACTTATGAGACATCAAGGTCATTCACACAGTTATACCGCTAGCTCCATTTTCCATGTCCTGAGTCTTTGAGACTCCCCCCAAAGAAATTTTATCCCCATCAAAAACCCTTTCCTCACCTCCAGTCTCCCACCCACTTCACTACGTGAACTATCATCATGGTTTTGAATGCTCCATGTACCTCAAAGTATTGGAGTAGTGGTTCTTTTTTTACCTTTGTCTTATTTCATTTAGCATAATTATCTCTGAAGTTCATTCGTGTTCTAGAGACTACTGTTCAGTAAAGGGACAGCATTGCATTGTATGGATTTAGGTACTCTTCATAGGTAGGTGAAGGTCCTTCATAAGTGTCTTCAACCTTGCCCTCCACGCCTTAGACTCCGAGTGCCCACTGCATTTTTCCATTCACAGTTGACAGTTGCCAATGGCTTTCTTTTTAGAAAATTCTACCTATAGTACAAAGACTTTAATATAAATTATTTGTTTTGAAGAGATACATTCTTTATTTTTTAGCACATTTTATATTTACAGAAGTGTGCTAAACATCTTTATAAGAATTAGTTCTCTCTCTCTCTCTCTCTCTCTCTCTCTCTCTCTCTCTCTCTGTGTGTGTATGTGTGCACATACTTGTGCATATGTGTACATGGGTATATATGTATGTGTATCCATGTGAATCCGTGATGTGGTGATGTGTGTCTTTCTGTGTGTATACATTTCTGTGTGTATGTTTCTGTGTGCGATCATATGTATATATGTGTGTATATACTTGTTTATGATGCATACACACATGTGTGTATGTGCATTTACATTGTATGCATATATGTGTGTATCTGATTGTGTGTGCATGTGTTTGTGTGTGCATATTTGTGTATGTTGTCTCCATGTCTACCCCATGTAATATGTTATGGGTACATGCTTCCATTTCTAGAATTTAGTGTGGGTCTTGGGGATTGTAACTCAGAACCTTCTGGTTTTTGAGCAGACTGAGTTATCTTCTCAACCTCTGACTCTGTGATGTACAATGACTCATTCCTTATTTTACTGAGACATGTTTAGAACAATAGATTCTGATTAAGACAGCCTGAGTCCTTCAATTAGCTGAGAATCTTGGAAAAATTACCTACTCATTCAAAACATCTATTTCTGCACTTATGAATTAGGATAAGGAAAAAGTCATCACACTACAGTGTTTATAAGGATTGTTGTAAATTATGCATCTTTGCTTATTCACCCAGTCACTGGCATGGGGTATTATTGAGTTAAAAGCTCCCACTTTTTAAGAGATTTATTTTTTTCCCTATTCATATTCATGTGAGGCAAAAAAAAAAAATAGGTACAGAAACATGGGTCTCTGGTTCTGCCTGGGATATCACAGACCAACATGACCTATCTTTTCTTCATGTCACAGTCAGTAGCCATCAGGGTGACAAGGCAAAGCCCTGCCCAATAGTGTGAGGAAAATCCAGCAGTTTATTTTACATATTTTGTACCAAGGCTAGACGTCAGATGGTCTCAGCTTCACTTAACTTTTCCTTCCTATCCTGCATACGTCAAGGCACAGTCCTACCACATAGAGGTGACGTTAGGGTTGATTACTAGGGAAACCAACAGAGTACACTTGAAAATACCTATTAATAATTGTTCATGAAAATTCTCAGATGAACGTTTCTATGCTACTACATCCAATAGCACATCATAAAGGTTTTGTTGCCTTAGTTCTCTAGGTCATGGCCCTCTTATCCCCTCCCCTGGCCCTCTCAGCCCCACCTCCCACCCTCCCTCCCACCTCACCCCTCTCACCCATTCAGGCACTCATCCCCCTCCCTCCACAATTTGGCACCTGTCCTTCATTTATGCCACAGTTATTCTTGTCCTTTTTGTACATGAAGACATCCAGTCATCTTAATTTACAAAAAGCTGCCTAGTTTCAGTCAAGAACAACCAGATTGCAGTAAAAAAAAAAAACCTTGCAGTTGGAAAATAGGAAGTTATGTAGCCTTTGAAACAGTAAACAACAAAAACAAAAAAATCTGTCTAATCTTGAAATTATATCATTTGAAATTTTTAAGAAAGCCCTTAGCTAAATTTTTACAGTGTTTTGCAAAAAGTGTAAAATCGTATTTCAATATATAAGAAACTATTCTTCAAAATAATTTAAAAGCTGCAGATGGTTCATTATTTTCTCTACAAAAGAAATTCTACATCTAAAGAAATCTACAGTTCAATTATTTAAAAAAAAGTAATGTAATAACTTAGGCATATAAATAATGTAGTATTTAATTTGGCACATAAATATGTACAAAAGAGATATTATGCATATGTGTGTTTGTGTAATTATATGTATTGATAAAGAATTAAGAATGACTGATTGCAAATGCTGAAAGAGATTAAAGCTGTGGGTGCTAGTTATTTGGAAGAGTTGAACCAGATCTAACATAATTCGAGTCAGATGGAAAGGGAGCGGAATGTGTGTCACAATATTTTCCGTTTTTCTGGAATAAACCTTAAAAGTTTTAATAGCATATTTAAAAAATAAAAGTGAGTGAAACAGTTTTAATTACTTTATTGGCTATTAAACAAATGACAATGTTTTAGTTTCAAAATAATCTTCAGTGCTTCTCCCTGCGTATTCATGCCAACTATAGATCCTAAGTGGTGTGGTTTCACTTATTAAAAATTAAACTTGGTGAATTTTACAATTTTGATTTATCTTATTCTTCCTCTCTATATAATTTTAGCTATATGTAAGTATATGTACCAGATATGTGCCTGGTGCCTGGGAGGTCAGGAGGGAGCATCAAACTTCCTAGAACTGGAGTTATAATATGTCTTTGGCAATTGTGTGGGTGCTGGGAACCACACCCTCTACAAATGTTTTTAATTGCTGAACCATCTCTCCAATCCAATAGTTCAATAATCCAATAACATCTCTCCAATCTAAAAATTCAATCAAAATTATTTTTAAGAGTTAGGTGCTAAGTATAATTGTAGTGTTTTCAAGAAATACCAAAAAATTAAAAAATAAAAAAGTGAAGATTAAACATCCTCAAAATACACAGACCTTAAGATCTAAAATCCTACTCATTTTCTTTTCTTTATAATTCTATGAAGGTCATACTTCAAAGTTATCAGTTTTGTATTTTCTGGACATAGAAACATATAAGTTAATAATAAAAAGAGATCTGCATTCGATTTTTGCTGGCTCTTCTAAGTCCTAGATAAATGTCTCTATTGAAAACTGTAACTGTGATTTATTGAGCTTGAAATATGAAACTTATCCTTGATGTTGGAATTTTAAATATCTTATTAAGCAGTGGTAAGGTAAACCCAGTGGTTAATCAAAACAAATCACAGCACACGTACTTGTGTATTTAGCCTTCCCGTAGGAACCACCCGCTAATACAGAAAAGAATAAGAAATGATCCCAAATTGTTTCTATGCAGTTTATAAAGTTCAGGATTTTAAAACCTTGCAAGAATTTAGACTTATGTAAATAGACATGTTAATAAAAGCAACTTACACGGCACAAGACAATGTCCCAAAGTATCTGACAAAGAAGCCTATGGTTCTTGTTTTCATCCTTCAATAAACTTAAGAGACTGAATTGTGACTAGTTTTGGAGGGATGCCAAAAGCAAGATCATTTGGTTTTCAGCAATGTTTTGCAATATATTTTTCACATTTTATAAATTTTTATATCTGCACAGAAACATATACAGGAAATATCTGCATGATTTTACAAAAAAAACTTTCATGAACATTTTAGACATTTGAAAAATGTCTTCTTTCAATTAAGAAATATATGCCCCTTTTTTTTCTTTTATGTTTTATTTCTTCTCTATGGCAACAGTGGTGTTAAATGATGTGAGGGGCGATACAGTTTAAAATGATGGTATTTCAGCTTATTAATCATCTGGAAGAAAAATGGGCAGCATAGGAAGCGTGATAGAAACAGCATTATTATTAGATTAGCAAACATAATCAAGTAAGAACTCTTTGTAACGAAGACAGGACTGAATAAAAATGGACATTCTGTTCAAAACGCTTTGAGCAATTCTGGAATGTTAAGCAAAGAATTATGCTCACCTTTATGTGGATTAAAGAGCTTAACCACAACTGTCTATTTAATTGGTCTAGTTGTAACACTGCTGCTACCTCCCTCAGGATGTGCAAAATTTCATAAATGGGAATTCAGAGCTTTTATTAAATTTTAATTGTATTTTATTAAAGCGCGGGAGAAAAGACATTTTTGTGGTTTTATTATTATCTTGGTTATTTGCCAAGAGAAGGACTTTAATGGTTTAAATACTAATTATTCAAAGATATATTAGACTTTAACAAAAAGAAAAACGGATGCTCAGAGCATTGGGCATGCTGGGGGAAGAAAAGATAAAATCTGATACAATGTCTCACATTCATCCTGTAGAAAGTAACACAGTTAGATTACGAAATATCTACATTTCTCAAAAACCAAAAGACTAAACAGAGCAAAACAAGTAGATAGTCATCAATTCGAGATATCTTTATTAACTACATGGTCTATGTACTTGGAACTTTTAGTATCTGATTGCAAAAGCCAAATTTTCATGGTTGTGCCCTTTAGAGGTTAAAGAACACACAAATCATTACCAATGGTGAGCAGTGTTGTAAAATCCTGAGGTTCTATTTCCAGAGACCAGTCCAATGAAAGCTGTGGTGCATGTGGTAGGTCATGTAGGTAAATCCCTGTAGTTATTTTCAAACTGAATTTTCAATTGCAATGTAAGACCAGCCCAGCCTATGTGAGGCCGATTTTAAAAGCAACAAACAAAATAAAACAGAAATAACCCAGCAATGAATTTTGAGATGGGATGTAGGCTGGGTGAACACAAAAACCAGCAAATCCATCTGAGATTCAATTCCATAAAGCCAGACACATGTCACAAGGCATGGAGTAGTTAGCAACAGTTAGAAACAGAAAGAAATGTCTCATATATGGAGGAGTTTGCAGTCCATGTTAAAATTCAGGGGAACCACTGTGAGTCTTGCTCTACTTCCTCTCTTCAAATTGAAGTGAACTTTATATATTTTCAGTTTACTAACAGGACTCTTACAAGGTCAAGCCAAGGTGTTATTTGCAGGTTAGGGGCTCACTTCAATTTCAGAAGAGGAAGCTAACTACCTACATCTGATTATCACAAATATCTTCATGCACTGGTGTCTATCTGGCATTTGCTGACTACCAAGTGTAGTCACCCTTTTATAGCTACTCTGCACAACCCTGGGTGAGCTACAGTGAGTTGAGAAGTTTGGTTTTAGTTCTGATAGTCAACCAAAAGCCAAATGACCTTGTCATCCACCTGAAATAAAATTGAGGAAATATTTATGCATTTTAATTATTACTCCCATGAATTTATAGGAGTTACTATAACTGATCACTAATAATTTTAATTTCAAGCATATTCTCCTTTGACTCTTATCTTCCACCAAATCAACAGTTAACATTTGATCAAATACCATTTCTAGATTTCATTGAAACATGGAATCGCTTGATCGAACTTTCTATTATCTTCAACATGGTCATGATTTTTAAAACTATAGTTTGGTGATGGTGGGGTGGAGGTGTTCAAAATGAGGTTTCTCTGTGTAGTCCTTGCTGTCTGTAACTCTGTAAATCAGGATGGCTTTGATCTCAGAGATCTGCTTGCCCTTCAAGTGCTGGAAGTAAAGGTATACCCCACCATCACTCAGTGAAAACTACCTTAATGGTTTTGTATTTCACATTTCAATGAATTTCCAATGAAATCTCCAATACCAATGAATACCATCTTTCTATCTCTGCAAATGAATGACTGGAAAGAAGCACACTGAAATGCTGATGACCCTCCCTTGACAAGTTCTCTTGTGCATTCGTTCTTGTTTTATATGCAGTCTCCTGTACGTCCATCCTTATACTGCTCTCTTCATTTTTTCTTCCAACGAACAGAGCAAACACATCATCTGTCTTCTATTCTGTAACTAGGAATAAGCCATCTGTAATAACCCTAAAAGTGACTTCTCTCCTTTTCTACTTGCTTGCAACTCTCCATTTCTACTAAGAAACACGACTTCAAAATTTCCCAGCTGGTTGGACTCATCACATTTTATATCCTTATTGAGCGCCCCCCCCTTTTTTTTTACAAATATGTAAAGATAATGAGCATCAGAATTTCGGGAGGCCTGTGAGGTGGCCCAGTAAGTTGGGGTACGTGCTGCCAAGACTGTTGACCTGAGTTTGGAACCAAGACAATTGAGAAAACTGACTTCTACAAATTGTCTTTTGTCCTCTACATGTGTAACAAGGCCTGGGCACATGCATTTGTGAACATACACACACACACACACACACACACACACACACATATAAGCACACAATATACCTACATATATTTTCTTTACTCTACACTTCTTTGCCTCTGATCCTCTCTGGAATATCTCAAGTTTCCTGTATGATCCTTCTTTCCAATCTCCTCCTGACCTTATGTCTTGATTCATTCCAAGTAGACCTCACTAAGCTTATAGTTCTGATGAACCTTTATAGTTAATTTTCCCAAGAATATGCCTATTGATAAACAAAATTCTGTTTCTCTATTTTCTGGGCATTTTGGACTCCTGTGTTTCATTCTACATTATCTTTGGAATTTAATGTTATTTGTCAAACTTTATTTTTCACGTAGCCAAATAGTATCTTCTTCTGTAGCCCAGGCTGTCCTTGAATTCAAAATCCCTCAACTTTCGCTCTCAAGTGTAGGGACTAAAGGCATGCACCAGTGTGCTCAGCTTCCAAATGTTAGTGGTTCTCCTGCTCTTTGTTTCAGGAAGCATATTTAAAACTACCATTATCTTCTGTGTTCCTGCTATGACCTCTTCCTGGATTGTCTTGCCTTCATCCAGCCATGACTCACTTATCCTCAAATTAGTAATTATTACTTTCTGAAACCTAAGAAAATCATATCAGTATTTCTCAAGCTCTTCTGTAGGACTATCTCCTTTTCAGAATCGATTTCTTAACGTAACTGAAAAGTCCCCTATGTCCTGGTCTCTAACATGTCTTTGATTCCTTTATTCCTTTTCTCCTCTTGTCTTCCTCTGATTTATTAGTGCTGATCTCCTGCTGTCTTCACATTTGATGAGAGGGTATCTAGCAAGCTTTCAGATTCCTCTCTCTTATTCCTAAGACATTCTTTCAATTCTCCTCAAAGCTCAGCTCTTAGGGATGGTTCAAAAGATTGTGTCCTGCCAAGCTTCATGTTGAGATTTAATTCCCCACTCAAGAATAAAACTTTCACAATCACGTTGAGAATTTATTATGTCACGAGGGCTCTATACTTGGGAATATGCTCAGTTACCCTATAAAGGCTTCTCAGAATTGTCACAACAGGAAGACACATTGGAATCACTACACAAGGCCACAATGATGGCTCTCTCCATGAAGGAAAGACAACTCACCAGGCAGTAGGCCCACTTGTACTCCTAGAACTACATTTTTTTTGTTCTTTATATATAGAAGTATAAAGCACATTGCTATAGCAACAAGAAAAGACTATTATAGTTTCTATGTCCTCAGTAAGTTAATGCATTCATTCTTTTGGCATTCTCTTGAGTTAGATACCATTATGTGATTGTGTTAAAGAAAAACGCAAGATTGTACTTCCTACATTGAAAAGAAAGAAGCAATATATTACAAAGTATGGAGTAACTATACTATTCTTCGTTGCCAGAAATTTTAAGCTTATTGAACATATTGCCATACTTCATTGTTTTTAAAATTATCATCAATAAATGACAAAATAAGTAGAAATACAACATCAATGAACTTCACAGATAAGAATCCCAGAATGCCCTCAAATATTATTTTAAGATTAATGTAGTCCTGTTTCTGAAGTGTCAACATATTCCATGTTGAAAATACAAATTGGCAAGTATATTTATGTTATTTTTTAAATATCTTGATATTCTTCAGGTAGAGATCAACCGGATTCAATTATGCTTTCATAAATGCCTCAGATCGTATGTGTTCACCAGTCATGTCCAGTATAGGGTAGAGAGTTCAGGGCAAGAAAATGAAGGATGGAAATGGCTATTAAAAACTTCTATAATGACAATAACCCCTAACACTAACCTGAGACTCTTTCTTTTCTGTGGTTGGTTAGGATAAAGTGGCTAGTAATTAGCTGTTATTAATTTTAAGATGCAGCTAGCAGGGATATGGCACTGACTTAATTTTTGTTGTTGCTTATCTTTGCTCTTATTTTTTTCAGCTATAGTCCTTCTCTTCCTGAAGGATATTTGATAGAGTGTGGCCTCAGGAGCTTACCCAGCTCACCCCTCTCCTAGAAGTGCATTTGGGTTTGATGAACCACATTGCCCAAAGTCACTGCCTTTACTTAAGCTTTATTTGCCTCATTATTATTTGATAATCCTAGAATTCATCAATTTGTTATCATTCCTTGTTCTGTACTATTAACTCAACGTGAGGCTAGGATACTTTCCTGTTTGTTGCCTTATCCCAGTAATACAAGAGTATTAGATCATTCTTTCTTTGCTGAATAAACAAGTGATTGAATAAAATATTGTATAAATTTTACATGCAAATTTTGAAAATTATATTATGTATGCATGCTAAAATCATTTACAGGACTCTCTGCCATACAACTTTATAATTACATTTGACTAAATTTTGTACTTACTTTAATATGTGTTTTGTGAAAGGAACAATGTAGGATTCCTAATCCAGTTATAAATTCATTTTGATTATTGCAATATGGACACAAAACTGGGCAGTTGATTCTTTTAAAAAAAATGTAACCAATTCTGGTTACATTTGATTTTTTTTCCGAGACATGGTTTCTCTGTGTAGCCCTGGCTGTCCTGGAACTCACTCTGCAGACCAGGCTAGCCTCGAACTCAGAAATCTGCCTGCCTCTGCCTCCCAAGTGCTGGGATTAAAGGCATGCGCCACCACTGCCTGGCTGGGGCAGTTGATTCTGTATTGGAGATTATTCTTGTTTTTGTCTTGAAAGATTTTGTTTGGTTTTATTTATTTAACTTTACTTTATGTATATGAGTGTTTTTGCCAGCATGTATGCCTGTTTACCTCAGCTGTTTGTAGAGCTGTTATATATAGCCACAGCTATTGACAGTCATGACTCACTTGGTTCTGTCTCACACAGAACAGCATGGCGTTTCATGGCTCTTCTCTGTCTTCTGTTTTTTGCAATCTTTCTACTCCCTCTTCCATAATGTTCTCCAAACCTCAGAGAATATGACATAAATAGCATGTTTATAACTGGATAGTCACCCAATAATTAACCTTAAGCCTCTTGAAGCACCTCCGTATTCAATGCCATTTAAAGCAAAAGGAGGATTTTCTTATTAGACTGGGAGTAGCATAAATAAGGTTTTTATTGGCTATTTTCTTTGTTCACATTTCAAATGTTATCCCCTTTCTCAGTTTCCTCCCTGGAAACTCACTGTCTCATCCCCTCCCCCTGCTTCTATAAGGGTGCTCCCAAAGCATCCACTTCTGCCTCTACTCCTTGGCATTCCCCTATACTGATGCATCGAGTCTTCCCAGCACCAAAGGCCTCTTCTTCCACTGATGTCCTCCCAAGGTCATCCTCTGGTACAAATGCAGCTGGAGCCATGGGGTCCTCCATGTGTACTCCTTGGTTGGTGGTTTAGACCCTGGGAGCTCCAGGGGGTGGGTTTCATTGGTTGATATTTTTGTTCTTCCTATGGGGTTGCAAACTCCTTCAGCTCCTTCAGTCCTTTCTCTAACTCCTCCACTGGGGACCCTGTGCTCAGTCCAATGGTTGACTTCGAGCATCTGACTCTGTATTTTCAGGCTCTGGCAGAGCCTCCCAGGTGACAACTATATCAGGCTCCTGTCAGCAAGCACTTGTTGACATCCTCAATAGTGTCTGGATTTGTGACTGTATGTGGGATGGATCCCCAAGTGGGGCAGTCTCAGGATGGCCTTTCTTTCAGTCTCTGCTCCACACTCTGTCTCTGTGTTTCCTCCCATGAGTATAAATCTTTAGGGAATAGCTTAGCACCATTACAAATTGACTGACAACAGGGAATTCTCTCCTAGTACCTAATACTTTGCAGTCTTATTATTTTGACTGTGTTTACAGTAGCAGGTTTGAATTTTCTCTAGTAGAGGGATCCTGGTAGCAAGGAAAACCTTGATTGGCTATCTCTATAGCATTAATAGTGATTTATAGCATTGATCGTGATTGTGCCTGTGGTAGCGCATCTTGCTTTGCAGGTTGGTTTCACAGGTCATAGATGAAAGGTCAATCACAAGGAAATGCAGGCAATCAGATGAATGACTCATGATAGTTCAGAACTTTATTTTGGAGGAGAAAATCTTTAGAGGATGTCTGCAACATAGCTCCCTGTCCTCTTATGTGCCAGGGTGTTTATAGGGCAGAATAGGTGAAGTTAATAAATTTGCTTTTTTTTTTTGTCTATGCTAAAAGTAACTTGTTAATAGTCATTTAAAGAATATTATAAATCTTTTTTTTTTTGAGACAGGGTTTCTCTGTATAGCCCTGGCTGTCCTGGAACTCACTCTGTAGACCAGGCTGGCCTCGAACTCAGAAATCTGCCTGCCTCTGCCTCCCAAGTGCTGGGATTAAAGGCGTGTGCCACCACCGTGCGGCCATTTAAAAAATATTAAGCAATCCATAAGCAGTTTTCCTGCTGACAATTACTTGGGGTGTGCATGGCAGAGGCATAAGAAAAGAATCTATAGAATTAAGTTAGTTTATGTCTAGAAGCCAGAAACACTGTAATTTTAAGAATTGTCACAGCTCAACCGAAATGGGAGAGTTTTACAAAATGGGATGATCCTGGCTCATACTAAGGAAATGCAGGCAATGCATGGGTGTCTTTGGTGACCTAGAGGCTTGTACAGGATCTTATGAAACTGTTGAAGCTAGCCAGCAGGGGGGAAGATTTCAGCAGTGGGTTCTACTTTGATTCTCTTATGCCGATTGTATATTTTGTTTCTTCATATCCATGTATTAGTTCTATCAGAATTAAATGCTTTTAAAAGTTGAAGAGAAAAAGCAAACTTGCTTAATATATCTAATATTTAAGTTCTTAGAGTGAGAATATGCCTTTATTTCTATTGTTTTCTTGTTGAATGACATGAAAGGAATTGATTACACATGTGTGCATAAAAACTCAGTATTTATGAAATGTATGTGTACACATGTGTAGTTACTCCATTAAAAAGATCTTAGTCATACTAAATTTAAGGCTCCTAAACATTTTCGGATAACTTATATATTTCAAGGCTTTATATTCACTTTGAACATAAAGCTACATTCAAAGGTACCTATTTTTTCTTCAGGCTATTCATAGTCCATTTTGAAGTAGGAAGTATATTTGTATTGTAATATTTTCTATAAAAATTGGCTTTCGATCAAAGGACTTAAAATCTCATCATCCTAAAGCAAGTAAGTAACAGTCTCTTCAATAGCACTGCAAATCGAGTAAATTGTATACTCTAGTAAAATGATTTTCTGATGGTTTTAGATAACAAAGTGGGCAAAGAAATTCTATCAGTTTGGTGTCTTCATTCAAGTAAGTCTGTCATTATCTTTTCTTTGCCAGTGTTTTATATATGCACCAAATTCTATAACTCTTTCTGACTTGAAATGAGACGTCACTAGGAGATTATAATTATTATCCAGCAAGATTATAAAATTTTCCAACTGAAAACATAACAAAAAGAGAACAGTATTGGAAAGTACAGAAGTGCATGTAAATCTTTTAGTACATTGCTATAGAAATCTTAATTCTACTCAGAAAAATTATTGCAACAAGAAATACATAGTAATGCAGCCCATAATAAGACGTAATGGGTTAAAGCAAATCAGTCTAGACACAATTTGAACATTTTAAAATTGATTTCATGTTGAGAATATATAGTACTTAAGATGTCTGCTTCATCCTAATAGCAGCACTGAATGAAATGTTTGGCTGAGAATGTTAAGAATGTTGTATTCTAGCTGCAGGACAATTCCATCATTCCACTGGGCAATAAGTCTGACCCACATTTTATTTCTCTCACAAGGATCACACCTCTAGTCCTGTAACTCACTGCCTTTCTTTGGCTTCTGCTTTGGAAGGCTAGGGATTTTACCTCTTCCATGAATGACAAGAGCCAGTATGGGAGGGCAAGGGGAAGCTTCAAGGCAGTAAACAGTTGTAAAGACCTCCTTTCCCTCCTCCCCAACAGCTGTCAGTCACAGGTTGTCCGCAACAGGACAATGCTGAGAACAAGATGCATGCCTGTCATCTTCACAGAGACCTCCCAGTAGGCAGTGTGAAAAGACTGTCTACCTGTTATGCTCAAGCTTGAGAATATATAGCAATAAGAATAGCATTATTCAAATGAACAGGGCTAGCAGGCCACTCCCTTCACTGAAGGGCTATTTAGGACAAGTAACTCCAGTGTCTAGGAGCACAATGGAGATCCCAGGACAATTAACCACTAGCCCCTTGTAGCTCATCCTTAACTTCAGACTAAAGCATGAGCCTTTTACTCTTCATTGTCGAAAGCATCCCAGGCTAGAAGTTGTGCTCCGCAGGGTCAGACAAGGCATTGTCACCCTTTCCCTTTCACAGAGAAGACTGCAGAGCTGTTGATTGTTTTGCTTAAAACACACATTTTTATTGTTGTTGTTTCTGTTTTTAACCTCCAAACGTTTGATTGATAGGACCCTGGGAGACGTCATAGTTTCTGTTACAATCACCGCTGATCACTTGGGCCACCAAAATGTCATGAAGACTCTCTGCAAGGTTCTTTAAGTAGCTGTCAGTGTACCCCCAGGATAGCCTCTTATAGAACTGACGTTACCAGTCGTTATGTACATCATCGACTGATGGGTATTTGAAGAGCAGATAAGCAGGAAGAGAGCGGATGACGCAGGGGACTAAAGGAGGGAGACGGAGTTCATTAAGGGTCTCCGACTGAAAGCAGCATGTGTGGAATGTCAATTTAATAATAGAACTGACAGCTTTTCTCTGGCATCATTCTGCCACAATGGCTTCTTTGAGCATTTGTAAAATGGACCCTTTGTAGATGGTGCTGAGTGGCGCTGCATACATTTGTGAATGCCCTGCATAGCTAGCATTCCCCCTTATGCCACATTTCTAGGATCTGTCCCAAGAGACTCTCTCAGAGTCCTCTAGAGAGCTGGCATACGAGGCTGAGTGAAGCCACGTAAGGCCAACGAGAGTAAATAGGAAGTCATCCTTGCCTGGCCACAAGCCAATAGGCCTAACCAGTTCGAAAATTACTCTTATGCTAGATGATATTTTGAACCACGTCACTGTACCAACAGTAATGCAAAAAGCCTCCGACAATTGCTAACTTTGTGATAAACCTAGTATAGGCTGCTTCATGATTCCAAGAATAATCTTAGTCTTTTGATGATCTATAATATATACTATAACAATTTAACAATAAAACAATATAACTATCCTTTGGTAGTTAATTTGTTTTTCCAGTTGTCTTTCTGATTTTCCCAGTACAAGCATCCCCTTTTGGGCATGTGGGTATAAAGTAGCAATTGTTTTTAAAGACCAGAGACTCGTTCTCACAGATGTATATCTTGGTGAGTGAGATCATAAGATTATGTGAGGTGAAATCACATGATTAAGCACCCACCCTCCCATAGGCCAAAACATCTCTGTGTCATTTTTGTCTTTGTCCCCAAATAAATTTCTTGTAATTGAACTTTTCAAAGAATTAAAGGCATTTCAAAGTATAGTTCCTTGCAGTATGCATAGTTAACTTCAAGGCCCATGTTCAGCCTAAAATTGTCTTTATTGTTTTGTAGAATAAACTCATTATATCAAAGATAGAAAAGAAACAAACACAAAAGAACAGCATTTTCCCTTGTATTATTGGCAAGCACATTGAATATTAATGGAGTAAAAAAATTATCATTATTATAATTATGCTATACAGTTGTGAGGAAATTAATTTTTGCGCAAATACTTTGTTGTTAGTGAACAGAAATTCTCTGGTGTTTGCATAGTTGTTTTATATCTGACGGACCTAAATAATTTATTCATTACGTCTAACATTATTGGTGGACTTTTTAAGAAATGTCCTGTATGTGCAATAATTTGTTTTGCAAATGAAGACCGAATTGCGAAGCTCCGTGGCTAGCCTTCCTGTGCACGAGGAGTTCCAAGTGCCAGGAGAATCCTGACTCAAAACGTAACCCGGAGAGCAATGGGGGAAGACTCTCGAGTTCTTCTCTGGCTTCCATGTTCACATACATGGATGCATGCACACTCACACACAGGTCTGCGTACGCCTCATATGTGTATCTTCCAAATAAACATACACCATCCACACGCTGAAAGAAAATATATCATCCTCATAAATCTATTTGTTGGTGGCTAATTTACTTTTAATCTTCAGAATATTTTAATGTTCAGATTGATACCAATTAATTACTAAATAATTTATATCAATACATATTAATGTTATTAATATTTGAATTGACGTAACAAACACCTTTTTTCTAATAGACCCAACAAAGGACATTAACATATTAATATTTCATAATACTTGCTTAATATAGCTTATTTTAAAGGGTCAGCATTTTAACTCTGTAAATTAAGACTTCAGTGGCTATTTTATGGAAAACTGTATATGAAGAATGTCAAACCCTTCTGAAAAGGGTATTTGGCTCATAATAGTGGCTTAGTAACCATGTTTAAAGTGAGAATTGCATGTGCCCTAATTCAATACTTTTAGCATCTTTTCATGGGCTTGATATTCAGTCCTCAATGATCTAATTAACTAAATTATTAGTTGTCTCACTGAGAAATTAAATTCTGATTACCTAGCAGATCTGTTTGTTGCTATAAAAGTTATGCAAAATCTGTGCTTGTCTACAATTATGTTGGCAACTGTAATGGGATGATGATTACGTGCTGTGCTCTTTATGCATGGCTCTGCTGATATTACATGTGTAAATGGCACACATGTAATATTAAGTAAGTAAAACACCAAATGATGGTTAGATTAAATTTATAATCTTGGGGAATGATATACCTGTAAGTTGCAAATATTTTAACAAATGGAAATATGAACTAGTTAGCAGAGAATGTTAGTGATTATGGTGTGTGTGTGTGTGTGTGTGTGTGTGTGTGTGTGTCTGTGCTGTGTTGAGAACTGTCTTACTAGATTTCTCAGGCTAACTTGAAATTTTGTATGCAACCCAGGCTGGCCCTGAACTTACCCTTCTTCTTCTTCTTCTTCTTCTTCTTCTTCTTCTTCTTCTTCTTCTTCTTCTTCTTCTTCTTCTTCTTCTTCTTCTTCTTCTCCTCCTCCTCCTCCTCCTCCTCCTCCTCCTCCTCCTCCTCCTCCTCCTCTTCCTCCTCCTCCTCCTCTTCTCCTCCTCCTCCTCCTCCTCCACTTCCTCCTCCTCCTCCTCCTCCTCTTCTTCTTCTCTTCTTCTTCTTCTTCTTCTTCTTCTTCTTCTTCTTCTTCTTCTTCTTCTTCTTCTTCTTCTTGTTTTTTGTTTTTTGTTTTTTTTTGAGACAGGATTTCTCTGTGTAGCCCTGGCTATCTTGGAACTCACTCTGTAGACCAGCCTGGCCTCGAACTCAGAAATCCACCTGCCTCTGCCTCCCAAGTGCTGAGATTAAAGGGGTGTGCAACCCTGCTTGACCCTCCTGACTTCTGGGATTACATGTGGAGCAACTAAGCCCAGTTGGCAGTAAGCATCTGTAACAAGTAAGTAGAGTCCATACTTTTCCTGACCTTTCTCCTAGATGGAAATATAGGCAAGCAAAGAACCAGTGGAAATGCAACTTTCACAAGACCCTGACTCACAGAACACTTACTAGGGAGTATACTGCTGTTCATATATTTTTATTATTGCTAATACATCCCTGTATTTAAATGATTCCTGAATTATTATATGATGAAAAATAATTCAGGTAAGAATTATTTTTTCAATTAATTAATTAATTAATTAATTAATTTGCATTATACTCCAACCACAGCCTTCCCCTCTTCTCCTAGTCCCCCTTCATGTAGTCCTTTCCCTCAAGACCCTCCCTTCTGCTATGAGAAGGGGTAGGTCCCTGCAGCTTGGTCTTCATATGGGTCCCCCAACAACTGGAGTAGGACTTACACCGACTCTGTTGTTCCAGCCTGT
The DNA here is from genome assembly GCA_964023405.1 of Apodemus agrarius. NCBI lineage: Eukaryota > Metazoa > Chordata > Mammalia > Rodentia > Muridae > Apodemus > Apodemus agrarius. Next base: position 32,681,683 of record OZ030018.1, on the reverse strand, counting down.
GGTAATAATTATTAATGAATATTTAAAAAACAGAGTAGATCAGATCTTCTGATCTACATTTTTACTACATTTTTAGAAAACCAGCGTATATATGAAGTGAAGGAGACATGGGAGAGATAACTTATTCATTTAATAGACATTTACTGAGTCACGAAAATTAGCCTTAGGAATGAGGGGGCACATAAGTAAATAAAACCATCATACTTAAGATAAAAAAGAAACAGATCTTCAGCCTAACAGTAGTAAAGAGTGGGACTCAAAATCTACTAGAGAAATGTAACATAAAATTAAGTATTATGATAAATGTACACGGATAATATAAATGCTATGAATGTATGCTTGCATCCATCCTGGTTACAGATGCTTGAAGCCAGCTGGGCTTCCCAGCAGTCAGGAGGGTGAAGCCAAAGAATGAGATAAGCGGGAGGAAATAATGGAGAATCACAAAACACTTAATAGGGAACAGTTTTATTTTAAATGGAAACTTTTATTTAACACCAAAAAGAAAGTAATATTTGAACAAGTAACTGGGGAGAAATTAGGTTAGTTACTATCTGAGTGTCAAGTAGGGAAGCCATTTGAATGAAAACATAGCCAGTGGAAAATCAAGACAGTATCTGTGCTGGCTGGTTTTGTGTGTCAACTTGACACAGGCTGGAGTTATCACAGAGAAAGGAGCTTCAGTTGGGGAAGTGCCTCCCTGAGATCCAGCTGTGGGGCATTTTCTCAATTAGTGATCAAGGCAGGAGGGCCCTTTGTGGGTGGTGCCATCCCTGGACTGGTAGCCTTGTCTTCTATAAGAGAGCAAGCTGAGCAAGCCAGGGGAAGCAAGCCAAAAAGTAACATCCCTCCATGGCCTCTGCATCAGCTCCTGCTTCCTGACCTGCTTGAGTTCAGTCCTGACTTCCTTTGGTGTTGAACAGCAAAGTGTAAGTGTAAGCTGAATAAACACCTTCCTCCCCAACTTGCTTCTTGGTCATGACGCTTGTGCAGGAATAGAAACCCTGACTCAGACAGTACCTGATGTCTTTAAGAAGCAGTGTGAAGGTAGAGTGGATACAGTGGATTGAACAGAAAAGAAAGGCCATGGTCAGTAATTTTAGGGGGCTAAGGGGTCCAAATTGCAGGAGACTTGAAGGGTCATGACGGGTTCATGTGAATAGTCTAGCTCCGAGTGACATAGGAAGCCACTGAGTGATTTGGATTAAAAAAAATCACATTTTTAGGTTTCTATATCAGAAAAATTTGAAACAAAAATTATTTGTGGAAACATTGTTTTGGATGATGCTTGTTCTTTCCATAATGTGTATCCTTTCCTCTTTGGAAGAACCATTGGTAAGGCAGTCCTTATATCCATATGACAGAAGCTGATATCTGGTCTCAGTTGCCTATAATAATCGGTGGCTAGTGTATAATATTTAACTCTGTTTAGATTTTTCTAAACCCTGTCTATAAAAGCAAGTTACGTACATGTGAAGTTATTTTTATACTGTTTGACACTGGGTGAGCTGGGGGGATGCTATCCAGCTGACACTAAGAGTAGAGGTGGATGTTAGTAGCAGGGTTATAGTGTAGGGAATCCTATTTAAGGACTTAGGACATCTGATGACAGGGATGCTCCCATGAAGCTGGGGTGGGATCATATATGCATGATGTGATATTTTAAGGTAATATCACATTTATTATATATGTATTTATATGCAATAAAGACAATTAACATTTAATAATTTTTATCTCTACCATCTAGCTATTTGGAAATCTGAGTGAAGAAAAATGAAAGATTGAAGGTGCGTTCGTGGTTCTGGACAGTCATATTTTAATGAATGAAAGCACAGGAATACGAAAAGGGTGGAATTTGATAATTGGATGTACAAGTGCATTTGAAGGTATGATACCTTTGAAATCAAAAGGAGAATCAATTGAAAGCAGAGTGATGAAATCATCTTCAAACACTCATGCCAACAAAGATTTAACTAGTGAGAGGTAAGCTATGAGTGAATGAATTCTGCTGCACAAAGTGAAGTGGTTGTAGCATTCCTGGGACCTGTAATAGCTTACATGGTCTTGCTGAGGAAATGTCATATATGCTCTAGTCAGTCTTACATTCCAGACTATGGGTGGCATATTTGTCAGTATGTGTTAGGACACTGGCATTCTAGTTCACAAATATTTTATGAGTTTAGTTTGCATGAAATAGTTCCCCAAGTATGAATATTTTAAATGAAAATTTAAATAATTTTTTAGAATTGTTATTCATCCGGTACTGTGTCTTTTCATCCCTCCCTCTTCTCATCCAGTTCCTTCTGTTTTTCCTGTTATCTCTCAAATCCAAGGCCTCTTCTCCTTTAATCTTTATTTTAAAACTAGAAAAGAGTGCTGCTTAGGTAAGTAAACCCTGCCTAAATTCTTTAATTTAAGCTACAGAACATGTCACAGTATGTATTTTTATATGTATATATGTATGTTTGAATGTACGTATATGTATATATATGCATGTATTTTAGGTCTTCAAGATAGGGTTTCTCTGTATAGCCCTGGTTGTCCAGGAACTAACTCTAAAACCAGGTTGACCTTGAACTCAGAGACCCACCTGCTTCTGCCTTTCAAGTACTGGCATTAAAGGCACCCGCTATCACTTCCTGGCTATGTCACAGCATTTGTATTTAAGAACAGAATTGCCTAAGATGATGGTTTTATAAATGTGTGCACATTTTGCAGAAGCAGTGGGTTTTGTATTTTATCTTATAAGTTTGGCTTAATAATTTGTGGTGTTTCAATATACTAGAAAAAAACAATTTTGTGGGATTCTCTACATAGCTGAAAACTTTACATGCCATATAGTTATTTACTAGATTGTTGTGTTGAAGCAGCATTTAAATAGATGCCTAACTATACATAATCAACCAACCAAAACCACCCTTGTATAAAGATAGAAATCCCTCCTGAATGTGATATACATCATTTCTAAATATACCATGTTTTCTTTTTTTTATTTATTTTTTTTATTTTCTATATTCTATGTTTACATTCCAAAGGCTTTCCCCTTTCCCAGTTCCCACCCACCATAGTTCCCATAGTTCCTCTCCCCTATATTGTCAGTGTTTCTGAACATTCTGCTTGCATGATATGTAAGTATCATCTATCAAAGAGTCGGACAGAAAAGCCAGATGACTTCTTGATAGCCTCAGAGGACACACTGATGTAATTGCTTTCCTGGAATTTAAAAATAGTAAATTACTTTGAACACCATACATTTCTAGTCTGATACTTCCAGTGACACTCAATGTTACTTCTATAACAGCAAAATTCATACTCAATGCAAAGAAGAGAGGAAAATAGTAAACCTGAGATTAATATCAATCATTAAATAAACAAGACCATCTTGAAATTAAATTTTATTTGTTATGGAATTCGTAATACAAAAAACATACTACCAGTGAAGATATAGCTTGACCATAGGACACAATTAAAAATAAGTTAAAGTAATAAATTAAGAAAATAACCTCAATTAAAAGCAATGATAAGGACTTGCTGACTGGTTATGGCTTTTATGCATATGTCCTGTGGATATACCTTCCATGTTATTTCTCTGATGCAATTGTCTGGATTCTATTTAAAATAACAAGGTCCAACTTGAAACACTCCATAGTGGTAAGCCAGTGAGTCCCAGTGATTCAAAACCAAGACATATATTAATTTCTCTTTCTGTTGTGCCAAATTAACATAAATTTGGTGGCCAAAGACAAGAAAAAATTATTATCTTTCAGTTTCATAATTAAGAGTCTGGCATAGGCCCCACAGTTTTAAAATGAAATAGTACTAGCACTTCATTCCTTCCAGGTCTTAGGTGGACAACTTTTGTGTCTTTTAGTTTCTATAGACTCATTGGTTCAAAGCCTTTCCTTCCAACTAACAAGTAAAAAATTTTCAAGGCTGAAGAAACCGGTCAGAAAATAAGATCATATTTAGAACTTGAAGAAGACCTGAGTTTTGTTCCTAGTGCTGACTTTGGGAGATTTACAATCAGTGGTAATTATAATTCTTGTGTGTCTGGCATTCTCTTCTGGTCTCTGTGAGTAATATAGCTCGGCTCTGTCCCTTCCCCCCAAATATATATACACACAAAGATATATACACACAAATACACACACTGAAATAAGTCTATTTTTAAAAGGACTTTTTTCTTTCAAACTCTTCTTAATTGGCTTGTTTCTTATATACTGTTTTTAAGTTGCATTTATGATTAGATTTGACCAGCCATTTGATTTCACATGATGGTCTCATCTTAAGGTGTTTGCTCTCATTTACATATGAAAACTCACATTTGTCTGGTAAGGTTCAGTACTGACATATCGTCAGGGATTATATGTATACATTTTATTTTTGCCATGCCTGGCTAGTTTGTTTGTTTGTTTATTTATTTATTTATTTATAAATAAATTAGGTATATTCTTTAGTTACATTTCAAATGTTGACCCCTTTCCTGGTCCCCCCCCCAGTCGCCTGAAAATCCCATAAGCCATCTCCCCTTCCCCAATCAACCCTCCCCTGCTTCCCTGTCCTGGTATTCCTCTACACTACTGCATCAGGTCTTTCCAGGACCAACGGCCTCTCCTCCCTTTGGTGTCTACCAAGACCATCCTCTGCTGCTGATGTGTCTGGAGCCATGGGTAACTCCATGTGCACTCTTTGGCTAATTGTTTTGTTTCTGGGAGCTCTGGGAGTACTGAGGGACTCATATTGTTGTTTCTCCTGTGGCACTGAAAACTCCTTCAGCTCCTTGGGTCCTTTCTCTAGCTCCCCCATTGGGGACCCTGTGCTCAGTTCAATGGCTGGCTGAGAGTGTCCCCCTTTGTATTTGTCATGTACTAGGAGAGCCTCCCAGGTGATAGCTATATCCTGTTCCGGTCAGCCAGCACTTGTGGGCATCCACAATAGTGTTTGGGTTTTGTAACTGTATATACAGAAGGAGAGACAAAGACAAAAGACTGAGCAGAGTCTGAGAGAAAGACCATCCAGACACTACCCCACCCAGGGATATGTATACATTTTTAAGGTCAACAGAGAAGAAATGGCAGAAATGTAGTATGAGATTTAAAGGTATTAGAACTGCAGTTAAAAATTGTTGTTTGCATCTTTATTTATTCTTCAGGCATTATTCATGAGCTTTTTTTTTTTTTTTTGTCACTTGCACTCACTTTTTTGAGAAGTGTGAAGATGATTAGAACCAGATACCTAACATCCACAAGGACTACAAACAGCCTGGTCCCTTCAGATCCAGAGATGTTTGCAGAATTCTCTGGCTTCTGTCTAGACATCATTCTAGAAGACACTCACCTAAAATGTTTTTTAGCTCTTAGAGCTAATGGGATTCCATTGCTCAGTTAGAAAAGGCATTTGCTTTGTAATTTATACATTTCTGTTTGAAATAACTTTAATTGTATGTACTTCTCTGGGTGCATTGCAAAGGGCATCTTTTAGTAAGAAAATCGGATCGCAATACGTTCAAATGTATGATCTTAGTGAATGTGGCTTGTATTGTTTCCGTGAGTGGGTATAAGGGTAAAATGATGGTTATAATTCCAGCACTACTGTATAGGCTATTGGATTTTCGGTTTAAATAAGACATGCATATACAAGTATGGGAGAGAGTGTCTCAAAAGTGACAGGTGACAATTAAGTAGGTGGTTCAGGAGGTAGTGGTAACACGTTAACATGCCCCGACTTTCTCTCTGTGGAGTGTCTTCACATGTGGCATTATAAAGAACAAATACAAGTTCTACTCTGAGATAGAGATCAGTACTTGGACAAGCACAGCTATTGTTACATTTTAGAACTAGAGCAACATATACTAAATTCTTTAGACTCTTGCGGATGGAAAAAATCAAAGCCTTCATTTCACTTTTACTTTGAAACAACTGTAAATATCATAGCAAGTTCTAGACACTCAGAGAAAAGCCTGTAGTTTTTGTTTGTTTGTTTGTTTGTTGTTTGTTTTTAAACAAAGTGCACTTGCTTACCTTTCTGACTTGTTCATAGATAAGGAGAGAAGCAGAAATCAAAATTAGCTCTACGCCCAGAGTCTTTCTTATTTTGTCAAATTTTGTTCACTTTGGCTAGTGACTAAACTATCCAAAACACTGACTGCTAAGGCTTTGTGTTAAAGGAAAATGTAAATGGAACTTTGATAACTAGTGAAAGAGAAAGAAATGTTACATGCTTACATTTCCATAGCACCTTTAAACGGGGCACCTGCTCCTGTTCAGGTTCCCATGATCCATCCCACAGAAGACTATATTACTTCCCAAAAGATTGCTCTGCCAGGGCTCAGCAATAAATCCCTCTTCAGCCAGACAAGTTGGCCTTTCTTTTCTGTATTGCCGTGGGCATCTCACATGACATTCCCAAATAAGGTAGTGCCCTACAAGGCTGCTGTGATTACTCGTAATGACTTAACTGCTAAGGAATTATAACAGTATGAATAACAGTGGTTTGCACTGAGAATGTCCTAGCTACTTCAGAAATGTCAGAGCAACAAATATAAAAATGCTTCTCATTTGCCAGTTTGCAAGGAGTCAAAGTCAGAAGACTACAACTGCCGCAAATCTGTAAACAGTGATTGTTCATTCAACGGCAGGAAGCAAAACAAATATGAAAGATGTGAGGGCATTAGGCATTCTGCTCTGTACAGAGGCAATTACATTAGGGATATGAAAAGAAAACAACATTTATATTCAAGCAAAAGGCACTGGGAACAGAATGGGTTTTGCCTGGGAACATGTTAATTGGGAAATTTCTGTGTGTTTTGGCCTTGATGTTGTGGTGATAGTATTAAGATTACTAGATTACATGCTTATCTTCAAGTGTTCAGATTAGGCATTATATGGTAATAGCTTTGAAGTAAAAAAAAGTTAATTTTGTGATGGGTTATATTCCTATCCCTGTGCTTATCTCCAAAAGGAACTTAAGGTAGTCTTCAAAACCAAACATATCATTTAAAACAGAGAAAACTAGCTAAAAGGAATATATGTTTAAATGAGTATTAACCGTAAATAAGATGTTAAATGAATTTAAGGCGTGGCTATTTGTGGTGTAATTAATATTCTAATTTCATATGGACACATCAAATTATCATTTATTTATTCACCTGATTGTAGACTAAATTCAGGCTTCACATGGCATTTTAAATTCACACAGAAAGTATCATTCAGTTTATAGATGGTGCACAAATATGGAAGAATTACCAATCTAGACAATGAATTCATGTTTCTTAGCTTTAATAATAATAATATCCTGTTGTCTACTGTGAGAGTTTTTATGCTGAGCAAGTGAACTGTAATTTACAACTGAATAAACTCGGAATTCCATGAACTCAAGGCAAACATTTCTTGTTTGAGAACCTTATGTTTAAGCACTTAAATGCCTCAAATATAACGGAGTTGATGATTTTTATAAACTCATCTTCTGAGGTTTTTGTCTTTCCCCAGGATTTGTCCATCAAAGTAATGTTAATGGGATTTCATCTCTTCCTTTCAGGACATCACAAGGTTGTCCATCTGTCTGGACATCTATCCTACCTTTCAGGAGAGCATGCATCAAACAGTGTAAGATAACTCAGGAGAGCGAGCTAAGTCACAGATGAAGCTGTCTGCAGGATCGGGGTCCTTTCATGGGTGCAGTATTTCATACAGTTTCCCTGGCAGCTTGCCTACCAGATGGGCTACAGCCTGGGAGGGAGGTTTACTGCTCTCTTCCCCAGAATGGTGTCCCCTCTCATCTTTTCCCCTTTAGACTTGAATGTCAGTTGCTTGCGTAGGGGAAAAAGAAAAGACTTGCACTTGGAATTCTTGAGTGACTGCCAGAAAGGAATTGTCTCTGAGAATCGCCATTTTCCAGGTTCCCATCGTATGCAATAAACCCAATTATCCAAGCTCAGGGTTAGAAACCGGAAACAGGGGTGGGAGAGTCATAACTATCAACATGGATATCTTCTGAGAGGCAGCAATAAAAGGATCTATTACACTTCATTTGATAAACTTAAGAAACACTATTGGTGTTCATGAAATAATTGTAGATGGCTGAAGTCACACAGAGTCTATGTCATAAGATACTGACAATTTTCTTGTGTTAGTCACAGGTATTTGCTTAAGGCTTTTTCTCTCCTGAAATTAGGGCAAGAGTTTAGAAATTGTGGGACACTAAGCAAACATACACTCATTTACTTACGATGTTCATAAGTTGCTTAACAGTTTTCAAATCACTGAAAACAGTAAAAAAAAAAATCGTGGCATGTGCGATTTATATGAGATTTAAATTTCACTGTTCATAAATAAATCCACACTGGAACTCATCCAGCGAGGAGTCCTTTCAAATGTGACCAAAAGACATGCAAAACCTCAAATATTTGATATTTGCTCCACAGTAAGAGAGCATGTAAATTAAAATGTTTGTTATTCTCTGAGCTAAGTCTTTACATTTTAATGTCGGACAACATATTTTGTCCATTGCTTAAGTCTCCTGTTTATTTTAAGTGAGATGGTCCAGGACTGTTCGCTGTTGCTCCGTCTATATGCCTGACTGATGGGTTTCAGCAACTCAAAACATGCATGCTCTGTACTTACACATAGAAAATATAACATCCCAGAGGGATCTGTAGGATGTGATCTGGGTGGGCTTCTGGCATTCTACAGAGATTGTTGGCACATTGAACAGACTGATTACCCTATAAAGATGATTATTTGCCCGACACTCATTCTACTTATAATGATAGTTTAAACTTAAAGGAAAGTTTAATTATTTTAAAATTCATAACAACATATATAGATATATCACAGAAAAAGAAGGAAGAGAAGAAGGAGGAGGAGATGGAGAAAGAGGAGACTGGAGGATGAGATTGGAGAAGGAGAAAGAAGGGGAAGAGGAGGAGGAGGGAGGAGGAGGAGAAAGGTTGGAAGATGAGAAAGGAGAAGAAAGGAGGAGGAGGTTGAGGAGGGTGGAGGAAGAGGTGGAGGAGGATGGAGGAGGAGGTGGAGGAGGAGGAGGAGGAGGAGGTAGAGGAGGATGGAAGAGAAGGTGGAGGAGGATGAGGAGGAGGTGAAAGAGGATGGAGGAGGAGGTAGAGGAGGATGGAGGAGGAGGTGGAGGAGGATGAGGAGGAGGTGGAGGAGGATGGAGGAGGATGAGGAGGAGGTGAAAGAGGATGGAGGAGGAGGTGGAGGAGGATGAGGATGAGGTGGAGGAGGATGAGGATGAGGTGGAGGAGGATGGAGGAGGAGGTGGAGGAGGATGGAGGAGGAGGTGGAGGAGGATGGAGGAGGAGGATGAAGGAGGAGGTGGAGGAGGATGGAGGAGGAAGATGGAGGAGGAGGTGGAGGAGGGGGTGGGGAAGAAGAAGAGGAAGGAGAAAGAAGAAAAGAAGTAGAAGAAGAAGGAGAAGGAGGAGGAGGAGGAAGAGGAGGAGGAGGAAGAGGAGGAGGAGGAGGAGGAGGAGGAGGAGGAGGAGAAGAAGAAGAAGAAGAAGAAGAAGAAGAAGAAGAAGAAGAAGAAGAAGAAAAAGAAGAAGGCAATGAAATCCAAAACCAACGGAGTAATAGAGAACCACACTACTTCCTCATACAAAGTGACCCACAGAGTGGCACAGCCTGTAGTTCTTACACTCCCTTTTCATGTAATTATTTAGATGGCACCTTTGTTGTTCCCAACCTCGTGATTTTAATAAATCACGACTTCTGAATTTTATGCAATTTACATCAGAGTAGTTTATTCTTTAATATCTATGTTAGAAGTTAAAATTATGACTAACATAAACTTATTAACTTTACAAAGTTAAATGTTAGTGGTGTCGAGGTGGGTACTGGCACGTTCCATATATTTCTGATGACCTGACTTCATTCCCGGAAACAACAGGAATGTGAGGGGCGAGAAGCCATTCCACAGAGCGCTCTTCTTGCCTCATGCACGCCGTGGATGTATTTCCCCCACCACATTATGCTCATTAATTATATGTCTGAAATGTTTCCAAGTTTGTTTATGGGAGATGAAAATAAAATGTAAGTGTGTTATTTCAGTTCATAGATCCGAATGGGAACACATAAAGGCCAGTTGTACCTTGACAAGAAAAAAGCATATTTAAGTGAAGTTTGGAAGAAAACACTTAGAACCATCAAAAGTGAGCTGGTAAGACAAATACCTGCTGATAAAGCTCTATGTGCCATAGCCTGAGTTCTATTCTTCATGGTGGAGGAAAAAAATTGTCCTGTTACATTTAGATGCATGGCGTTCATGTGCAAACACACACACACACACACACACACACACACACACACACACACATACCATGAAAGAGAAAAACACTATAACAATTTGTGTCCTTTATCTGATAGGAATGAGCATTAAGTTGTCTGGTAGAAGATCTTTCCTCTCGACTTGACGCATGTGTCAGCGTTGCATTTCCAGAGAAGACTGACCGAGGTGGGCCGATGGCTTAGTCAGAGGAACGAGGGACAAAGCGGAAGTGCAGGGAGGCTCCAGCAGTTCCCTGGCCTCTGCCCCCGGCACACTACAGTTTGAACTGTTCTGGTCTACACACCTCCCCTAATGTGGGAATGATGGGCACAGTCCTGAAAACCCTTCAATGCGGTAAGCCCCTCGTGAATTACCTCCTCTTTCTTCATTTCAGCGCTGGTGTCTGAATCCAGGCCCACAAGGCTGTGCGAGCACCCCACCGAGGAGTGGTTTCCACACCCTTTGTTTGTTTTGTACACTTTTGAGTCCGAGCCTTGCAGTGTTCCCAGGCTGGCCTTGAACTCATTCGGTATCCCAGAGGGTCCTTAACATTTTGGTCCTCTCTAATCAGCATCCCAAACAGCTAGGCTTACAGGCAGGGCCAAGCAGAGCCTGCCTTCATCTCTTCTTCGTTTTGTTTTAAATGAACTATTTTATTTATTTGCATCCCAAATATTGCCTCTTCCCTGTGCCCCCTCCCAGAATCCTTCACTCCCTCACCCCCTCCACTTCCCCGTTGCCTCTGAAGAGTTCCCCCCCACCCCCATCCAGGTATCCCTCTTCCCTGGGGTATAAGTTGTTTCTAACAGTAATGTGATCCCAGTGTTGAGAAAAGTGGCTTAAAAAATAAAAATAAATAAAATAAAAAGTGCTTGAGAAGAAATGACTATTGGTTCGGAGATAATCAGAAGTGGGTGGAGTTATACAGCCTCAGAGAGAAAGCGTGAAAGGAAGAAAAACTACGCAAGCACGCTGAGAACTGCATGCTAGAACATGCTGGTCATGGAGAGACATGTCCACATACAACTTCAGTGAAATGGAAGGAAAGGGGCTACAACCCGTCTGTGGTAGATTGAGGTAAGAAGGAAAAGTCCGAGGATCAGTCTTCTTGTTTGCTTTTTATGTTGTTGGCAATAATCCAGAAATGTGAGAAAACCACTGGTATAGGGAGAGAGAATCTACGTGTGGAGAGATTAATAGAGGAGCATTTCTTCCGATCATAGAACTGCCCCTAGACAGTAACCAGCAGCTCCATGTAACAGACAGAAAGTCAACATTCCCTCCAGTTCAGAAGCAGATGCATAGCCAAGAGGGTTTTTAGGGCATGCTCGACTCTTATCATTGGTACTTTATATAGTGTGGCTAGGAAGATGTTGTAGATGGTGAAGGAGTATCCCTCGAGAGCAAAGAGGTGTGAACGGCCATAAGAGCTTACGAACTGCACTGATATCTACACAAGTGTTAAGTGCCCATTACAGATTAGTAAATTGAGATTCGAGACCGTATCAGTTCCCGTTGCAGAGGAATTTTTCTAGACAGCTGCTGAGGCGATGGGAGGGTGAATGGTTGGATTGAACTGGCTTTGGACCGGTGCCAGCCACCAAGCCAAGGGGTGAAGAGGACAGGAAGACCAGAGCTGGGACCAGCATTGGTCAGAGTGCCACAGAGTCACCCAAGGAATCTGAAAGTTCTTGGCAGAGCAAATTGGGGATAAAGAGCGGGAGGGCTGTGAAGGGGACGCGAAGGGCTTGAAGGGTCAATTATGAGAGGCCGGTGAAAGGCCGCCCTGTGGCTGGAGGGGATTTCTTCAGGGAGGGCATGCGGCTGCTGGAATGAAATGCCGTAGTGAGATTAAAATTCAGACTCTGAAATAGGACTGATGGAGATGAAGACTAGACCCAAGAAAGAATAATCTCAGGCGCTACAGCGATCAAAGACTTGAAGACAAATTACAAATATAGTTGAATAGTATGAAAGTGAGTCCCAATATAAAGGTAAGAATGCTGTGTAGAAATAGATAATTAAATATTGAACATGTGGAACTAGGCACTGAATGCCTTTATGCAGTACTCTTTATCTTAGGGAGGATGATGGATTTGGGTACAACAGATTCCGAAAGAGATTTTGTTTCCTGATTGGTATAGTATTAACATGATTTATAACATATTACACTAATCATTGTCAGATAATCAGTTTTTTAAAGGACCAATGAAGACACATGTTCCCATTTATGGAACTTATTCTAAAACACTAATGAATTATTTAAGCCCAGTTTTTGTCGGTGACCACAATACTAAATTATAAAATTCTAAGTCATAGCGGCGCCACCTCCTGGCAGAACGATGTAAGACACAGGCAACCTGCCTCAGACCTTGCATCAAGCAAGCATATTTCATTATATAAAAATGTGCTAATTTACATGTGAAAATATTATATTCATTGCTGTTTTGTCACTAGCCTATTAACAGAAAATATACAGGATCCAGAGTCAATATAATACAATTCTCGTCCGATTTTTTTATAATTTTTTTACAACGTATATTCTCGATCTTGCCATGTCTCACGATTGCTTTTCATAAAGATATTACTTGAAATATGATAGCAACAGCCAATGACTTCCTCATTCAATTCCTTTCAATTTCTAATGTTTTGCAAGTTTTAGAGCCAGTCTGTGCAGGTTTCTAGCCCACCACATGCCCCAATCCAATCATGACTTTCTATTCTATTTTCCCTTCCTAGCTTCCTAGTCCATCCTTCTTCCTAGTTCCCTTACTCTCTACCTCTGTGGTTCTACAGACTGTAGGTAGCTGGCTTATCAATTACTTAACGGCTAACACCCACATAGATGCGAATAATACCATATTTGTTTTACTGCGTTTGAGTTACCTCACTTTGGATGATATTTCCTGACTGTAATGAAGCAATGAAGATTGTTTAGCAAGTATCTTTGTAGTCAGACGAATCTTCCCCAGGGCATGTCCAAGAATGATACAGTAGGATCTTGAGGTATGGCTAGTTTCATTTTCCTGAGGAACTGCCACTCTGATTTCCACAGAAATCAGTGGCTATAAAGATTGGCACTCTTACCAGAAATGGAAGAGTGTTCCCCTCATCCAAGAATGTTGAACAATTCTTTAAGTGCCTCTCAGACTTTCCTCTTTTATGAATTACATTTAGATCTATTTCTCAGCTTTTAATTGTTTCTTCTTCTTCTTCTTCTTCTTCTTCTTCTTCTTCTTCTTCTTCTTCTTCTTCTTCTTCTTCCTCCTCCTCCTCCTCCTCCTCCTCCTCCTTCTCCTCCTCCTCCTCCTCCCCCACTCCTTCCTTCCTTCTTTCTCCTTCCTTCCTTCCTTCCTTCCTTCCTTCCTTCCTTCCTTCCTTCCTTCCTTCTTTTCTTCCTTTCTTTTTCTTTTTTGGATGCCCAGTGTTTTGAGTTGTTTATATACTTTGGATATTAGTCCTACACTGCACATGTAAATTTCAACAAATTCTTTACAGAACTTGAAGGGATAATTTTCAGCTTCATTTGGAAATGTAGAATGTTTAGGATAGCTAAAACACCATAGAATAATAAAAGAATTGTTAGTTGCATACCTTCACTAAACTCAAATTGTAGTACAGAGCTATAGTAATAAAAACAGTGTGGTATTGTAACAAAAACCGATCAATGGAATAGAAATGAAGGCTCAGATATAAGTCTACACACCTAAGGACCCTTGAATTTTGAGAAAAATGCCAGAAATGCACACTTGAAAAAAGAACAGTGTTATCAAATGTGCTGGACAAATGGGATGCCTTTATGTACAAGAGCCATATCAACACAAAACTTAAGCCCTAGTGGCTCTAGACCTCATTCTATGTCCAGACACACTAAATCTCATGAGAAAATGATGAATAAATAGCCTTGAAATCATTAGCACAAGAGATGACTTTCTAAACAAAGCATCATTAACACAGGCACTAAGATCAACAGTTGATACATGGGACCCACGAAACTGAAACGCTTCTGCTCAGCAAAGGGCTCCATCATTCAGGCAAAGTGTCAGGCTACAGAATTGAAAAAAATAAAATATTTTTAATACTGAAAATTGAGTACTTTGGTCTAATCATACAGTGTGGAGTAGTGATAAAGTATTTTTCTGTAAAATTATACCGTACTGACTATGAAAATGTAAAAATTTTAATTGTTGAGAACCTGCCTTCCTTTGTATTTGTCTAGTATGCCATGGTCTTTTTACACAGCCAATACCAAATATGCCACTTTGTCAAAATAGACCAAAATAAGAAAGTAAAATACTTCAAAAACTTCATCACTAATTTCTTTCTCAGCTTGTTAATCATTTGTATAAAGGAAGGCTACTGACTTATTTGAGTTAATTTTATATCCGTCCTCTTTGCTAAAGTTGTTTTTCAGCTGGAGATGTTCTCTGATAGAATTTTTGGGGTTGTTTATGTATACTATCATATCATCTGCAAATAGTGATACCTTTATTTCTTCTTGGTCAATATTTATCCCCTTGATCTCTTTTTTGTTGTCTTATTGTTCTAGCTAGCACTTCGAGTACTCTATTGAATAGATATGTGGAGAGTGGGCATCCTTGTCTTGTCCCCAATTGTTAGTGGGATAAGTATGTCTCCATTTAATTTGATATTGGCTGGAGTGATGTATTTTGTCAAATGTGAGACTCTCAAGACTTAAAGGGAGGGACCTTAGATGAAATGCCCTACAGTGGGGAGAGGGAACTTGTGAAGACTACCTCCAGCAGAAAGACAGGGCATCAAGTGAGTGATGGGGTTGCCATCCCACAGTAAAAACTCTGACCCATAATTGTTGCCTTCTGAAAGACCTGCAGGGATGAGAATGGAGAGAAGCCCAAGGAAAAGAAGGTCCAGTGACAGTCCCAAAATGGGATCCAGCTCAAGGGGAGGTCCCAAGGCATGACACTATTACTGAGGCTATGAAGTGACTGCCCTTCAAAAGACCCAACAAAGCAGCTGAAAGACTCAGATGCAGATATTTACACCCAACCAATGGACAGAAGCTGCTTACCTCCAAGGTTGAATTAGGGAAAATCTGGAAGAAGCTGAGGAGAAGGGCAACCCTGTAGGAGGATCAGCAGTCTCAATTAACCTCGACCCCTAAGATCTCTCAAACACTGGACCACCAACCAGGCAGCATACTCGAGCTGATATGAGGCTCCCCACACATATACAGTGGAGGACAGCTGGTTCTGGGGTCAGTCAGAGAAGATGCACCTAACCCTCAAGAGACCGGAGGCCATAGGGAGTTTAGAGGTCTGGTTGGAGGAGGGGGTGGATGATGGGAACATCATCCTGGAGACAGGGGGTGGGGGAGGAGGTATGGGATGTGGAACAGTTGAAGGGTGGACTGGGAGGGGAATAAAGTCCAGAGCATAAATAAATAAATAAATAAATAAATAAATAAAGCATTAAAAAAAAACGCACCACAAGGAATTAAAGTGCCATTGCTCCCGTCTTTGAAGAAATTAATAGAGAAGGGTGTGGCTTGAGATCTGCAGAATCTTTTCCTAAGTTCTGGCTTGATTCATGTGATTGCAAAATAAATAAATGAAGAAAGAGAGAAAGAAAGAAAGAGTAAAATAATTTAAAATTCTAAAATTTATACAAGATATTCTGATAAATATCATACCTTAAAATACAAATACAGAACAAGAAGAATTGAATATAGGAACAATCAAATACAAATATTACTTCCAACTTGCATGAATCTCTACAAATGTTATATCAACTGGTGTTTATTAATATCGGCCATGTTTTCTCATTGTCGTTTTTCTTACTGTGATACTTCTGACACTAAGGGAACTTCTTATTTAATTTCTTCAACTTAATATGCTGCATAATCACTTGAATAAATTAAAGTTTGAGTCAAAATTCATCATATTGTTCTCAGTCTATTTTTTTTTTTTTTTTTTTTTTTTTTTTTTTTTTGGTTTTTTGTTTTTTTTTTTTTTTTTTTTTTTTTTTTTTTTTTTGGTTTTTTCGAGACAGGGTTTCTCTGTATAGTACTGGCTGTCCTGGAACTCACTCTGTAGACCAGGCTGGCCTCGAACTCAGAAATCTGCCTGCCTCTGCCTCCCAAGTGCTGGGATTAAAGGCGTGTGCCACCACCGCCCGTATTTTTTTTTTAATTAATAAAACTAATCTGACTACTTTTCAATGTTCTGAGCACGGAAGAGCCACATTCCCCTTATCCTCGTGCATATTTGGAAGTTTTTTTTCTAGCCTTGATTAACTCTAGCTTATATAGAGAGTAACACTATCTGCATATCT
The DNA here is from genome assembly GCA_964023405.1 of Apodemus agrarius. Classification (NCBI taxonomy): domain Eukaryota; kingdom Metazoa; phylum Chordata; class Mammalia; order Rodentia; family Muridae; genus Apodemus; species Apodemus agrarius. The sequence continues at coordinate 32,665,087 of OZ030018.1, read as the reverse complement.
ATCCCTCAGCATGTGTTGTCAGGTCTCACAGTTCCTCTCCAGAGGGGGTCCCAGAGAAGACGTAATGAAGTCTGTGACCATGCATGTGCATAGATGCTAGGACAGGAAAGAAGAAACAAGGCTCAGCAGATGTGGAGTGTATTTGGGGGGATTCTTCATCTCATCTACCTTTCCGTCTAAATGGAAATTAGAAATGAAAAAAGTTCCAAAAGGGAGGGACTTGAGGTATTACTTGTGAGGTCGATTTACCTGACTAGGAGTTCTTAGAACGTGTGGCCAAAGGGGGGAATGCTAACGCTAACGTTTCTAGGATTAAAGCATCGTGCATCCCTGCAATGAACAAGGAGAATTTATGAGACATGGACAAGTAGACTCTGAACCGTCTTACTCCGATAAACAACAGATGAGGAGGATATGTGGTTCCCCCACACTTCAAATCTGTTTCCATAGAAGAATAGGCAAAAATCAGTTCCGTATTCAGATGAAATACTGCCTTGCATAACAAGGTGCCCTTTAAAACAAAACAGCAAGGCTCTACAAAGATTGAATCGGGTCAGTTCATTTTATTACGTGTGTGAAAGAATGGTGAACTTGAAGGCAAAGAAGCAAGCTTATCAAATTAAGGTCTAGAAGTGAAAAAATGTGTCTCTGGGGTTCCTCTTTAGGGTCAATGCTATTTCTCCAAGGATGTGCTTAAATCATGTTATTTTATATGTAAATACAATTAAAGAAACAATGCAGACAATTAATATACCACTACAATTTTTTGCAAAATAGCAGTTCAGAACACCTCTGTTCAGTGGTAGAGTCAGTGGGCATCTGCAATGGATTTGTCATTTACTGCAATTATGATGTTGGTGTTTGATTTGTCCATATATACTTTTTTAGAGTTTTTACCTATAAGAGACATTATATTTTACTAAATGCTTTTTTGAGATATTATAACATTTTAAAAAAGATTTATTTCATGTATATGAGTACACTGTCTTCAGACACCCCAGAAGAGGGCATTGGATCTCATTACAGATGGTTGTGAGCCACCATGTGGTTGCTGGAATTGAACTCAGGACCTCTGGAAGTGCAATCAGTGCTCTTAACCACTGAGCCATCTCTCCAGCCCCATATGACTTTTTTTAACCCATGATTTTTATACTGCTGTATTGCTTTTTATTGATTTTCATATACCTCTCCATTTTGTGTCTCTGGAGTAAACACATTTGATTCCTAAAATCTAAATAATATATATCCTACAATATATTAAAAATCACATACATATTAATGCTGTCTTTTAAATAAGGAGACGACATAATTTGGTAAGTCTTCCAAATGTCTAAGTTTTAACCAGAATTTGAAGTTTCCTTGAAAGTTAAGAGAAGTTACATTATATTATCTCAATGTATTGTAGGGGTAAGTGATAGAATATCTAATGGCCAAGATAGCAGTGCTTGGAACTGGAGAATAAAGAAGCCTAAAGAAGAAACAATAAAGTAAGAATAATGTGGATAGTATTCTTGGCCACCAAGGATGTGTTGACTACAAATGGTTTGTGATGTGAGAATATTTATGAATTAGAAGGTGTTGAATACTAGGTTAATATTTTCTCTAGTTATGATAGTTAATAGCCAGAATGACAGTAAAATTTAGCATATGTTTTCATGCTTACTGATTGGGTATATGAAGACCATGCAGAAGAGCAAACAGAACTCTCCAGATGAAGCACAAGTTGAACTGATGCCCGACGTATGGTTTTCTAGTGTGACAGTTCCATCAAAGCAAGGTGAAGATGACAAGTGTCTGAAAGGACAAGCGGTTGTTATAAAGTGACTGCCTCGTTCAGGCTTAATACACAGCAGACTCACGCATACTCAGTGCTTAGTTGTTATAAAGTGACTGCCTCATTCAGGCTTAATAACCAGCAGACTCATACTCAATGCTTAGTACAGTAATACAAACTAACTCCTGTAGCTGAACTTTCCTTTCTCCTTTCAGCATGTATCAGAATATCATTTTATGTGGGAAAAATAAAACATAAATCCACAGAGGGATTATTTTTCATGTAAATGTAACATACTGGATATCTCTATCTATATATGCATATATATGCACATGCATACATATATGCACACACACACACACACACACACACACACACACACACAAAAGTGATTAACCAGATCATTTATATGTCTTCTCATCACTAAGAGAATTCCCTTTGAAATGAATGAATTAGGAGAGAGTGATTTGGCTTTCGGCTCACTAATATGGGATGAGGATTACATTAGCACTGTCTTCCCAAGACAGTGCTAAGTACATTCAAAAACAGCAAATCCAAAAATCTTAAAAAACAGATATCAGAGTTTAAGCTAAATACAATCCTTGTTTAAATATCATGCTTTCTGATTTTCTTGCTTGAGTGATGCTAGATTCTTTTCCCTGAGTCTAGTGCATAAATGCAAACCGTTCATGCAGGAGAGCCACTGATGGTTTCAGCATGCACGGAACACAGTAAAGGAAATGGTTCGAGATCACTTTAGCAAAACCAGGCAAAACCCATCCATTTCCTTTAAATCTTAACCTATTGATTGTAAGAACGATCACCCAGTGGTCATGATACTGTCAGTCAGATTGTTGCTCTTCAGAACTGGATGATTTATTTCTCAATGCCTCTTTTGTAACTCTACACAAAAAAATGCCTAACGTTTAGTAGTAACAAGAATCAAAATACTGAGAAACAGACACTTCTAAGCTCAGAGAAAAATTTTGTTGGAAAAGATAACCAGATACGGTTCACTAAACTTTGTAAAAGATTGATCAGAAAGGTCGCATTATCACAACACTGCCAAAGAGCTGATCAATTAATGAAGAAATACTTATTATAAAGTATCATAATTAGAATATAAGATGTCAACATATTCCATAGCCATTCCACCTCAGAAATTATTTATACTATGAATGGATTATAAAGTACATGTGTTATATTTTCTAATAAATTAAGGTCACAATCTCTATTGTGTAAGTTATGGAAAGAACTACAAAGACCTAAATTGTTGTCCACATATTATATATTGTACTGTGTTTTTAAACTGGTGTTAGATTTTCATTATCATACATTTAAAACCTTCCACATAGTGAGTAAATTATTTGCAGACTAAAAAAGCAAATTCTTTTGTTTGTTTGAGATGAAAATGAAAAGAAAGAAAACAGCTTTTAGATTGAGAGGAGAATGTGAGGGCTGTAATTCAGAAAGAGCAAGTCATTGGGGCTGAATCACAACAACCTCTTGTTCACTTTATAAACAACAGCACCTTTGGAAAGGGGAAAGGAGCTCATCTTTGTCTCCATTAGCATAGAAACTCACCACTTCTCCCCAGCTGTTCACTGAGAGTTGCTATGGATTCCAGAGTGCATCAGTTTGGGAAACAAAAAGCAGTCCTCATAGTTCTGTGGATGCTTTCTCTCAGCTCCTGCATAAGGAGAGACTGATCCACCTTTACTCAAGTAAGGACTAAGAATTGCCAAAGAAGATACTGTTTCCTTTTACCATGCTCTCAAGTGTGATACGTATGTATCATTCTTCAGCTCTATCAACACCACAGTTGGCAATTTTTGATTTGTCAGTAATATATAGTCTAAAGATAGTGTACTTGTTGCCTGGAAGATGTTGGGGAAGAATTTGAAATTTATATGATTGGCACATTTTTATTATAAAATATAGGAATATCTGTTTATTAGCTTGTGAAATTATGTGATGTGAAGGAAAATAAGCTTGAATTGAAAATAAATTGAATTATACCTGACTAAGAACTTTAAATATAAGCAAGTATAAACTAAGTAATACTAAGTAAATATAACACATGAAACTTTAGTACAAAAGAAAATGTGAATATACTTGAGATTTAAAATTTGTTTTTACTCAAGCACCAAACATCAAGCATGCTATATTACACACACACACACACACACACACACACACACACACAGAGAGAGAGAGAGAGAGAGAGAGAGAGAGAGAGAAAATAATTCAGAACTGTGTTACATAGCACACATATACAGAAATAGCTCAGAAAAAAACAAAGTCTTTGACATCAAAATACATATTTAATAAATTCTTAGTAGTGACTATTTTGTTGATAATGAAATTTCTAGGAGATGACAATTAGCTATAGATATGTATATACATATATACGTAATTCCAGTAAGACTTTTGAAGTTCTATACATCAATTTAATGCATGGTATGTAATGTTGCTTTTTTGATCTGTCACTGCCATCTAGTGGTACACTCAGTGGTTTAACCTTTTTTCCTCTTGTTTTTCCACACAGGGTATCTCTGTGAAACCTTGGCTGTCCTAGAACTCAACAGACTGACCTCGAACTTACAGAGATTTAATTGCCTCTGCCTCCCAAGTGCTGGGATTAAAGGCATGTGCCAACACTGCCTGGCTCTTTTTTTTTTTTAAAGAAGGCTAGTTTAAGACTTTTACTGATTTGGATTGCACATATACATGGTATTGATTAGGATTGCACTCAATATATATGCTATTGTCAGTAAACTGAGGTAGAAATTTGGTGTGTGCAGCCTATGGCACTTAACCCCATGACCTAGTCACTTCCATGCTTTTTTTTTTTAACATTTCCTTTGCTACTTAAAAGATATAAAACTTTGTGGTTAACATAAGCTGGATAAACTGAAAGTTCCTAAAGTCAGAACATCCCAAATAAGTAGCTAAAGGAGCCATGTGACATTATGTTGTGAAGGCTTAAATGCTGAAGAGCTATTTTCGTGTTATGTTAGTGTAACTGTTATCCTCTGCAGGAATTCCCACATACTTGTAAGACATTGGTTCGTTTAGTTATGACAAATCCTTTGGATGCTAATCTTGCCCTAACATTTGATTTCAAAGGAAGTTATCTATAAAAGCAGACAAGTGCATTTGAAGTGATCTGGAAGCACACACTTTAGATAGAGCGAATGAAACCAGGAGCCACATACACACTCTTCTAGATGATCAGGCTGCCTTCTTGAAGGAATACAAACCAAAGCAGCTGTAAGTAGTTTCAAAATCAGCTCTCTTAAGTAGAAAGGACAAGGGATTCTTTAGGAATACATTAAAAGTTAACAAACTTAGTTCTATACCTCATTTAAAATGTTCATTGTACCTAAGGCTAATATCCATGAGTTAGTACCCTTCCTTTGATATATGTGTTTCTTTAGAACGTTCTCATCAGCTTCCATGAAACTCAGTCGATTGGGTGTGCACTATCCTTCTGAAGTAAGGTCATACAGATGAGAAACTTACTGTGACTTATCATAATTTGTCTAAAAGAAATAATTTTTCTTTTCACAGTGAGAATTGACTCACAGAAATTTCAAAACTTCCTGGCATTTGGCTAAGATTAACACCCCGTATTATACAAAGGAAGCATCTCATTGAAGAAGGAGCTTAAACACACGGATGCATAAACTCATTAGAGATCATTGTCCATTTTATTGAGAAAGCTCTGTTTACACTGAATCAGACTCTAATCAGGAAAATGACTATGTAGTGAGCATCAATGATCTTTCAATACTGGTAAGACAGTACTATGCACATGCAAAGTACATGTGCAGACAAAGTGGATGAACAAACTCTCCAAATTTGTCTGTGGGAAGCATTACAGGAGAATCCCCACAGTGCTAAGGTGGACGCATTAGAATTTGCAGCTTCAAAGGGGATTGTAACCCCATAGGGAGAACAATAGTATCAATTAACTGGACCCCCTCAGAACTCCCAGGGAGTAAACCACTAACCAAAGAGTATACTTAGGTAGGTCCATAGCTCCTGCTACATATGTAGCAGAGGAATGTCTCATCTGGCATCAGTGGAAGGGGAGGTGCTTGGTCCTGTGAAGGCTTGATGCCCACAGAAGGAGAATGCTAGAGGGGTGAGGCAGGGTGGGTGCACAGGAGGAGAGCACCCTCTTAGAGACAAAGGGGAAGGTGGAAGAATGGGGGAATCCTGGAGGGGAAACCAGGAGAGTAGATCACATTTGAAATGTAAATAAATAAAATACTTAGTTAACAAAAATGAACTTGAAGCTCCCTGGATAAGGGTTCCAAAATTCCAAAATCCATTCATTTCTAAAAAGCTTTTTGTAAAGATTTTTAAAACTGTATTTCTTCACCATCCGAATTTCTTCAGGTGAAAGTTCTTTGTTTAGTTCTGTACCCCATTTTTAATAGGGTTATTTAGTTCTTTGGGGTTTAACTTCTTGAGTTCTTTGTATATATTGGATATTAGTCCTCTGTCAGATATGGGGTTGTTGAAGATCTTTTCCCAATTAGTTGGTTGCAGATTTGTCCTTCTGATGGTGTCCTTTTCTTTGCAAAAACTTTGTAATTTTATGAGGTCCCATTTGTGAATTCTTGATCTTAGAGCATAAGCTATTGGTGTTCGGTTAAGGAACTTTCCCCCTGTACCCATGTCCTCCAGGGTCTTCCCTAGTTTCTTTTCTATTAGTGTCAGTGTGTCTGGTTTTATGTGGAGGTTCTTGATCCACTTGGAGTTGAGCTTAGTGCAAGGAGATAAGAGTGGATCAATTCGCATTCTTCTGCATGTTGACCTCCAGTAGAACCTGCACCATTTGTTGAAGAGGCTATCTTTTTTCCACTAGATGGTTGAAGCACCTTAAGAGATGTTTAACATCACTAGTCATCAGAGAAATGCAAATCAAAACAACCCTGAGATTCCACCTGACACCAGTCAGGATAGCTAAGATTAAAAACTCAAGAGACAGCAGATACTGGCGAGGATGTGGAGAAAGAGGAACACTCCTCCACTGTTGGTGGGATTGCAAGATGGTACAACCACTCTGGAAATCAGTCTGGCGGTTCCTCAGAAAATTGGGCATCACACTTCCAGAGGACCCTGTCATACCACTCCTGGGCATATACCCAAAGGATTTCCCTGCATGCAACAAAGACACATGCTGCACTATGTTCATAGCAGCCTTATTTATAATAGCCAGAAGCTGGAAAGAACCCAGATGTCCCTCAATGGAGGAATGGATACAGAAAATGTGGTATATTTATACAATGGAATACTATTCAGCAATTAAAAACAATGAATTCATGAAATTTGTAGGCAAATGATTGGAACTGGAAAATATTATCCTAAGTGAGGTAACCCAATCACAAAAGAATACATATGAAATGCAATCATTGATAAGTGGATATTAATTAGCCCAGAAGCTCTGAATTCTCAAGTCACAATTAGCAAATCATATGATTCCCAAGAAGAAGGAAGGAGAGGGCCCTGGTCCTGATAAGACTTGATCCAGTGTGGTAGGAAAGTACTAGAACAAATAAATGAGGGGGAGGTTGATTGGGGATTGGGCAGAGGGAAGAGGACTTATGCGACATATGGTGGTGGTGGGGGGACTGGAAAAGGGGAAAGCATTTGGAATGTAAACAAAGAATATAGAAAATAAAAAAATAAAAAAATTACCCTAATAAATTTATGCCATGGCAAAACAAAACAAAACAAAAAATTGTATTTCTCATTTACAGCTAACATTGACATCTTAGCCTCTCTCTCTCTCTCTCTCTCTCTCTCTCTCTCTCTCTCTCTCTCTGATCTCAGGTTGAATTGTCATTGTTCTGTTGAATGAACAAGTCATTGGGCATTCATAGCACATATTCTATGATATGGGCTATGATAGGATGATAGCACATCATCCCAGTTTTGTAGAATTCTCACCACAAAGTTTTTAGCAATAGCAAATCATATGAAAATTAATAAAGATTTATTTTTATGTATTACTTTTTTTGAAAAGCATGTTCTTTTATTGAAAAAGGAAGTAAAAATATTTTATGATAAAATTGAAGATTTACATCGAAAATATTGCTGATAAAATAGAGGAGATATATAGAAAAACATGTTAAAATTGACAATTTTGATGGGAAATTAAAGAGTAAACTGGTAGACATAAAAATATTGCTAAATTAATTTGAAAAGGAAGTAGAAATATTTTATGATAGAATTGAAGATTTACATGGAAAATATTTCTGGTAAATTGAAGAAATACAAAGAAAAACATGTTAAAATTGAAGATTATTATGGAAAACTATACAGATAAAATGATAGGCATAAAAATAATTCTAAGTTGATTGAAAGTGGAATTATAAACATTTTTAGGTAAAATTGACAATTTACATGGAAAATATTTCTGATAATATTCAAGAAATATATAGAAAATATTAAAATTCACAGAAAATTATACAGATAAAATAGTAGTCATAAAAAACCTTTGTAAATTAATTGAAGGTGGAATTAAAAACATTTTGTGATAAAATCAGAGATTTACATGGAAAAATTTTCTGATAAAATAGAAGAAATATATAAAATAACATGTTAAAATTGAAGATTATCAGGAAAAATTGCTGATAAAATGGTAGACATAAAAATGTTACCAAATTAATTGAAGAGGAATTACAAAGATTTTCTGATAAAATTGAAGATTTACATGAAAAATATTTCTGTTAGTCTATGTCTTTTTATTGGGGAATTGATGTTAAGAGATATTAAGGAACAGTGAGGAGGCAGAAGTCTTCCTGCCAACATTTGCACCAGGGAGCCTGGAGACTCCACAGCCTTCCAGCATAGCCCACCAGGAGAGAGTGATCTCCCAGCAGTGCTTTCACTTCTGAGCCCAGAGGTGAGATCTCTACCTTCTCTCTGCAGAGGACTAGCTAGGAGGACACAGGGCCTAAGATCAATGGAGCAGCTAGGATAGAAGTCTTCTCCCTGCCATCTGCACCAGGGAGCTGTGAGACTTCACAGCCTTCTGTGAACAGCCTGCCAGGATAGAGAGATCTCCCAGCAGTGCTTTCAATCTTGAACTCAGAGGAGTAAGGACACAGGCTTACAGGCCCACAGGAGGAACAAACTCCAGCCAGAGACAACAATACCAACTAGCACCAGAGATAACCAGATGGCAAAAGGCAAGCACAAGAACACTACCATAAGAAACCAAGGCCACATGGCACAATCAGTTATCCCACCACAACAAGTCCTGGATACCCCAACACAACAGAAAAGCAAGAGTCGGATTTAAAATCATATCTCATGATGCTGATAGAGGGCTTCAAGAAAGACTTAAATAACTCCCTTAAAGAAATACAGGAGAACATCGGTCAACAGGTAAAAGCCATTAAAGAGGAAACACAAAAATTCCTTAAAGAAAGACAGGAGATCATGGGTCAACAAGCATAAGCTCTTAAAGAAGAAACACAAAAATCCCTTAAAGAATTACAGGAAAACACAAACAATAAAGTGAAGGAACTGAACAAAGCCATCCAGGATCTACAAGTGGAAATAGAAACAATAAAGAAATCACAAAATGAGACATCTCCGGAGATAGAAAACCTTGGAAAGAATTCAGGAGTCATAGATGTAAGCATTAACAACAGAATACAAGAGATAGAAAAAAGAACCTCAGGTACCGAAGATACCATAGAAAACATTGACTCATCAGTCAAAGAAAATGCAAAATGCACAAAGCTGGTAGCCCAAAACATCCAGGAACTCCAGGACACAATAAGAAGACCAAACTTAAGGATTATAGGTATAGAGGAGGGCAAGGATTTACAACTTAAAGGCCCAGTAAATATCTTCAACAAAATTGTAGAAAAAAACTTCCCTAACCTAGAGAAAGAGATGCCCATGAACATACAAGAAGCTTTCAGAACTCCAAACAGACTGGTCCAGAACAGAAACTCCTCCCAGCACATAATAATCAAAACACCAAATTAACTAAACAAAGAAAGAATATTAAAAGCAGTAAGGGAAAAACGGCAAATAACTTATAAAGGCAGACCTATGAGAATCACACCAGACTTCTCACCAGAGAAGATGAAAGCTAGAAGAACCTGGGAAGACCTCATACAGACTCTAAGAGAGCACAAATGCCAGCCCAGGCTACTTACTATACCCAGCAAAACTCTCAATCATCATAGATGGAGAAACCAAGATATTCCATGATAAAACCAAATTTATGCAATATCTGTCCACAAATCCAGCCCTACAAAGATAATAGATGGAAAATGCCAACACAAGGAGGGAAACTCACCCTAGAAAAAGCAAGAAAGTAATGTTCTTCCAACAAACCCAAAAGAAGATACCCACACAATCATAAAAATAACAGGAAGCAAAAATCACTATTCCCTAATATCTCTTAACAACAATGGATTCAACTCCCCAATAAAAAGACATAGACTAACAAAATATTTCTCATGTAAATCCTGTTTTATCAGAAAATGTTTATAATTCCCCTTTTGATTAATTTAGTAATGTTATTTTATGTCTACCATTTTATCTGCATTATTTTTCATGATAATCTTCAATTTTAATATGTCTTTCTATATACTTCCTCTATTTTATCAGAAATGTTTTCAATGTAAATCTTTGATTTTATCACAAATGTTTCTAATTCCACCTTCATTTAATTTAGAGTTTTTATATCTACCATTTTATATGTAAAATTTTCCATGAAATAGTCAATTTTAGCATGCTTGTCTATTTATTTCTTGAATTTTACCAGAAGTATTTTCCATGTACATCTTCAATGTTATCTGAAAATGTTAATAATTCCACCTTTAAGCAACTTAGAATTATTTTTTTTAATTTTTATTTTCTATATTCTATGTTTACATTCCAAAGGCTTTCCCCTTTCCCAGTTCCCACCCACCATAGTTCCCATAATTCCTCTCCCCCCAACTATTCCCCAATCATTCCCCCTCCCCCTCGGTTTCTTTACTAAACTGGATGCAATCTTTACAGGCCCAGGGTCCTCTCCTTTCTTCTTCTTGGGAATCATTTGACTTGCTATTTGTGTCTTGAGTATTTAGGGCTTCTGGGCTCATTAATATCCACTTATCAGTGATTGCATTTCATGTGCATTCTTTTGTGATTGGGTTAATTCACTCAGGATGATATTTTCCAGGTCTAACCATTTACCTACAAATTGCATGAATTCATTATTTTTAATTGCTGAGTAGTATTCCATTGTATAAATATACCACATTTTCTGTATCCATTCCTCCTTTGAGGGATATTTGGGCTCCTTCCAATTTCTGGCTATTATAAACAAGGCTCCTATAAACATAGTAGAGCATGTGTCCTTATTGCATGCAGGGGAATCCTCTGGGTATATGCCCAGGAGTGGTATGCCAAGGTCCTCTGGAAGTGACATGCCCAATTTTCTGAGGAACCGCCAAACTGATTTCCAGAGCGGTTTTACCATTTTGCAATCCCACCAACAGTGGAGGAGTGTTCCTCTTTCTCCACATCCTCGCCAGCACTTGTTGTCTCTTGAGTTTTTAATCTTAGCCATTCTGACTGGTGTGAGGTGGAATCTCAGGGTTGTTTTGATTTGCATTTCTCTGATGACTAATGATGTTGAACATCTTTTAAGGTGTTTCTCGGCCATCCGAATTTCTTCTGGTGAAAATTCTTTGTTTAGCTCTGTGCCACATTTTTTGATAGGGTTATTTGTTTCTTTGCGGTCTAACTTCTTGAGTTCTTTGTATATGTTGGATATTAGCCCTCTGTCGGATGTGGAGTTGGTGAAGATCTTTTTCCACTTTGTTGGTTGCCGTTTTGTCCTTCTGACAGTGTCCTTTGCTTTGCAGAAACTTTGTAATTTTATGAGGTCCCATTTGTCGATTCTTGATCTTAGAGCATAAGCTATTGGTGTTCTGTTCAGGAACTTTTCCCCTGTGCCCAAGTCCTCCAGGGTCTTCCCAAGTTTCTTTTCTAATAATTTCAGTGTGTCTGGTTTTATGTGAAGGTCCTTGATCCACTTGGAGTTGATCTTAGTGCTTAGAATTATTTTTATGCCTATCATTTTATCTATGATTCTATGATAATCTTTAATTTAACATGTTTTTTCTATATATTTCTTCAATTTTATCAGAAATATTTTCCATGTAAATCTTCAAGTTTATCAGAAAATGTTTATAATTCCACTTTCAATCAATTTAGGAATACTTTTAGGCTTACCATTATTATATCTATATAAAAATTTCCATGATAATCTTCAATTCTAACACGTCTTTCTACATTTTTCTACAATTTTATCAGAAATATTTTCCAAGTAAATCTTCAATTCTATCATAAAGTGTTTTTATCCCATATTTCAATTAATTTAGCAATGTTTTACATGTCTACCACTTTACTCTAATTTTCCATGAAAATTGTCAGTTTTAACATGTTTATTTGAAATATTTTCCATGTAAATCTTTACCTTTATCATAAAGTGTTTATATTTCCCTTTCCTTTCCTTTTCAATAATTAAAAAAAATTAAAAAACTGAAAAAATAAAGTTTTGCCAATCAATAAAAATAAATAAATAACATGATAATGACAGGAAAAACAAAAGGAATAGTGATTGTTGCTTCCTGTTATTATTGATGTTATTTTTATGTTTGTGTGGCTATTTTCTTTTGGGTTTGTTGCAAGAAGATTACTTTCTTGCTTTTTCTAGGGTATAGTTTTCCTCCATGTGTTGACATTTTCTATTATCCTTTGTAGGGCTGTATTTGTGGACAGATATTGTGTAAATTTGGTTTTATCGTGGAATATTTTGGTTTCTTCATCTATGATGATTGACAGTTTTGCTGGGTATAATAGTCTGGACTGGCATTTGTGTTCTCTTAAGAGTCTGTATGAGATCTGCCCAGGATCTTCTAGCTTTCATCCTCTCTGGTGAAAAGGCTGGTGTAATTCTGATAGGTCTGCCTTTATAAGTTGCCCTTTTCCCCTTACTGCTTTTAATATTCTTTCTTTGTTTAGTGCATTTGGTGTTTTGATTATTATGTGCTAGGATTTCCTTCTTTCTTTCTTTCTTTCTTTCTTTCTTTCTTTCTTTCTTTCTCTTTCTTTCTTTCCTTCCTTCCTTCCTTCCTTCCTTCTTTCTTTCTTTCTTTCTTTCTTTCTTTCTTTCTTTCTTTCTTTCTTTCTTTCTTTTTGATGCAAAATGCAAGAGGAATTAAATCCAGCATGCTGGGGTCACCTTGCACACACAGAGAGAAAATGACCTGCACCCCCAGCTGCCTGGGCCTTTTATACAGGTCTTGGGCACCCACCCTTAGGCACAATATGATTGACAGAACAGTGTTACCTCAGTTCTTTGGAATGTGTCCCCACCCTTAGGTTTGTCTCCCCCTCCCCTTTGTGGACTGAGGAATGTAATTTAGCCTTTGACCTTTTTAAAGTACCTGAGTTATTCCTTTCATTCCCTCCTTTTCTTTGTGCATGCTTCAATCCTGAGGCAATTGCTGGAATTAAGAGCTCATATTCCTAAGTGAGTTAACCCAATCACAAAATACACATGAAATGCAATCACTGATAAGTGGATATTAATGAGCCCAGAAGCTCTGAATACTCAAGACACAATTAGCAAGTCAAAAGATTCCCAAGAAGAAGGAAGGAGAGGACCCTGGTCCAGAAAGGACTGGATCCAGTTTTGTAGGAGAGTACTAGAAGAGAACAGAGAAATGGTGGGGTGGTGATTGGGGAATAGGCAGGCGGGGGGGGGCGGGGGGAGGAGGACATATGGGACATATGGTGAGGGGAGAACTGGGAAAGGGGAAAACCTTTGGAATGTAAACAAAGAATATAGAAAATTAAAAAAAGAAATGACTGAAAAAAAAAAGAATTTACGTAAAGGAATAAATTCAACCAACCAACCAACCAATAAAAAAAAAGTTTTTTTTTTTTAAAGAGCTCATATTCCTGATCTTCTGTATCTAGTTCTTTTTATCTCTGCTTTAAGATCATTAGCTCTACTAGACCTAAGTGTTTCTTAACAATAGTGATCAAGCCATCTAAAATGTAGAGGCCAAAAGTCAACTTTAGCTGGAGAACAATTAGGGGTCCTAACAGTGTTAACAACCCCAGAATGGTCTATATAAGAGCAACACTCCACAGCTAAGCCAGCACATAGCCCTCCTATGCTGCAGCGCTACTTCTGATAATGAAGTTAAAAATTCTTGAAGGTGACTGATGGAAGTTTCTATTTTCTCTATATCTAAATCAATGGCTGTCACAATTTTCCCCTAATAGACCAGAGTGAAAGTCCTGGTGGCTGCCCTGGCCATCTCTAACTCCAACAGAAGGGAGACAGTGAGTGCCATAATAAGTTTGGCAAATGGGTACTGCTCCAGTCTGTTTGGAGTTCTGTAGGCTTCTTGTATGTTCATGGGCATCTCTTTTTTTTTAGGTTAGGGAAGTTTTCTTCTATAATTTTGTTGAAGATATTTACTGGCCCGTTAAGTTGTAAATATTTGCTCTCTTATCTACCGAAAATCATTTGGTTTGGTTTTCTCATTTTGTCCTGGATTTCCTGGATATTTTGGATTATAAGCTTTAAGCAGTTTCCATTTTCTTTGACTGCTGCGTCATTGTTTTCTAAGGTATCTTCAGCACCCTATTAAATATTTAAGATAGACTATGACAAGTGAATTACTAAAGCACTTTTTTGAGATATTTGCATCCATCGTCTTTATAACAATAGTGTATAATAGAGTATATATATACATATACATATATATATATATATATATATATGAAGATGACATGACATATTTTTAGAGGAACAATAAAAGAATACTAGAAAATTACCCAACTTACCCAACTTATACTTTAAGGGCTGGGATCATGGGCAAATTTAAATTATTTTCTATAGGTAAGAATAAAATTTTATAAACAATCATGTATTTGTGCCTCAGTGAAAATGTCTAATTGAATTGTGTATTGATTACCTAGGTTTACTTGTCCCAAATGTAATCATTGATTCCATAATTATTTATTTAAGGTGGGTTTTAGCAAAATATAAATAAAATCTAATGATGGTAATTCATAATAATACAAGCACATGTATTTTTGGACATATTTTCTTTTTCTTTGAACTGTATATTTATTTATTTATTTATTTATTTTTATTGGATATATTCTTTATTTACATTTCATTTCCCCTTTTCTGGTTCCCCAGCCTCCAAAGGTCCCACATGCCCTCCCCCACACCATTCCCCCATCCACCCCTTCCCACTTCCCTGTTCTGGTATTCCCCTACACTGATGCATTGAGCCTTTCCAGAACCAGGGTCCACTCCTGAAATGCATATTTAAAATGACTATAGATGGTGTTATTTACTTTTGAATAGTTTTGACCAACACAACTGAAACAGACAAGATTGTTTATTTTGGCTCATAGATTGTAAAGAGATAGCTTAGTCTACAGTTGCCTGGTTCAGTGTACTTGGGAGCAAACATTGTGCCACGAACTGTTGTTAGAGATCATTCATCTATTAACATACAGGAAGCAACAAGGTGCCAAGGGGAAAATATATGCAAGAACGCACCCCTAACTATTTCCTTCATCTATGGAATCTCCTTAAGTTTCTAGAGTTTCCCAAAATATATCCATAGCTTTGACACTAGGTTTTTTTAATAGATGCATATGTGCGATACATTACATTTTACAGAATAGCATAAATAAAGATAAGATTTTAAACATTGCTCTCTAATGCCCAATACATAAGGAAACTGCTCATGCTTCAGAGCAATAGTTTCTAGACTGTAGACAGAGATTTTTGTAAAGATTTATGAATTTATGAAGAAAGATTTATGTGCCAAGTACCTATAACCAAAAATATCAATGAAAATTCATATTCATAATATGTTTATAAACAATCAAGTATTTGTGTTTCAGGGAAAATGTCCAATTCATCTTGGACATTTAAAATAAATGTTCAAATGAAATGAAATATGCATAAATGAAAATGAAATATATTCATCTCAAATCTTGCATGATATAACTGCATTTAATTCAAGAATTAAGATTCATAATAATGCTATGAAATACTTAATTGACATAAAATATGAGATGAATTTTATTTTAAAGCATCTCCTTAGGACTTTTTACTATTTTTTATATATGCAATATAAAGGTACAATATCAACTTATACAATCACAATGAGGTTTCATATTTAAAATGCACTATAATTAAACTATACCTCACATAAGGATCATATATGTACATGCAAACTGAAAATTTTTGATTCTCAGCACTGGAAATGGTAAAGCAGAAATATAGGAGAAGAGCCATCAAGGCTGACTATTATACAGCCTTCTGTTGCATGTGAGCTTTGAAGGCCATTTTGGAAAACACAGCATAAATATTGAGAACTACAGGAAATACAATGGAATACAATGGAACTCTTTACCAGAGAACTACACCATCTTTTTTACCCAGAGATTAACGTTTATAGAATAAATAAGGAAGTTATCTTTGAGAACTATAGAGAGTTTAATCCTTTTTAACTCCAAGAACTAGTGTCCAATGAACTAATACAATTTATACAAACAATACAGTTGTGCCTGTGTGCATGTGTGTACAGTACACAATGTGCTTGAAAAGTTTCTCTGGTGCTCTTGAAATCAACTTTTCCCCATTATTTCTGAGTGTGCTTATGTAATTTCAACATGAGGACATAGTAAAAGTTATATTTCTGTTGGTAATCTAATTCTCAATATTCTATGGTAGGATCTGTAAAGCTTGTATACTAAATAATGAATGTCTAATAAATTAGTAAAATCTTTATGTAAGGCAATTTGTATATAATTTACACCAAATCTTATAGAAGAATCAAGGATCAAGTTGATTCCCAGTTAAATCCTAGTAGCCTGTGTGTAGTGAGGCAGAGTTGAGATGCTGACAAACATAGTTTATTATTGTTTCTTTTAATTTATTGTTGATGTTTACTTTTGGCCTCATGTTGTGTGTTTCCTACTCATACCATTTTCTGCTAGCAAGAGACCTGCTCCCCTAGTGCTGTGATTTACCTCTGACCCTTGCTGTGACTATAGATTTTGTAATCTAAGTCAATTTCTCTCACAGCAGGAACTGCTGGTAAAATATTTCATTTCAGAACAGAAAATTGGTTAAACTCTTCCACTTTGAGTGTCCAAGGGATATGTATGGGAAACTAACTTACCAAACACTTCTGGTCTCAGTATGACAGATAGACACATTGAAAATTCAGCTGAGATACAGTAGGTCATATGGTCTACAGACTCAATCTTGTTTTCCAACCACTTTTATTAATACTTACAATCAAGCAGTACGTTACAAGACTACAAAATAGTGGTTACCCAGAAAGCCAGATTCCTGCACACCATAAATGCATAGGCTATGGCTAGATGTTTTTCTGGTCTGTGAAATTACAAACAGCTATCAAGTAAATAACAAAGTATAAATGTCCTTTTTCTAAATGAATCTAAGAGGTAATTTTGATTTAAACTCTTGGTTAGACACAACTTTTCAGGTTTCCAACAAGTTTTGTTGTTGTTGTTTGCTTATGTGTTGTAACCTGCTTTCATATTTACAAATGGATAAAGAACCTAGAAATAGAACTTGTTAATTTTATCTTAAATGACAGACTAATTTTTCAAGATGTGGTTTTTTTTGTTTGTTTGTTTTGTTTTATAGTTGAAACGTGATTTTTTTTCAGGCTCAAGCCCTATTTGAAATTCTGCCTGCTACCTGAGACATTCCAAGCTAAAAGATGACAGTGTTTGGCACACAGTATTCAATTTTATTTCTGATAGAGCTCAGTCACATGTTGATTTTGCCATTTATACTTATTTAGACTTGGAATGAAAGCAGGGAGATATTAGAGAGTAGCTGAAATCTTAGTGGGGCAGGAAATGTTTCCATGTGCTCAGCATCCTGAGGCAGGAAATGGATGCTCTTATCTGGAATTATCAATGAGAGCTCCAGAAATTTATGGCTGTTACCAGCACTTTGGTGAATCAAGATTCAGGGCAGATCCGTGGTCCAGTCCTTACTATAGAAAACCTCAAACTGGCTCTTCTACCTTATCTGTATTTGATAACCCTCTGGTATCCTTTTACAAATCCCCCACACACACACTTCTGCTATACTCCTCACAATGGCTTCACTTGTCTTTCATTTATAACCATTTCTAAATGAAATAGGTTGCTTCAGGAAGACAATGTTTACTTATGTGAAGAAGAGTAGAAATGTTGTTAACTATGTAGTTTTATAATAAATTTGATGAAAAAGTCATATGACTGTTCCCTGTATGTCATGAAGAACCTATTTTTAGTGAAAAGATGTTTTAATTGGGTCATATACAAGAAGACTATATTAAGAGAATTCTTTTCTTAAGACTAGGCTTGGGTATAGATGCTTATACATAAGCTAACAAATATATAAATGTTTAATTATAATAGTAGCCTCATTTCCCCTGAAATATTTACCTAGTCTCACAGTTCTCTTTTTACATTCAAGCCAGAAGCAATTGTGCTTTTATGTTTTTGTGTGATTGATCCTCATTTGAATCTTTCAGATGGTAAATTTATTGGTGTCGCCCCCCCAATGAGTAACATATAAAAATGAATGCCATAATTATAAACACTATCTATGAAAATGATGGAAACTATTAGTCAAAGGAAGGAAGCAAAACTCAGCTTCAGAAACCAACACTTGTCCAGGCTAGCTTGTAGTCTTTAACAATCATCACTTCCACAAAATAATATTTCAAATAAGAATGGAATGGCTTTGGTAGCATGAACAAGTAACCCGTGTCTTTAAAGCGACTGTTGACGATGAAATTCTGTGAACTGGGATGTTAACAAGCCAAAATCAAATAAAATAAGTAGTGAGAAAAATTCATTCAATATTAAGGCAAATGTCTTAGTTATGGTTTTACTGCTATAAACAGACACCATGCCCAAGGCAACTCTCATACAGGCAACATTTAATTGCCACTAGCTTGCAGGCCAGCGATTCAGTCCATTACCAAAAAGGCTGGAGCATGGTAGCATACAGGCAGGAATGGTGCAAGAGGGAATGAGGGTTCTTCTTCTTCGTCTAAGAGCCACTCAGAGAAGACAGGCTAGAAGGAGGGTGTCATTGTCTACCTCTACGGTGGGTGACAGACTTCCTCCAGTAAGGCTACACCTACTCCAACAAGGCCACACCTCCTAATAATGCCCCTCTCTGGGCCAAGCATATTCAAACCATCATATTCTACCCCCTGGCCCTGAAAGTTTGTTCAAATATATGAAATTTTGGGGCCCCTACCTAGCCACAGCATAACAAAAAATACATTTAGTCCAACTTCCAAAGTCCCCGTCTATAACAATCTCAACAACATTAAAAGTCCAAAGTTCAAAGTCTTTTCTGAGATTCATCCAATCACTGTAATCCCCAAAGCAAGACAGGGACCCAGCTGAACAAATTATAAAACTCTGCCTCTCCATGTCTGATGTCAAAATGGTGTTCAGAACTCCAACTCCTTTTCATCTTTGTTGACTGCAACAAACGTCTTTCTCCTGGGCTGGCTTCATCCCCAATGAATTAGCTAATTAGCAGCTTTCCTCAGCAAATATCCCATGGCTCTGGCATCTCAAACACCTTGATGTCTCCAAGGCACCCTTAGCATAATAGCTTTCTGCTCCAATGTCTGGAATCCACACAGGGTTAAGAGGAGAGTGTCCTTGTCCATCTCCAAAGTGACACCCTTCCTCCAAGAAGGTCATACTTAGTCCAACAAGGCCACACCTCCTAATAGTGCCACTTCCTGGGTCAAGCATATTCAAACTACCATACCAAATAACTCCTAACTTTAAAATAATAAGCAATCAGGTGTGTATACATTTGCACATTAATTTCATCTACAAAATAAATTCTTATCAAAACTCATTGGAAATTGAAATAAGGTTTACAAATATTTCTCTTTTCACTCTCTTTCTGATGCATTTGTAACTTTTCACTTTTGAGCCTCTAAGAGAAAAATAGAATGACTTCTCTAACACAATGACTTAAAATTCTATAACCTCACTCAGGATGATAGTGAGGTTATAGAATTTTAAGTCATTGTGTTAGAGAAGTCATCCTGAGTGAGCTAACCCAATCACAAAAGAATGCACATGAAATGCAATCACTGATAAGTGGATATTAATGAGCCCAGAAGCCCTAAATACTCAAGGCACAAATAGCAAGTCAAATGATTCCCAAGAAGAAGAAAGGAGAGGACCCTGGGCATGTAAAGATTGCATCCAGTTTAGTAAAGAAACCGAGGGGGGAGGGGGAATGATTGGGGAATAGTTGGGGGGGGAGAAGAACTATGGGAACTCTGGTGGGTGGGAACTGGGAAAGGGGAAAGCCTTTGAAATGTAAACATAGAATATAGAAAATAAAAATAACTAAAAATAATTCTATAACCTCATGAAGCATAATAGTTTCCATTTTGGAATAATAGTTTCCATAAATGGAATTTTGATTCAATGTAAAGTATTAAGTGTGCTCACTTTCAAAAGGACAGTAAGTAAAATTTGATGTTTCTTGATTTCTAGGAAAGCCTAAGGCCTCAATAGCTTTATTAGAAAGTGTTTTCTCCTCACTGCCATGCATACTTCATATGTTTACCATTAAATACATTTCTAATAATTTTGGTTCAATGGCTGTGTATGCTGGTCTGTACCCTTGCTTTTTACAGAATATTGGCAATACTTTTAATATTTCTTTCCAAATCTTATAACTATATATAACTTATAATTAACTTTTATAACTAAAAATGTACATTGAATTATCAAAAACACTTCTTGGTGTACACAACGAAAGATAAGAATTTTAATGAAACCAAGATTTGGAAGTTAATTCTAGTGGTCATAAGTAGAAATTAGTTCATTGCCTAAATTTGTCATGAAGCCTAGTAGTACACAATGCATAATACATGAGTAAAGGCACATTTTGTTATTAATAAAATTACTTTACTATTATATTATACATTTATAATATTTTTCATTAATAAATGTCATTTGTTAAAGTAAAGCATAGTAAATAGAATCCTTGATAATTTTGATATAGCAGTTAAATTTAAGTCTACTGTGCTAAAATTGCCAAATATCTGATACAACCATGTTTTTATAAAGATAAAAGTTTATTTAGTTCATGATAATGGAGTTTAAAGTACTTACGTAGCTCTTATGAAAGACATATTTATTGATGTTTCAACTTTCTTTATATACCAATGATATTATACATGTAGCAGCAAGAGAGAGAGAGAGAGAGAGAGAGAGAGAGAGAGAGAGAGAGATATGAGAAGTCAAGCTTTTAAACCAATCCACTCTTGGGTACTTTTAAAATTACCCAAGAGTCCTACAAAAAAAAAAAACTTTCATTTTCTGCAAGCCTCTAATGAATCAGGTGTTCTCATTAGACCCTATCTTACAACAGTTCTGCCTGGTTGCTATAGCACCCTGACAAACAAGACTTGAATACTGGAAAAGTTTAACATCAAAACTAAAGCTGTAATGAGATGAATTCATCACAGAACAGTAAAACACTGATCAGTATTGCTTTATTTTTTACATTTGTAGGAACAAAACCAACAATATCTACTAGTGTATTCAAACCACAATCATATGCTTCAAGCATAGAAATTTCAAAGGCTTTATTGACTGTGAGGGAATATCTTTAATTGGTGACCTAGAAAGGAATCTTACCCATTCTATGAATCTGGACACAAAGAACATAGTATCCTAAGCAAAAATACAAATTCTCTGTATCTAAAGGCAAAACCTTTTCACAAAGACATGAAACATTGCTTTGCAAAGATCAAACAAACTGTTGGCTACAAATATAAATTAATAAGGTATAAACACAGATATCTCTAATATTTGTATTTCAAGCAGATGTACCACAAAGAAATATTATTAAATGTATCTTCTTCCTAGCCTCTTTCTGTTTTCTTTCTAGTTATTTTAGCATTATGAAACTCTAAGCCCCATGGAAGAGAGATCTGGGCATCATATTTGTTTGTTTCACTATTGTTACTAGCTCAAATGTCCAGCACATTATGATACTTAATAAATATACATTAAAATGAATGAAAATAATTCTTTCCAAACATGCAACAGAAATAGGGAGAAATGTTCAACAACCCTGGAAAAATACACTGACTTATTTCTCTTAAAGCTTCTTTAAAAAAAAAAAAAAGCCAAAAAACCAAAAATATACTTTAAAATTGCTCCAGTACCTTCGTGTCTATTGATAAGATAATTGCCTAGCAGAGACAATGCTCATGAGATTCTTGGAAACAAGGGAAATTTATACAAAAATGTGAATTTTAAAAAGGAAATCAAATTAGAGTATATGAATATTCTCTCTTGACATTCTTTTCTGTGAGGGAAACACTGGCGGAGTTATAAGTATGTCTACATGAATTATCACAGCATATTTAAGATGATGAGCATAAATGTGAAAATTTTATTGCTTTGATGCATCATAAAAATTAAAAGACTCTTATAAGGGTTGTATATTGCTTTTGTGTCATAGAGGGGAGTGAAGTGTTGGTAAATGTATTTTTCACAGATATACATGAGTTAAGAAAGACTAATAGTATTTAATGAGATCCTGTCTTTTGTTAATATATAGATGAGCTCTTATTTACACAAATCAACTAAGTATAATGTAGAAAATATCCTGTTGGCTATTATTTGAATCTTCATGTTATTGAAAATTAATAATATTGTTTAATCTTGGGGTCATAAATAGCAATTTTTAAATTTTTCTACCTTCTAGCTCTTTCTTCATTTTTCAGTTAAGGAAAGAAATAGTCTATGGAAAATATTTAACTGTTTGTTTTGGAAGAAAAAGCAATTGACACATTACACAACAGTTACCCCATAAGTGTCATGGAATACACTAGCATGGTTACCAAAAGAAAATGGCTTAAGTTTATTTGATTTGTGCACATATTTTCCACATGAATAATTTCAAAATGTCTCCTGGTTCACAGAAATGCACCAACAGCATTTCTTTCTAGTCTGAAAAATTTAAGACGTAAGATTTCCGTAGAAATCTTGTTGCCGAAGTGTGAATGCAGAGGGGGAAGCCTGTTTTGTCATTTGATCCAGTCAAACTTCTCACTGCAATTCACAATACTACATGGACACTATTTTCACCTATGAATAATATTGCTTAAAAACATGTAAATTGGAATGCATTGGTATAACCCAAACATTAGTTACAGATTTCTAACACTAGGAAAGGTGATCCATAAACTTGAGTTCTTAATGTAATAACTTTGCTGAAGATATACACATTCTTTAATGACATTTCTGCCCATCTTTTTCCAAGACACTGAGATGTTTCTGAGGTTGTTATTTCCTACCAGAGTTAGATGAAGGTGCTTACTCTGACTTTCCCCTCAATAATACACTGTAATTGATTTTCAACATTACTTTTCTAATCATTTCATTGACTTCCTTCTGCAACCAGTCATTTATTTGGTTCTATCCTAGGTCTCTGGGCTATCAGCTCTGGTTCCTGAAAACCCAGGAAGTGTTATTTGTGATTCATAGTATATGATTCAACATAAAGCACATGGATGTGATGTTCTTGGGATGATCCTGTATCAGCTTGAAATTGAAAGAATACTATTTGCTTTACAAACTAGAAATGTTCTATAGACATTGGAAATTTTTATTTTGTTCATATGTGTTCTGCTTTCTTAAATCAAATCTGGTTTTGTAGCACCATTGGATTTAACATGTTTATGCAAAATATATTTGCATTCACTTAGTGAGATATATCTATAGGAAAATAATTATTTTTATATTACAGAAAATGTTAAAAAGAATGAGGAAAACTACAACTGTTTTCAACATTCTAGGAAAATGAAATGCTAAATGTATAAAAAAAATGAGTCTGAATGGTTTCACATCCAAAAGAATTGGTAGAAAAAAATCCTCCTAGGATCAAGAAGTTTGAAAATAGATGTATTTGAGTTATATTTACAAGCCAATGTGGTGTCCTCAAGACTTTAATCTACATTCTGTGTGTTTCCAAAAAGATAACTTTTGAGATTTTATTTAAGAATTTTAAACTCTTATGTTTTGTTCCACGTGTGACTAGTCATCCAAACAAGAACAAAAGATCATTGCTTATTAAAAATTTTCTTGCTGCTCTTTTAAGTTTTAACTCATTGTCATGTATAAATGTATAGTATGCAAAATGAAAAATGTAAATAGTACATTATGATCTCTGCTTCTGAGTTTTGTGAATAAATTTTCATTAATCTAGTAGAAAACATGCTTGGAAGTTGTGTAATTCATACTCTTTGGAGGACTTTAATAAGAAGTAATCTTCTAGTTTTCATTTTCTTTCCTTTTGCTGGTCCCATTGCCCGTCTATAGAAGTCCTAAGTGTTTATATATGTGCCCAGTTATGCAAATTATAAACATCTGTTAAGTCAGCAGAGTGCATTGTTGGGCACTCACTACTTCATAGGAAAAACTGAACTCACTGCAATGAAATGAAGTTTAACAACTGCTTCCACATAAAATGAAAGAAATGCCAAACCTGACATTTGTCTCTTTCTCCGATGATTAAATCCGGATACCACTTGAGCAAAATAATTCATATTCTTTCACTTTATTAGAATCCTGATTATCTTCTTGTGTAAATATATTTTAAGTATCCATGTTTTATCTGTTTAAAAGAATACCTTTTCAAATACAAAGAAAAGATATGGTGCTATAATTTTTATAAAAATTATTTTTATTTTTATTTTTTTTTACTGCTTCAATGGTTGCTATCCCACAGTCAAAAATTTTCACTCAAAATTGTTCCCGTCTAAAAGATCTGCAGGGACAAAAATGGAGAAGAGTCTGAGGGAAAGGAGGTCCAGGGACAGGCCCTAAGTGGGATCCAGCTTAAGGGGAGACCCCAAGGCCTGACACTATTACTGATGCTATGGTGTGCTTACAGACAGGATCCTAGTATGGCTGCTCACTGAGAGGCCCAACAAGCAGATGAAAGAGTCAGATGCAGATACTTACACCTAGCCAATGGCCTGAAGTCAGAGTCCCCTGTGGTTGAATTAGGGAAGAGAGAGAGAGAGAGAGAGAGAGAGAGAGAGAGAGAGCGAACAAGCGCTTGGGTGGCAGATGATGAGGTAAAGTGTTAGTGGAATTGCCTGTGGGCTAACATTCCTCGCTATTTGTTTAATCGAAAGTGAGGAAATAGAATGGAGTGTGAAGGCATTGTGTCTTTAGACTTTTTCCTGTTGACTGGGGGTGATGTCATCTTTGGGGACCCTAAGAAAATTGGGATGTTGGTCAAGTTTTGGGAGAGCTGGTTGTTTGTTTCAGTGCTGTTCAGGATGTGGGACCATCTGGGAGTCAGAAAGTGTCTGTGAGGCTAGACTTGAGGACATGTGAATAGCTGGTCTGGAGCCATTCTGGATGCAGATCTGGTGGAAACACTTGAACTTGGCAGGATACTGGAACATATATACATACCTATATTAGAGGCAGAAGATAAAGTTAAGTAGGTTAGGGAAAAAATTTTTCTTTCTTATCTAATTCATTTGAAATTTTTAGGCCAATGGTCTTGGTAGTTGAGGGGAGAAAAGTACTAAAACCAGGAAATGGAGCAGTAATAAACCCCTCTGGAATAGGAAATAAGTGGGAAACTTAGGCTGTTGATTGACAGGGGTACTTAATCTGAAGTCCACTTGACCCAGGAGAGGTGGATCAGAGTGGATTTCCTAATGCTTCAAAGAATCATTTTAAGTTTACAAAAAGAGATAAAATTTTATACATGTTAGCATTACCATTGTACTCTGTACTGAAACTGATATTGTAGAAAAGGCAGAAGACATATATTTGTATCATAATAGAGGCTTGGAAAACAGTTTTTTTCATTTGTTAAAAGCATTGCATCAACACTCCTTAAAGGGAACTCAGGGAAGACAAAAGCCTTCTGTGTAGCAGAAAAGGCAAAGACTCACCTGATCTTGATTTTCAGTGTGACTACAAACTATCAAAGAGGATTCTTCCTATACACAGAAATCTAGATGAGTAAAAATTTATAGAATATAAAAAGTATAAAAGAAGCAATTTTAAGTCTATACGTAAGAGACAACCAGAGAAAATTTAAAATCTTAAACTTGTGACTATGATAGTGGATTGTATAGGGGAGGAATTTGCCAGATTAGACTAATAACTTATCAAAATTTGATTAATGCAAGAACTCTGAACTTTTGAAATTCTAACAGTAGAAAAGTAAGCTGAAGAAATCTGAAACACTTCTTCCCTTCTTTCCTATGCCTTAAATAAATTTTTACCACCATTTATGTTTTCACTTGCATTTACCAACCTTAAATCACCTTATCAGACCCAAGACTTTTATAGATCCTTATAACTTAAGGTTCTGTATCCTCAGGCTTTATATAGACTTTACACCTCTTTCCTATCCAATTATTTACCATGAATGAGACACAGATGTTTGATCCTTGGGAGCAGCCCCAGTAAAGTGAGGTCCTTTAGATAAGGAAGAGTAAAAATGTTACATCTGAACCCTGCTTAACTTTTAAGCTGAACTGTGAGCAAGAAAAACCTGTTTGCCTCTTTAAATAAGAGACCTAATAATTTGACCAAACTAATGAATTAATTAGCAGACTTACATGTTGTAGATTACCATGGGATAAGAAGCTAGTATCCTAATGGGATAAAAGCATTTTATGATAGAATTAAAGATTTACATGGAAAATATTTCTGATAAAATTATAGAAAAATGTAGAAAGACATGTTAAAATTGAAGATTATGAAAAATTTTATATAGATGTAATAAAGTTAGGTATAGAAGTATTCCTAAGTTGATTGAAAGTGGAATTATAAACATTTTCTGATAAACTTGATTTATATGTAAAATATTTCTGATAAAATTGAAGAAATATATAGAAAAACATGTTAAAATTAAAGATTATCATGGAAATTATATAGATAAAATGATAGGCATAAAGATAATTCTAAGTTACTTGAAGGTGGAATTACAAACATTTTTAGATAACATTGATGATTTACATGGAAAATATTTCTGGTAAAATTCAAGGAATAAATAGACAAACATGTTAAATTGACTATTTCATGGAAAATTTTACATATGGGAAGTGGGAAGGGGTGGATGAGGGAGCAGGGGGAGGGAAAAGGGCATGTGGGACCTTTGGGGGGCGGGGAACCAGAAAAAAGGAAATGAAATGTAAATATAGAATATATCCAATTAAAAAAAAAAACTCGCCGGGCGGTGGTGGCGCACGCCTGTAATCCCAGCATTTGGGAGGCAGAGGCAGGCGGATTTCTGAGTTCAAGGCCAGCCTGTGAGTTCCAGGACAGCCAGGGCTCTACAGAGAAACCCTGTCTCGAAAAAAAAACAAAACAAACAAACAAACAAAAAAAACAAACTCTTTGTAGCCAGGTGTGGTGGCACACACCTGTAATCCCAGCACTTGGGAGGCAGAGGCAGGCGGATTTCTGAGTTTGAGGCCATCCTGGTTTACAGAGTGAGTTCCAGGACAGCCAGGGCTCTACAGAGAAACCCTGTCTCGAAACAAAACAAAACAAAACAAAACAAAACAAACAGAACAAAACTCTTTGTAAATTAATTGAAGGTGGAATTAGAAACATACATTGAAAACATTTCTGATAAAAAAGAGGAATTGTATAGAAAGACATTAAAATTGAAGATTATCATGAAAAATAATGCAGATAAAATGGTAGACATAAAAACATTACTAAATTAATTAAAAGGGGAATTATAAACATTTTCTGATAAAATTGAAGATTTACATGTGAAATATTTCATTAGTCTATGTCTTTTTATTGGGGAGTTGAGTCCATTGTTGTTAAGAGATATTAGGGAATAGTGATTGTTGCTTACAGTTATTTTTGATGTTATTTTTATGTTTGTGTGGGTATCTTCTTTTGGGTTTGTTGGAAGATTACTTTATTGTTTTTTTTCTAGGGTGTAGTTTCCCTCTTTGTGTTGGTATTTTCCATCAACTATCCTTTGTAGGGCTGGATTTGTGGACAGATATTGTGTAAATTTGGCTTTATCATGGAATATCTTGGTTTCTCCATCTATGATGATTGAGAGCTCTGCTGAGTATAGTATGCTGGGCTGGCATTTGTGTTCTCTTAGGGTTTGTATGAGGTCTGCCCAGGATCTTCTAGCTTTCATGGTCTCTGGTGAGAAGTCTGGTGTGATTCTGATAAGTCTGTCTTTATAAGTTACTTGCCTTTTTTCCCTTACTGCTTTTAATATTCTTTCTTTGTTTAGTGAATTTGGTGTTTTGATTATTATGTGCCGGGAGGACTTTCTGTTCTGGTCCAGTCTGTTTGGAGTTCTGAAGGCTTCTTATATGTTCACGGGCATCTATTTCTCTAGGTTATGGAAGTTTTCTTTTACACTTTTGTTGAAGATATTTAATGGACTTAGTTGTAATAGTTGTCCCAGGTTCTTGTGGTTTTCATGGCACTGAGGGCAGAAGCAGTTTTTCACCATCAGGACCAGAGGATGAGAAGCATTCTCTGTGGTGGAGAAACATGGAAAAGGTTGACTTCACCTTGTCTTAGGCAATATGGAGCAAATAACTCTCCAGGTGTCCAGTTTAACCACAGTTTAGGCTGTGCCCCGACAGCAGGTTTAGGCCTTGGGCAATTATATCCACTGATTAGTGAACCATTGTCCAACTGGAGACCTTTGTCATTGTACCCACATGGTCTTGTATACTCATTCTTTGGGATGCCACTGTTAGGAATTTGGAGTCCTGTCTGTAGTTCTCAGTTTAGACATATTAAATGCCATTTTCAGAAGGGGTATGAGGTACTTGAAGACTAGTACCTATGAAGCATATCTGAGTTAAACGATCTTTGTATGTTTTTAGTTACCTATTCTAAACTGTATCTTGAAAACAAAACAAGATGATATATAAGGCTTAATCATGTACATCAGTTCATTGCATGACTTAAAATATATTTCTGAGCACATTAAATGGTTTGATAACCTATAAATCAATCATATATCAATATACATTTGTTAATTACAGTAGCTTTTATGAGATAAGGATTGCGGTTTTATCCCTGTTCAGTTTAGAACCTTAAAATGAATTGAAGCTTTCTAAGTACCAAAATAAAACAAAACTTTTTAAGGTGTAAACATAGTTCATAAAGAGACTTGAAACTTGTCTGACATTTATATAGTGCATCATTACAGAAGTTTCCCATATGACTTAAGTCTATAAAAATCTGTAGCTGTCCATCACCCTTCTGGTCTGCACCTTCACAGGTTTACGTGGCAGACTGGCAATCAGAGTGCCTGTCCACAGACCCCACAGCCTCAATGTCTCCCAGGAGGTCTGCCCTAACCAGGGACACAGGTGGACTGCTCTAATCAGGGATGACACCATCATTCTGACTTTAAAGCAGTAGCCTACAGGATAGACTTTTTTTTTAAAGCAAATTCACATCCAATAGAGGGATAACATAGAGAATTCAAGAAATTTGTCATTAAAAACAGTTAAAATGGTTAATATATATATGTATATATATATATATATATATATATATAGATATATATAGATATATATATATTTCTCCACAAAGGAAACTCAAGTAGCTGAGATATACTTAAAGAACTGTTCAGCATCCTTAATCACTGAGGAAATGAAAATCAAAATGACTTTGAGACTCCATCTTAACACCTATTAGAATGCCTAAAATCAATAGTGCAAATGACAGCTTATCCTGGCAAGGATGTGGAACATCCATTATTTCTGGAGAAAGTGAAGCTTATACTGCCAATATAGAAATGAGTAATAGTGGTTCCACAGAAAGATGGGAGTCTATCCACCTCAGGATCCAGCTATACCACTCTCAGGCTAACTCCCAAAGAATGCTTCATCCTAACACAGGAACATATTCACTGCTGCTCTACTCATTATAGCCAGAAAATGAAAACAACCTAGATGTTCCTCCACAGAAGAATGGATAAAGAAAATGACGTACATTTACACAAGGGAGTGATGCACAACGGTTAAAACAACTGACATCATGAAATCTGAGGCAAATGGATGGAACCAAAAAGAGTTATCCTGAGTGAAGAAATCGATATCAAAAAGATAAATCTGATATGGGTTTGCTGATATTTGGGTATTATCCATTAAGGAATTGATAACCAAGCTGTAATCCATAAACCCATATAGCTAAGGCACAAAGAAAGGGACTGGGGGCAGGGCACACAGATTTCCCTTGGAGAGGGAAACAGATTACAGTTTATAGGTGTAGTGGCACTGGTGGTTTGGGGGAAGAACAAGAACAGGATCAGTTGGAAGGCATAGAAGAGGGGTGATTGAGGAAGGGAATCAGGGGAGAGACAGCTAGAATTGAAGAACATTTAAGGGGTGGTGATGAAACCTAGTGAACTGGAAATTTCCTATTATATACGAGGACCATCCTAATGAAATATCCAAATAATGTGGGTGACAGAACCCTACCTTGCCATCTCTTGTCAGCAAAGAAGACTCCACTACTAGGACTAGATCTTATCCATTTGAGTTGTTGTTGGAAAAGGTCCAATGGAAACTTTCAAATATATATATTTATTAATGTGGATAAAACATTCACATAAATAAAATAAAAATAAATAATAAATGCATAACTTTTCCATTTTATAAGCATTACATATTTTAAATGTCTACATATTCATTAAAATTCTTAAATGTAAACTTTTATCAAAACTGAATTTCTGGTTACTTTAAATAGTATTGTATAATTGTATAAATTGCAAGATTTTTCTACAGCACTGGGAATTTAAATCCAAGAAACAATGATAGTCTGTAATTAATTGTATTTCTTTATAGTATCTGAATCTTTTCATTGCCCAATAATTCCTAAGATAATTACTCTGCTTTCATTTAATAGCCTCTGTCAATTTAAGCTCGCTTTCTCTCTCCCTTTCTCTTAATCTCTCTCTCTCTCTTAATCTCTCTCTCTTAATCTCTCTCTCTTAATCTCTCTCTCTCTCTCTCTCTCTCTCTCTCTCTCTCTCTCTCTCTCTCTCTCTGTCTGTCTCTGATGCGTTTAAAGCAGAGTTTGAATCTAAATAAAGTGCTTGGTTTTCCAATGATGTGAATGATTGCTATTA
Source organism: Apodemus agrarius (assembly GCA_964023405.1). Taxonomy (NCBI): domain Eukaryota; kingdom Metazoa; phylum Chordata; class Mammalia; order Rodentia; family Muridae; genus Apodemus; species Apodemus agrarius. The sequence continues at coordinate 32,634,026 of OZ030018.1, read as the reverse complement.
AATGCTACATATCTTTTATTGTACTATATCTTCATTACTAAACTGAAACTCAGGAAATTTTGTTGAGATTTCTGTACTTTTAAACAAATAATAATGGCAGAACAATGACCCAGTGTATAAATTTCCATGGCCTACAAAATGTTACTCAGGTCCTGCTTTAATTTGTCTATTGTAGATGATATAATCTAATGTCTCAGTTAACTGGGCTTGGGAAATGAGAAACACACATTATACTATCAAAAAACCAAAAAAAAATCTTATAAACAAATAGGTTATTTGATTTTTATCCACGATCATTCTTAGGAAACTTCTAGGCTCTAATATTCCTGAGTGATGATACAATCTGTTATCCAAAGTTGGCTTTTAGACCATAGTGGAATTTCTGCTAAGGAAGTGTCCAGAATGCATAATGACAGAGAGATCAATAATATGTTGAGGGAATGGGCTTTCAAGACATAGTATCTATCTGACTGCCTGACTTCTAGGAGCAGGATGGAGGGGAGAAAGTCAGACATTGAATTAAGTCAATCATGCCTACAAAGGGAAACCTCAATTTAACCCTAAAATTAAGCTAATGTGAGCTCACCCATTGGCAAATACATCAAAATGACAGGACAAAAAATATACCTGGAGTCCACGGGGAGAAATAAAAGCTTTCTTCTAAAGATCCACTGGGACCCTGTTCTATGAGTCTCTTTAACTGTGCCTGGCTTCTATGATTTTCATAAAATGTTTAGACGGCTGGAGACATAGCTTAATGGTAAATAAATAAATAAATAAATAAATAAATAAATTTTTTTTAAAAAGCACTTTCTCCACCAGTGTTAAAAACTGTTGAAATTCCCAGGAGCCCAGGATGTGGTGAAGTACAAATGTAAATCTAGAACTTCTATGGTGGAACAGAAAGTGAAGACAGGAAAGCCATTCGGAAATCCATGGACTCAGCTAAGCGGGATTATATGGCTATGTGGGAAAGTGACAGAAATTGCCTTAAAACAAGAGCAAAAGTGAGAACTGACTTCCAACTGTTGTCTTTTTACTTCAGTACATGCTCCATGGAATGTGCTCTCTCTCTCTCTCTCTCTCTCTCTCTCTCTCTCTCTCTCTCTCTCTCTCACACACACACACACACCCCTAAGCTAAACTAAACTGAACTGAACTAAACTAAACAAAACGAAACTAAATTAAACTAAACTAACATAGGTACACATGTTACTGTTCTGAATTCTGTGACTTTCCAAGCTTGAATATGTCTTGGCATTCTCTATTTTTTTAACTTCAGAAATGAAGACAAACCTAAGGCCATGAATTGTGCTGGCATCTGAAACAAGGTCAGTGTTAATTAGCACTGTTCTAATTCTGTGCCGCCAGTGTCAGAAGCGCTATTCAGATTTGCTGCATTCCCACCCATTTCTTCTCAAAGCTCTTTGCGTTGCCCTGCAAATCCTGTCTGGTAGGCTCTAAAACAGTTCTCAATCCATGGGTCTAAAACCCCACAGACCATCATGAAACAGATGCTTATACTACAATGTATAGCAAGAACAGAAATTCATTTATGAAGGAGCAACAAAATAATTCTATTGTTGGGGGATAATGTACCATGTGGGACTTCGTCCTAGTGATGAAACATTAGACAGGTTGAGAACCACGGCCCTGACATGACACCATTCTAAACATTTCGAAGCAGAGTAACTAGACTCTGCTTTCTGACCAGTGGGATAGCCTTCAGGATATAAGGCAAACACTGAGTAGGTCAGAGCAATCTTCAAAAGTGATGCAGGTCAAGAAAATAAACCAAGGGCTTCACAGTCCCTCAAGAATTTAGGCACTGACGAGAACTGTGAAGTTGAAAAGCATTCTTGACCTGTATACCCCAAAAGTAAGGCGGTGGAACTGAATGACCTTTGTCATCCCTTGACACCTTTGGTGGGCAGAATCTTTTCTTTTTTTCTTTTTTTTTTCTTTTTTTTTAATTTTTATTTTCTATATTCTATGTTTACATTCCAAAGGCTTTCCCCTTTCCCAGTTCCCCCCCCACCATATGTTCCATAATTCCTCTCCTCACCCAGCTATTCCCCAATCATTCCCACCCCCCCGCCACGATTTCTCTGTTCTGGGTCTACAATACTGGATCCAATCTTTACAGGCCCAGGGTCCTCTCCTTTCTTCTTCTTGGGAATCATTTGACTTGCTAATTGTGCCTTGAGTATTTAGGGCTTCTGGGCTCATTACTATCCACTTATCAGTGATTGCATTTCATGTGTATTCTTTTGTGATTGGGTTAACTCACTCAGGATGATATTTTCCAGGTCTAACCATTTACCTACAAATTTCATGAATTCATTATTTTTAATTGCTGAGTAGTACTCCATTGTATAAATATACCACATTTTCTGTATCCATTCCTCCTTTGAGGGATATTTGGGCTCCTTCCAATTTCTGGCTATTATAAACAAGGCTGCTATAAACATAGTGGAGCATGTGTCTTTATTGTATGCAGAGGAATCCTCTGGGTATATGCCCAGGAGTGGTAGGCTGGGGTCCTCTGGAAGTGGCATGCCCAATTTTCTGAGGAACCGCCAAACTGATTTCCAGAGCGGTTTTACCATTTTGCAATCCCACCAACAGTGGAGGAGTGTTCCTCTTTCTCCACATCCTCGCCAGCACTTGTTGTCTCTTGAGTTTTTAATCTTAGCCATTCTGACTGGTGTGAGGTGGAATCTCAGGATTGTTTTGATTTGCATTTCTTAGTGATGCAGGTCGAGAAAATAAACCGAGGGCTTCACAGTCCCTCAAGAATTTAGGCACTGACAAGAACTGTGAAGTTGAAAAGCATTCTTGACCTGTATACCCCAAAAGTAAGGCAGTGGAACTGAATGACCTTTGTCATCCCTTGACACACTTTGGTGGGCAGAATCTATTCATCTCAGTGAATATATACAATCTGAATGATCCTTATCCAATTATAGTAACTAAATAATCTACACGAACTAATGTGGATTCCCCCTAGAGATGAGGTATGGATGGTGATGAGATATCTAGTGTAGGACATAGGAACTAAAATCCTCTGTAAAATCAATGTGTTCTCTGTAAGTCTAGTCATCTTTTTGTACCGTGCATTCTGATTCTTAGTACTTTTATTTTTACTTTTTTCCTTGACAATGGTACCCCATAACCTCATCAATATATTTAATTGGTATCCTATTTTCTGTGAAAGGCAGGGAATTAAACATTTTATGTTGTCAGCATTTCATACTATCTCTGGAAGTTACCGTTTTTTAGGTTCTTTCCTGTTCCTTATAAGTGTTTAAAGATATTTGTGTATTCTGGCCTGTCCACTTCATGTAATTATCATACCATTTAAAAATACACCAACAGCCTTTGACAATGGAAAAGATGTTGATTTTGAGTGATGTTTATCTCAATATTAGCAGTTTGTCAACAATTTGTTCAAGAATCTACAAAGGATTTTCCATGCAAGAATTCGGCATATCACTGAAATAGACATACAAAAATAATCTCATTTTCATTATGGTATATATATCATTGTGATTAGGAAAACATTTGTGTGGAAACTTATTTGATCCTAGAGGTTGAGACCTGACAGTGGGTTTCATGAATATGCATGCAAAATGAATTAACATAGTTTTTGTGTTTTCACAATAACTATTTATCTCAGTGCTAAATCTTCAAATATTTCAGGGTCAAACAAACAATTGAATCTATCTCGCAGATGCTGATCTTTAATATTCTAATTTCTAATGCAGATGCAGCAACCAAACGTAGAAGCTGAAGAACAAGAAGAGAGTTTTCCGTCCAGCAGTTCATCAGCAGGCTGATTACACATCTCCACATCGAGCTGAGAGAATCACTCACTTTTGGTTTTGTTTTTAAAATAAAGAACATTTTTCCCTCCTCCTTTTTAAAGTCTCTATGTTATGGCATGATTATTATTGTGAAGTAAAAATTTAAAAAAAAATCCTCATTTTAAAAATTGGTGAGGAGAGAGAAGGGAAGACACAATCATTGATTTATAACAGCAGATTGTAGACTTGGAAAAAAAGAAGACAAACCAATCTCATTTCCCTTTATTCGCCATCAATGCAAAGTGCCTCCTTGCTAATGAGATTATAAGACAGATATTATGCTCGTCTAAAAGTGTGTTCTCACAGTAACATGGCCACTCCAATTCTGTACTCTTCTTGAATAAGCATTTATAAGACTATCTTCATCTTCTTGCTACAGATTTGATTTTTATGAGTACCAAATTTTCTTGGCATTGAACTTCTGTTACACTGCAACCATAACATAAAATTTATCACAGTATAACTCTTTTGTTAAGTGGAATCCTGAGTCTGCAAACTGATTTTTGATAGCCCACATGAGGAATGACAAAGTTTTTAGACAGATAAATGTTTTCTGGTATTAGTTGCTAGAAGCCATAACAGGGAACTTTGTTTTATAAATAAAAATTTAATGGCCAATAAAAGATCTATGGGAGAAAGGAAGGTAATTCCACTGTATGAGAAATTTGCATCCAATGTTACTCCATATTTTTGTTTATCACCAAAATGTTATTATTTCAAGTGAAATGTGAAAACTATGTGAAGTCTCATTTATTTCAAACTGTGTTACAACCATAGCAATAGATCATATTTACCTTCATTTATTTTAAAGTCACAGTTTTGTTACTAGGTAAAACTAATCCTTATTGGCCTCTATGTATCTCCCATTCCAAGACAGATTCTAGAATAATGTCAACTGATTTATTACAGAGTTTTGTTTTATTTGCTTGTTTATATATTTGCATGCATTACACAAAGCAACCTATTAGGTTTTTTTTTTAGTGCACATGTTCTAGGTATAGGAACAGAAAAAAAACTATAAAGGTCTTATTTTGTGCTGAGTCCTTTCATATTATCTTAGTAGGTTTCTCAGTTTTTGTTTCTCCAGATGCAAAGAAATTATGCCAAATATCTGCACCTGCCGTCACTTCTTTTGATTTTGTTTTGGTTTTCTTCTTTCTTTTCTTTTCCTCAGCATCTCTCTCACCAAGTTCCCTTTGCACAGCAAGACTAAAGAACAGGGATGAGTAACAGAGGGAAAATGAAAAAATTCAATATTCTCTGTTAAATGATAAAAGAGAGGTTCGTTTTCAATTCAAGTGTTTTCCCAGTAAACTTCATCAGTCACCTACAAGAAATATCTTCATCCTGCTACAACTATATATTCATTCAGATGTGGCTGAGGACGAGAGAAGAATGAACCCAGAGTTAAGTAATTCCTAACTATAAAGGGTGGAATTGGAAAAAGCATTCAAATGTGCAAAATCCTGTCATTTCATCAATCTATTTATGTGTAAATAGATAAATAAATAACCTTGTTTTTGGATTCAAACTTTGAATTTTATTTTTTATATACGAAATATTCTTTATTTTCATTTCAAATGATTTCCCCTTTTCTGGATTTCCCCTCTCCGAAAGTCCCATAAGCCCTCTTCCCTCCCCCTGTTCCCCAATCCACCCCTTCATGCTCCCCTGTCTTGGTATTCCCCTATACTGCTGCACTGAGCCTTTCCAGGACCAGGGGCCTCTCCTTCCTTCTTCTTGAGCAACATATGATATGTGAATTGTGTCCTGGGTAGTCCAAGCTTCTAGGCTAATAGCCACTTATCAGTGAGTGCATACCATGGGTATTCTTTTGAGACTGGGTTACCTCACTTAGGATGATGTTCTCCAGCTCCATCCATTTCTCTAAGAATTTCATGAATTCATTGTTTCTAATGACTGAATAGTACTCCATTGTGTATATATACCACATTTTCTGTATCCATTCCTCCAATGAGGGACATCTGGGTTCTTTCCAGCTTCTGGCTATTATAAATAGGGTTGCTATGAACATAGTGGAGCATGTGTCCTTATTACATGCTGGGGAATCCTAATAAATAATCTAATAATACTAAAAGTAGATCAGATCAACATCCCCTTGCTGGTTTGAATGATATTGAACTACAAAGTTTATTTAAGCAGGCTACCCCAAACATGTAAAATGTGCATGCTCATTTAAGCACCTGCAATATCACCATTCTAAACATCCATGTCTTCATTTTATATGGACCAATTAATGGTTAGATTCCACTGGAACCTAGATCGTAACATTAATCATTATCTCAAATATAATTTTTTTGCTAGGTCTATTGTATTTATATTCACCTGTTCTTCCTTCACGAAAACTGTATTTTTATTTTTTTTCTCTAGTGTTTAGGATTTAATCCAGGCACTAAGGCATGTGACTTGAGCATTGTACCTTCAAGCTACTGCAAATCTATTCCTAACCTAAGTAAGCTTATTGGGTAAATAATTTGCCTGACTGCCTCTTTTTTGGTATGCCAAACTACTATAGCAGTGAGCTGGCTTTATAGAGGCCTTCAAACACAGATAGGTTCTTATATTTACCATTTTTAAGGAGGCATAACTGATGCTACTCTTCTTTTTTCTTTTTATAGATAGGGTGTCTCTGTGTAACATCCTTGACTGTCTTAGCACCTGCATTGAAGACCAAGCTGGCCTTTAAGGCACAGAGTTCCTCTTGCCTCTGCCTCCTTTTGCTGAGCACAAAGGCTTGTGCCACAATGCCTAGCTCTACCATGGCATCATTCAGCTAGCACATCATTAAAAATACTTTATCTGCTTAATGATTCAAAAGCACTGGAAGGCTTAAACTATTATTGTTCTCTTATTTATTATTAAATTATTTTTTATTTACATTCCAAATGTTGATCCCTTCCCTGTCCCTCCTCCCCTTGGCTCCCGAGAGGTTGTTTCCCTACCCATCACCCTCACACACACACCCAAACCCACTCACTCGCCAGCCTCTCCATTCCTGGGGCATAAAGTCTCTTCAAGATTAGGCACATCTTCTCCCACTGAGGCCAGACAAGGCAGTTCTTTGCTACATATATGCTGGGAGTAATGGACCAGCTGATGTATATGCTCTTTGGTTGGTGACTTGGTCTCTGGAACCTCTGAGGGGTCTGAGTTAGTTGATATTCTTCTTCCCCTAAAGGCTTCCTGACCGTAGTCCAATGGTTAGCTGTAAGTATCTGCATTAGTCTCAGCCTGCTGCTGTTAGAGCCTCTCAGAGGAGAGCTATGCTAGGCTCCTGCCCACAAGCACAACTTTATATTAGTAGTAGTATCAATGTTATGTGCCTGAACATGGGATGGATCCCAAGTTGAGCTAGTCAATAGATGGATTTTCCTTCCGTTTCGGATCCATTTTTGTCCCTGCATTTCCTTTGGACAGGAATAATTCTGGGTCAAAAATTTTGAAGATGGGTGGGTATCCCCATCTCTTGATTAGGGTCCCTTTCTATCTGCTGGAGATGGTTTCTTCAGGTTCTACTGCTCCAATGTTGGGAATTTCTGCTAACGTTTTCCCCATTGAGTCTTAGGAGCCTCTCACAACCCAAGTCTGTGGAACTTTCTAGAGGCTTCCTCCTGCCCCTACCCCTTGAAGCTACATACTTCAATTCATTCTCCTGGAGAGAATCCCAGAGGGCTAAGAGAATGAATGGAGTCTTTTCTTAACATTTGAAAACTTTGAAATGTTAGGTAGTCAAAAGATCTGGAGCTAGAAAAGAATCTAAGTTCTTGCTAAGCAGCACATGCACTTTCATGTTCTTGGTTTTTGGAGGCTTCATCTTAAAAAAAATCTTAATTTCTATTTTATTGGTCAGTGCCAAAATGCAGTATACAGGACAAATCAGTTTATCAGTGAAACAAAGGGGATTAAAGATATGGTCTGGCAGGGAAACCTGATGCTGGATTTCACAGCTTTACGAGGCTCATAACATGTGATATTCTCCTAGAAATTTCTACAGTAGTAGAATAGTTACTTGAATAAAAACTTTGAACTCACATCAACATATATTAAAATAAGAATCACCATTTAATAGTATAGAATTTTATGCATGATCCGTTCATGCTATTGTTTAGATTTCAAAGAATTTGATTAGGTATCCTAAATATTTCTTACAAATATAGCAACTGGAAGCTAATAATAAATATTCATCTTAATCTATTAGATACTAGTTTAACATTGCTGTTTAATAGTGATTCCAAACTAATTATAACTTTAAATTACAAAATGTATCTTCTCTGTCTAATTCAAGGGCATATTTTACTTTACATTGCACTATGGATGGAGGATTTTGCAAGCACAAAACCAAAGCATTTCCACAGTAGATTTTCTGTATGATCAATGATATTGTTACAAAGCCCACAATTTAGTTTCAAATGTTTGCTTTCACATATGTTGAATAATATCACCCAGTGTGTTATGAAGTTTTAGGAGGCTTGATCATGTAAATTTTAACTGCTAATTTGTATGGGTACTAGGAAAATGGCTGGAAAGTTACATAGTGAGATTGTGAACAACATGGTGTTCTATTTCCTAAACTTACCCATTACAGTTTCTTACTGTGATATATTTTCATTAATAAATATAAACAGGTATTTATACTTATTTCTTTTTTAAATTTATTCTTTAATCTTTTCTTGCAGTCCAGCTTTACCCCCTCCTGGTCCACCCTCCAACTGTTCCACTTCCCATACCTCCTCCCCCCCCCTTGTCTCGAAGAGGATGCTCCCACACCCATCCCACCAGACCTCTGTACTCCCTGAGGTCCCAAGTCTCTCCAGCATTAGGTGCATCTTCTCTGACTGAGTCCAGACCTAACAGTTCTCTGTTGTATATGTGTTAGGGGCCTCATATTAGCTGGAGTATGCTGCCTGGTTGGTGGTTCAGTATCTGAAAGATCCCAGGGACCAGGTTAGTCCCAGCTGGTCTACCTATATGTTCTCTCTCCTCTTCCAGCTTTACCCTAATTCAACCAAAGTCATCACCAGTTTCTGCCCATTGGTTGGGTATAAATATCTTCATTTGACTCTTTCAGTTGCTTGTTGGGCAGTCATGATAGGCCGCTGAGGTGGTGGGACACATCATAACATCAGTAACAGTGTCAGGCCTTGGAGCCTCCCCCTGAGCTGGATCCCAATTTGGGCCAGTCACTGGACCTCCTTTTCCTCAAGCTCTTCTCCATTTTTGCTCCTGCAGTTCTGTCAGACAGGAACAACTCTTGAGTCAGAGCTTTTGACTGTTGGATGGCAACCCCATCCCTCTACTTGATGACCTCTTTCTATTGGAGGTGGGCTCTTTAAATTCCCTCTCCCTACTGTGGGGCATTTCATCTAATGTCCCCCACCTCTGAGTCTTGAGAGTCTCTCACCTCCCAGGTCTCTGGTATAGTCTAGATGATCCCCCCACCTCCTACCTCCCGAGGTTGCCTGTTTTAAATCTTTCTGCTGGTCCTCAGGGCTTGAGTCCTGTCCTCCTCCCCCCAATACCTGATCATGTTCCCCTATTCACCTCCATGTCAATTTTCCCAGCCAGGTCCCTCCCCCGTCCCCACTCCTGTGATTGTTTTCTTCTCCCTCCCAAGTGGGATGGGGGAATCCTCATTTGGGCCCTTCAGCTTGTTAGCTTCTTGAGTTCTTTGAATTGTATTCTGGGAATTCTGTACCTTTTTGGGTAATATCCACTTATTAGTGAGTACATACCATGCATACCCTTTTGTATCTGAGTTACCTCTTCCAGGATATTTTCTAGTTCCATCCATTTGCCTGCAAAGTTCATGATGTCCTCAAGATGTCTTAATAGCTGAGTAATATTCCATTGTGTAAATGAACCACATTTTCTGTATCCATTCTTTTGTTGTGGAACATCTTGGTTGTTTCCAGCTTCTGACTATCACAAGTCAGGCTGCTGTGAACATAGTGGAACACATGCCCCTGCTTTCTCAAGAGGGGCTGTCTTGTGATGAGGAGTAAATCGTGTAATCAGGTGATCTCACTGAGCATTCCCCTATTATGACTGGCCCAACAAAGATGAAAGCCAATGATTGGGCAGGGGAAGGAGGAGGTGGGTCAAGAGTCCTCAGAGGAGAAGGAAGAAAGAGAAGACTGGAGACGCAGAGGTAGAAGAAGGGGGAGAAAAACCACATGGCATAGAGAAGCCGCTAGTTGCAAGACATCTCATAGATGGGGAATAGATTAGTATAGTCAATCTTCCCAATCTAGGTGTATAATTTATACTAACTGGGTTGTGTGTTTTTACATGAACAGATTAGGATTGGAAACTTACTGCAACAGTGACTAATGTTAAAATTAAGGAATTGCACTATTTTAGATGTAACTAAAATTATATATAACACACACACACACACACACTTGAACACACAATCTTAAAGGAAGATAAAGGTTCCCCACAAGAACTATGACTGACTATGTCTCCATCACCCAGCATGAGAAACTCTATTTCAAGTTGTTGGGTCATGGTAGTCCAAGTGACTCCCTAAATAAAATTTAAATTTAAATTAAATTAAATTAATTGATAATGAATTATTGATAAATTTTCAGTGTAGACTTGGTTGTTTCTCAGGGGTTGAGGATGGACCCTTATTGCTGAAGACATGTTCTTTATCTACTTATCAGTTTGTGGTGGTTTGAATAAGGATGGCCCTCATAGACTCATGTGTTTGAATGCTTGGTCCATGGCAAGTAGTACTGTAAGGAGGTATGGCCTTGGTGAAAGGACATCGGGGCAAGCTTTGAGGTAACCTATGCTCAAGTTCCACTCAGTGTGGAACACATTCTTATTCTGCTGCCTACGGATAAATAAGTAAAACTCTAAGTTTCTTCTCCAGCCCTATGCCCGCCTGGATGCTGTTATGCTTCCCTCCATGATGATAATATACTAAACCTCTAAATCTGTAAGCCAGCCCTGATGAAATGTTTACTGTTATAAGAGTTGCCTTGGTCATGGTGTCTCTTCACACCAATGAAAACCCTAACTAATACAATAGTTACTAATACAATAGTACTAATACAATTGTGTACAATAAATAATTCTAGTTTTTTATCATTATAAATAGTGCCTCAACGAACCCACACTCGTATGCTTATAAAATGTTATTTATTTACTTTCTTCTAGCTTACCAAAATACTTTGAGAATATGAATATTTTAATAGAAGTCATAGAAATCAAAGGAAAAAGAATATTTCTCTTAAGAAATTGAACACATTATTAAAATTTAGATCCAGGTTTAAATTAAAAGCAAAAAATAAGTTGCCATAAATGAGAAGGAAAGAAAGGGAGAGAAATGCAGCATTAATTAAGATACTTTGCTGAAGGCTTGTTCCAGGCAATTTTATTTTTCAGAACCTACTTGAATTCAAAATCATGGACTAAGTAGGGTGTATTTATATATTTGTGTATTAATACATTATATATAGGTGTGTGAGCAAAAGTAATGAAGAAAATGATGTCATCAATTTAAGATGGAGTGAGGGGAAGGAGATACAGGAGAGGTTGGCAAGAAGAATAAGAAGTATGTAAATGATGTAATTACATTTTACTTAAATATTTACTTTTTAAAAATGAAAAAATGTGGGAGAGGAGCAAAATGAGGGGAAGAAGCCTAAAGAAGTTTTTCCCCTAACTCACCAGCAAATCAAAATAAAATTGATTGTTTAGGAAATCTCAACAAAATCTGTTTTACTTTTATCTGCAATGGTAATAGTGCATATGGAATGAGAAAACTAAAAATATACAGTATAACCTCTCCTTACTCATAAAACATTTCAGTCTTTTAAACAGACATTAGTAATGTTTCTAGAGAAGAGGGATTCTTGTTGCCAGTGGCTTTAATTAGTGTAAAATACTATCCATATAATACTCTCCAGCTGTAGGTCAAAAAATCATTTATTTCTCTGAACCGATAGAATATATCCTATTAATATTTTTAGACCAATTATTTTCATTTTTATTATACTTTTGAAAGTGAGTTTCAGCAGTTTTTAAGGGAGAGGTAAAATACCAACATTCATTATGATGTCAGTGCTGAGCTCTGAGGCACCCGCTCTAAGTAGCTTTTATTTACTTTGGTTTTTTTTTTAATTTATTTATTGGATATATTCTATATTTACATTTCATTTCCCTTTTTCTGGTTCCCCATCCCCCAAAGGTTCATTCTGTTTTTTTAATAGTCACATATCCAAACTTTATATGAAGTTTTACTATAGTTAATATTGTAAAGAAGAAGTCTGAGAAATGTCCTCCTCCTAAAAGACTTGTGTTGGTGTCTCTAAGGAATGGTTCATAGCTCAAAGCTCTCTCTGTTTACTGCATAAATCTGATTAGCAATTTGCTAGTTACAGAAGTGGTAATTTAGCAATGTTGACTTCACTGTAACCACTGGAGCCTCTTAATAGTTCAAGGGGAAACTGGTAATATTAAAATTATATCTGTCAATGATTGGATAGTATAAACTGTGTGCTTTGTAAATTGTTAACTGGGTTCATGCTGAGGTAGAAGTAACCTGGTATTCCACTGATTTCCATTGCCCACATCAAAGACTACGTCACTGCAACCCTTTTAACATGAAGAGCCCTTGAGTTAGGCATAAACACATATTAGGAAAGAAACAAAATATATATGTCTAACTTTCCCATTTTAGAAGCCCTATACTACTGCTGGTGGGGTTGCAAGCTGGTACTACCACTCTGGAAATCAGTCTGGTGGTTCCTCAGAAAACTGGGAATGATACTTCTGGAGGACGCCACTATACCACTCCTGGGAATATACCCAGAGGATTCCCCAGCATGTAATAAGGATACATGCTCCACTATGTTCATAGCAGCCCTATTTATAATAGCCAGAAGCTGGAAAGAACCCAGATGCCCCTCAACGGAGGAATGGATACAGAAAATGTGGTATATATATACACAATGGAGTACTATTCAGCCATTAGAAACAATGAATTCATGAAATTCTTAGAGAAATGGGTGGAGCTGGAGAACATCATCCTAAGTGAGGTAACCCAGTCTCAAAAGAACACTCATGATAAGTAGATATTAGCCTAGAAGCTTGGAACACCCAAGACACAATTCACATCTCAAATGATGCCCAAGAAGAAGGAAGGAGAGGCCCCTGGTCCTGGAAAGGCTCAGTGCAGCAGTGTAGGGGAATACCAGGACAGGGAATTGGGAAGGAGTGGATGGGGGAACATGGGGAGGGAAGAGAGCTTATGGGACTTTTGGGGAGGGGGGTCCAGGAAAGGGGAAATCATTTGAAATGTAAATAAAGAATATATTGAATAAAAATTGTAGAAGTCCTATACTACTTATGAGCATTATTCTGTATCAAATATCTGAAATTGAAAAAGTGGAGCGTTACCTCAGAATTTTCCTTTCAATTTGGATATTCATAAAAATATTTGCTGGAATACTAACTTTTATCTTAGTTTCTTTAACTTCAAGTTTATAGTGCGTAATGAGAAATCACTTTCGAGTTTAGTTTAAGAGAAACCACCCCAATGTAAGCTCCATGTCAGTCAAATTCAACAATTCTGAGGGTCACCTGCTGAGGCTTGTAAAATGCTGGTGCAATTATTAAACACTTAAGTCACACATTTCCATAGCCATTAATTTAGCCAGCTGTGTAGCTGTTTATCCTCCTGTACTGAATTCCTGAGAGAACAAGAGTATCCCTGTTGCCATCCCTTAAACTGCTGCCGGCCCATAGGGATTCAAAGCAATGAAGCGAGAAATTGAGTTGAGGTATGGCGAGCACTCCTGACAACCTCAGCAGTAAACTGTTTGGTGCTAATCATCAGACACATGGCCTTCGAGAATTTGGGGTCCTAACTGCTTATTTTGACGGCTCTGTTAACCTAAAAGTGTCTGTCAATCTCAGACTATGTCCATAAATTTGTGAAGTGAAAAAGTAGAAAAAAAGAACACCCAGCATTTAATTCTGCATGGTTCGTATTGTCTAGCATGCTGGCAAGGATTGAATTCTATTTCAGCAGCCTAGATAGAATTCAAGAAATACGGACATGCACAAGGGAAGTATTAACGTTAAGAACATTCTGTGATGGGTGATCAATATATGAACTGTAAAAAGCCTTGTGCGTCCACTATAAGGGAGAACTCTATATTTTGTATGTAATTATTCATTTGGCTTAGTTGAAAGTAAATACAAGATAATTTCTCTGGTGGTTTTTGACATGCAATAGAATATAAACAAGATTTCTTACCATGTTGAGCCTGTAGTTCAAACAGGTAATCAGACATGCCTAAAAATCAATAAATTCTGCATTAGGGAAAAATAATCAAAAGTAAATGTTGATGTGTAGTTATGAAAGACGATTTAGGTATCTTATGACTTGAAATAAACACATTCCTAAAAATATTGTAATTGTTATTTAAATTCAGAAGTTACATATCCTTTCCAAAATTTTAAAAGAATAAGATATTAAAAAAATCTGGATTTATTATTGTTTAAAAACAAGTTGTTTATTACCATAATTAGGAACACAACTAAAAACAAAATGACAAATCAAGTATGGGAATACAGGTGCATTTTCCCAGCATTTGGGTGGGTAAGACAGGAGATCCTTAATTTCTAGGTCAGCATGGCTACAAAGTACAACCCTATCTCTCACCCCTCTCTACATGCAAACAAGATAAAGGCAAATGGAAAATCGTTCCTGTACTCAAATATTTTCTTAGAATATGTTCAGAGTAAACTAAAATTTATTATAGATGGCACATAACTGACAACTTTAATAGGAATAATTTACATTTAGATTTTGGGTAGATGTTTGCACAGTGGTTATCAGGAGGCATGCGTTCACTTTGTATTTCACATGTAAAAAAAGGAGTAAAAAGAAAGGGAAAATTGTGATATTTGTGGCTATAATTCTGTCATCTAAGCACATGGATACCTGCCAATTCTTATTAGGATCTTGACATTTTATTACTATAAAGTTATCATGAAGTCTTCTAATGTAGGATAGATGTGCATTCTTGAAGCTGAGCCTTTTATTGTGAGCATCCATTACATGTTTGGCCCTTTGCTCCTTTTAACAGCAAAACTTTCAGTCAACGAAATCAGTTGTTGGTGAGAATACAAATTATAGATTAGGCCCTGAGAGGTTAACAGTTTCCTATTTGTGATACAATTGAAAAGCCAGAGAAAACAAAGAGGATAAATGTGTGTAAAACTCTTTCATATTAACTTCTACACCAGGTAACTCTGACATGTCAAGCTCTTTCTATTTAGACATTACTCAATAGAAGTGCAATAGATTCTTATTACCACAATGTACTTCCCCTGTTGTTCAACAGAACCTGTTAACCTTTCAATTGGTACAAAATTAAGTGCTTAGCCTAGAAACCTATAACTAGAAAAGAAAAAGAAAAACTGTTATTTGCTGTAGCAAGATTCATCTAAAGGCTGAAAATGCCCAGTCATTATTCTCAGACATACGAGGGGATAAGATATGGAAAATGTCACTATGATATTTTGCCCGTGTTTCAGATGGTTGGAAAACCACTAATTTAGTCGTAATCTAATATATAATAAATACTTTGAACACACAATAATGGATTTATAACCAGATACTATTTTCCAAAAAAAAGTCACTGATATAATTCCTAGGGGAGAAATGCCAATTTTCAACCATTTGTCCTAATGTCAAACTTGAATACCACAAATTAATACATCCAAGTACAATGAAATACAATTACTCTTTTTTACATGTTAATGTTGCAGAAATATTAAAAAAGGTACGGCAAATTCCTGTGCTTGTCCTGCTACCCTCTGCCCCGGAGCGTTCCCGCCACCTCTGCCCCTAGACTAGCCCCAGCGGGAACCAATAATGATCTTCCCAGCTCCAGTTTGCTTGCTTCATAGCCCCCTGGACCTTCTCAGTCCTAAACCACTGCGGTCGGCCGCCCCACATCCCAGTAACCCAGTGAAACAAAACTCTAGAAGCTTATCGTTAAAACAGTCAGATTTATATATCAATAAATTCTCAATTCCCAGGCTGGCCACACAATAATTTCTGGGCCAATTGATAACGATACAAGCTGCCCACCTAGATTAGACAAGCTACCCCAATTATTCTATCTCTACATGATAACATATCTACCGGTTGCTATTTAAAGCCACACTGGTTCTGAATCATCCTGTCTGTCTCCATCTTACTTCCATCCCTTGTGAAGCTCTCTGTCCCTGCCACTCTTAGCCCTGCCTCCCCTTTTCCTGTATAATCACAGGCCTCCTGCTGCACTAATAATCAATTTGTGCAAGATTTGTCAGGGAAAATCCTGCCACATGTTAAAGAAATGGTCCTCAACTTTTATAAGGCAGTGACCATTTAAAATAGTTCGTTGTGTTGTGGTGATCCCCAATCATAAAATTGCTACTTCATAATAATAATTTTGCTACTTTTATGATTCATAATGTAAATATTTTAGAGATAGAGGCTTGCCAAAAGGACTGTGACCTGCAGGTTGAGAAACACTGTTTTAAAATAAAAGAGACACAAACCAAACCCAACCCAACCAAACCAAATCCAGTTCCAGAAAGTAATAGCAAAGTGTACATATTTCCAAAGTAGGAGAATGTTACCCATAAGTCCATGGTTCAAAGATTAGAAAGCAACAATTTTTATAAATTTTATAAAGTGGTAAGAAGGAGCCGTGATGCAGTTTGACTGGATAAATCTGGTCCAGTGAGGTTACAGAGGGAAGTGGGGAGGGAGTTATGAGTGTGAAGAGGTCTGAGGACATTTTTCCAGAAAAAGTACTCTGTTTCAGATGTGGAGGTTTGCACGAGTATCCATTTCTTGAGTGACTTCATTGTGAATGAGGTGGTAGATAGGGGTCGGTTGATCTCAGTGACTTCCATGAGTATAGAGTGCTTGAGTGTTATGCTGGGCAGTTTTTATTTGCTAAACTGTGTTTACATTTCAGTACGAGGATATCCTGATAAATTTTAATTTAGAAGGGGAGTTGAGTTATATACAAAGAGACTATTTCCAGAGCGTATAATAAATAGTGTGATTGTTGGAAGACAACACAACTTGAAACATCTATCTTCAGGATCTTTTGTTGCTGGAAGCTGAAAATAGGAAATATATTTTCTTTTCTTTTTTTTTATTTTCTATATTCTATGTTTACATTCCAAAGGCTTTCCCCTTTCCCAGTTCCCCCCTCCCTATGTCCCATAGTTCCTCTCCCCCCCAACTATTCCCCAATCATTCCCCCTCCCCCCACAGTTTCTCTACAAAACTGGATCCAATCTTTCCAGGCCCAGGGTCCTCTCCTTTCTTCTTGGGAATCATTTGACTTGCTAATTTAATTGTGCCTTGAGTATTTAGGGCTTCTGGGCTCATTAATATCCACTTATCAGTGATTGCATTTCATGTGTATTCTTTTGTGATTGGGTTAGCTCACTCAGGATGATATTTTCCAGGTCTAACCATTTACCTACAGATTGCATGAATTCATTATTTTTAATTGCTGAGTAGTATTCCATTGTATAAATATACCACATTTTCTGTATCCATTCCTCCTTTGAGGGATATTTGGGCTCCTTCCAATTTCTGGCTATTATAAACAAGGCTGCTATAAACATAGTGGAGCATGTGTCTTTATTGTATGCAGGGGAATCCTCTGGGTATATGCCCAGGAGTGGTATGCCAGGGTCCTCTGGAAGTGACATGCCCAATTTTCTGAGGAACTGCCACACTGATTTCCAGAGCAGTTTTACCATTTTGCAATCCCACCAACAGTGGAGGAGTGTTCCTTTCTCCACATCCTCGCCAGCATTTGTCATCTCTTGAGTTTTTAATCTTAGCCATTCTGACTGGTGTGAGGTGGAATCTCAGGGTTGTTTTGATTTGCATTTCTCTGATGACTAACGATGTTGAACATCTCTTAAGGTGTTTCTCGGCCATCCGAATTTCTTCTGGTGAAAATTCTTTGTTTAGCTCTGTGCCCCATTTTTTGATAGGGTTATTGGTTCTTTGGGGTCTAACTTCTTGAGTTCTTTGTATATATTGGATATTAGCCCTCTGTCGGATGTGGGGTTGGTGAAGATCTTTTCCCACTTTGTTGGTTGTCGTTTTGTCCTTCTGACAGTGTCCTTTGCCTTGCAGAAACTTTGTAATTTTATGAGGTCCCATTTGTCAATTCTTGATCTTAGAGCATAAGCTATTGGTGTTCTGTTCAGGAACTTTCCCCCTGTGCCCATGTCCTCCAGGGTCTTCCCAAGTTTCTTTCCTAATAGTTTCAGTGTGTCTGGTTTTATGTGGAGGTCCTTGATCCACTTGGAGTTGATCTTAGTGCAAGGAGATAAGAGTGGGTCAAGTCGCATTCTTCTGCATGTTGACCTCCAGTTGAACCAGCACCATTTGTTGAAAAGACTATCTTTTTTCCACTGGATGGTTGTGGCTCCTTTATCAAAGATCAAGTGACCATAAGTCTGTGGGTTAATTTCTGGGTCTTCAATCCTATTCCATTGATCCACTTGCCTGTTGCTGTACCAATACCATGCAGTTTTTAACACAATTGCTCTGTAGTACTGTTTAAGGTCAGGGATATTGATTTCCCCAGAAGTCCTTTTATTGTTGAGAATCGTTTTAGCTATCCTGGGTTTTTTGTTGCTCCAGATGAATTTGAGAATTGCTCTTTCTAGATCTATAAAGAATTGAGTTGGGATTTTGATGGGGATCGCATTGAATCTGTATATTGCTTTTGGTAAGATGGCCATTTTTACTATATTGATCCTGCCAATCCAGGAGCAAGAAATATTTTTCCATCTTCTGAGGTCTTCTTCGATTTCTTTCTTCAAGGACTTGAAGTTCCTGTCATACAGATCTTTTGCTTGTTTGGTTTAGAGGTACTTTATGTTGTTTGTGGCTATTGTGAAGGGTGTTATTTCCCTAACTTCTTTCTCAGCCTGCTTGTCCTTTGAGTACAAGAAGGCTACTGATTTGCTTGAGTTAATTTTATAACCAGCCACTTTGCTGAAGTTGTTTATCAGCTGTAGAAGTTCTCTGGTTGAGCTTTTTGGGTCACTTAAGTAAACTATCATATCATCTGCAAATAATGATAGTTTGACTTTTTCTTCCCAAGGTTTTCTATCTCCAATGTTGTCTCCCTCTGCGATTTCTTAGTTGTTTCTACTTCTGTTTTTAGTACCTGGATGGATATGCTCAGATCTTTCGCTTGCTTGATTGTGTTTTCATGTATTTCTTTAATAGATTTTTGCGTTTTCTCTTTCATAGCTTCTACTTGTTGGCCCACGTTCTTCTGTATTTCTTTAAGTGATTTTTGTCTTTCTTCCTTATTGTCTTCTTCTTTTTGATCCATCTTTTCCTGCATTTCTTGAAGTAATTTTTGTATTTGCCTTGTAAAGGCTTCTAACTTTTGATCCATTTTCTCCTCTATTTCTTTACGAGATTTTTCTATGTGTTCAGCTACCAGCATCCTGACCAGTGATTTTATATCCAAGTCTTGTTTTTCTGGTGTTTTGGGGTATCCAGGGCTTCCTGTTGTTGGTGAACTGGGTTCAGATGCTGTCATTTGCCTTGATTTCTGTTAGTGACATTCCTTCGTTTACCTTTTGCCATCTGGTTATTTCTGGTGTTAGTTGACCTTGTTGTCACTGGCTGGTGTTTGAATCTCCTGTGAGGCTGGGCTTACCTGTTGTTTCTCTACTGGTGGTTATGCGTGATTGCTGCTCAATGGGATCAAGAGCTGGCTGCCACCCGCTGCCTTTGTGCACAGCCTGAGGTCTCCGGGAAGTGTGGGAGAGTGCAGCAGAGCCTCGGCAGGCGCTGCTGGGCCTGCCTAGTAGCGAGAGCCTAGCAGATCCCCCCACGTGGTAGCTCCTGATGGAATCTGTCTACCTGTGCCTTTCCAGCTGTGTTCTGGTTGCAATATGGAGGCCTGCCGCTATCGCTGGTCTGGGGTCCTGGGGAGCTGGGTGGCTCCGGCTGCCTTGGTGCAAGGCCTAAGCTCGCAGGGATGTGCAGCAGAGCCTAGGCGCCTGGGCCCGCCTGGGGGCGAGAGCTTAGCAGATCCCCCTGCTCTAGCCCCAGAAGGACTCTCTACCTGCACCTTTCCAGCTGTGTCCTGGTTGCAATATGGAGGCCTGCCGCTATCCGGAATATATTTTCTTTTCTTTTTCCTTTTTTATTTTCTATATTCTTTGTTTACATTCTGAAGGCTTTCCCCTTTCCCAGTTCCCCTCTCACCATATGTCCCATTTGTCCTCTTCCACCCCACCCGACCCCCCTGCCTATTCCCCAATCACCACCCTACCATTTCTCTGCTCTATTCTGGTACTCTCCTACACAACTGGATCCAGTCCTTTCAGGACCAGGGTCCTCTCCTTCCTTCTTCTTGGGAATCTTTTGACTTGCTAATTGTGCCTTGAGTATTCAGAGCTTCTGGGCTCATTAATATCCACTTATCAGTGATTGCATTTCATGTGTATTCTTTTGTGATTGGGTTAACTCACTTAGGATGATATTTTCCAGATCTAACCATTTGCCTACAAATTGCATGAATTCATTATTTTTAATTGCTGAGTAGTATTCCATTGTATAAATATACCACATTTTCTGTATCCATTACTCCTTTGAGGGACATCTGGGTTCCTTCCAGCTTCTGGCTATTATAAATAAGGCTGCTATGAACATAGTGGAGCATGTATCTTAATTGCATGCAGGGGAATCCTCTGGGTATATGCCCAGGAGTGGTATGATAGGGTCCTCTGGAAGTGTCATGCCCAGGAAATATATTTTCATATAAAATGAGCTTTATTTCTCCTCCTTGCTTTGTAAAATAAATAACCATATTTGGATCATCACAGATTACATCATATACAAATAGCCAATTTTTCAGTAAAAACCCTGTAAATGAAAGAGGTATAGTACCCTCTTTCTTTTTCTACAGTTAGTAAAATGTGTCCCTACTGCTTAGGGATCATCACCAAAGACAAGTCATAAGGACTGTAAGAACCAGAGGTGGAAAGTGTTGGTATCAGGACCTCTGAAACCTGTGGCATCACATAGGAGACAGCATGACATGCACACCTGTTGCCAAGGCAACAGATACCACATTCCCAGAATCCACTTGGCTCACCTCCCACCATTACCTATGGCTACAAGTCACCATCCCTATATAAAGAATGCCCCTCTGATCTCTTTCTCTCTCTTCTCCCTCTTCTCTTTCCACTGCCACCTTGCCCTTTTCTCTCTCAGTAAACCTCCTGTGGAACTGTTTGGCCTGGGCTGGTCTTGGTCCCACCATCAAGAGTATTTGGGACAAAACTATTAGACTGGTTGAGTTTAAGAGAAAGGCAAGGAAGACCAAAAGACTGCCTGTGAAGCTGTCATCATAGTTTTGAAGATGGTCGAGTGATATTTGAGATGGACTGTGAAGAATCTGGTACCTTATGTAAGGAATGTTCTCAATGAAATACCACTCAGCAGATGGATGTCAAAATCAAACTGGTAACAATTAAGTGAATTGATCCTTGGAAAAACAATGGAATTCTGATGCAACAGAGGAATGCTGAGGCAAGGATTAAGAATACAAAAAATTCTCACAGGAAATTAGAGAAGTCTTTGTTTCATTGCATATTGTGTGACTAATATATGTTTTAAAGTTTTTCTTTAAAAATTTTCATACTATATATCTTGATCATGTTCTAGGACTGAAACCCTCCTATACACACCCTACTTTCCTATCCATTCAAAACATATCCATTCAAAACATCTCTCTCCCTCTCTCTCTCTCTCTCTCTCTCTCTCTCTCTCTCTCTCTCTCCCCCCGTCTCCCTCTCCCTCTCCCTCTCCCTCTCCCTCTCCCTCTCTCAGAAAAATAAAAAAACATATTTTCTTGGGGTTAGCCTTAGCCACCACCTTCAGCTCTTCAGTATGATATTTCTACAATCTTTTCCATTCATAGCACTGAATAAAGGAGTTTGAGAAAGACATCCAATTTAGGGATGAGTACCTCAAGTTTTCTAACTCTATGCATTGTTCAGTTGTGTATATTTATGTTAATTAACACCTACTAAGAGAAGAGACATCTGTGGTGATGACTGAATAATTATTTGCTCTTTGGGTACAGCAATATGTTACTGGGATAATTTTATTGCTATGCCTCTTTAGCAGAACAAGCGTACTAAGCTCTGCCCTATGTTCATGACTTATCTAATCTCAGTTTCTTGAACCTTAAGTGTCTCAAATTTAATTGTTAAAAGGGTAATTGGTTATTACCATAACATGTATGCCACTTGCAGGAATGTTCTGCAGTAGGCTTCAAGGTTTGCAACTCAGTGATATTGATCTCCTTTGCTAGTGTGCAGAGTATATTCCGGTACTACATGTTAGTCAGTGTGGGTGAAGCTTCTCGTTGATCACCAGCTCAATTTCCTATATCACCTGACATAAGTAAAGTTTTCCTTATTATGCCGTGGAAAGTAGCCAGTAACCTTGGCAATAAATTGTTTTGCTATTAAGTGGACTAGAAACAGTCATGCCAAATAAGGTAGCCCAGACCTAAAAGAGACATATATTGTATGTTTTCTCTTATGTCTGGATGCTAGATTTTAAGCTTTAAATATGCGTGTTTCAATCTGAATAGTGACAAAGCTTAGATAGCTATCAAGGTGCTAGGAAGTAGAAAGAGATCTGCCAAGGTAGGGGGGATGCAATATGGTATGATATAATATAGAATAGTATAGTACAGTACAGTATAGTATGTAGTGCTAGTAAGGGATAAAGGCAAAACTAGAACAGTGAGATTAAACGATCATGGAGATGGGATGGCAAAGTAAATGAGGACAGATGAGGAGTGACAATTACTACTAACAACCTTTGAAAGCCTTGTCAAAACTATAGAAACTTAAAATGTAAAGCTTCCTAAAATGTATACGTATATAGGAGAAATTTAAATAAAGTCATATAATGGGAGAGACACTGTCACCATTTGATATCTCAAATAAACCCTCCTGTGTCAGACAGAGGATATACCTTGCTGAGTGGTTACCCAAAGGGGTCCTACAGACACCCCTGGATAGCACAGGCTATTGTCAAAACTATTGGTATAATTTACATTTCTAACAGTTCCTCCCATGTATTGCAGGGATAGGTAAAGAAAATTCTAGAGACTGGGTTTATTTAAATTACAGAAATCTATTTTTCCATGTAGGCTAAAAATCTAAATTGAAGTTTTCAGCAGGGTTAGCTTTATCTGGTTTCTGAGCCAGATTGTTACCTCCTAGTTATAAGACAACATGGTATGTTATCTATCTATCTATCTATCTATCTATCTATCTATCTATCTATCTACCTACCTATCTATCTACCTATCTACCTATATATCTACCTATCTATTCATTTGTCTGATATTTCTAATCAACTTCATATAAAGATGCAATGCTTGCATCACTTTTGTTTAGGAATGAAACTAATAGCTGAACTCTCACTAAGCCAGGCCCTTAAAGGTATATATAAACAGAGTAACAGTACGAAATAACAGGAGTTAAGTCTTCAACGTCTGGATTTGACAGGCTACAATTCAACACAAAGATCTATGTTATACAGATGCTGCCTCTCTTGTACTACATATTGAAAATCTTCAATGTATATTTCTAAAGTAAAGCTAAAATTTTGCTATGAATTAATGAGAATGCTTAGGATAATTAATGAACAATATCAGTGAAGAAAAGTCAAGATGAGTTTTGGCTGTAAATGTCCCCAAGGTGAGGGGGTGAGTTGGCATCAGAAAACCTGCAATTTCTCCCACTTTTCACAGACTTTGAATTAATGGAGTGAGTACCCCCTAGAAGCACTGTTTACTGGGAACTAGGCATTTTAAAATAATGTCATCTTTGGTGGACAGTTTCTTCATCTAGCAGTATTCTGTAGTCTAAAAGAAATTTATGATTTTTGGATAGTAAACTTTCTAGGATTATGTAGGGTTTGATTAGAAGGATTATAATTATTAAAGTTATTTATTCCATGGAGTAGTTCAGGATAATTGGGCAGGAGCTTCAAGTACCTTTGTTACTTACTAATATAATCCATTTTTAAATTATTTTTTAAGCTGGTCATGCTTTGAAGTTGTGAGTCATAAAGAATTATCAGTGAGCCGGGGGCAGTGGTGGTGCATGCCTTTAATCCCAGCACTTGGGAGGCAGAGGCAGGCAGATTTCTGAGTTCAAGGCCAGCATGGTCTACAGAGTGAGTCCCAGGACAGCCAGGACTATAATGAGAAACCCTGTCTCGACACCCCCCCCAAAAAAAGAATTATCAGTGAATGCAATGCAGGAGTTCTCATTTCAACACTCTTCCGTGTTGTACTCTGTGTGTAGGGTCCTAGTCTTATAAATGCCCATCAAATTAGTATAAACAGAACTACTGGTCTCTTGTTTTTCTAGGTGGTTAAAGAAGAATGAGGAGTGATTTCTTTGTCAGTTTATATATTATGTTTCTTTTAATCCAACATGTATTCCTAGAGTAGAATTCCCTGGATACTTAGCTCCTGATTTCCCTAATGGCTATAATACATATTAATATACCTGAATATAAGTCAGAGCTTGGAACACAGTTCTTGATCAATGAGCCCTGAGAAGAGATAGGCATTTCATAGGATAGATTTATGAAACTTGTAAATCTTAAGAAATAGTCAGAATTAATTTACTCTCTGAAATGTTTGGAATTGCATGAATGTATACATGGACATGTGTGTATGTTTGTCCACACAAGACTTGGAAGAAAGAAACTAGATACTACCCAGATCAGAAATTTGAGACATACTATAAGCTTTTCCTTCGTTTTCAAGTCCATAGCCAAGAATCACCCAAAGCCAAAATTCAAACTTCTAGTTAATTTTTGTCCTATCATTATTTGTCCTGTCAGCAATGTTTGTTTCAGACATATCTTTGTTCTTTTAATTATAGGCCCACACACAATCACCAACTCGGCCTATTATTACATAATAAGCAAGTTACTTATTATGTAATCTTTGAAGAAAAATTTGCAAATTCCCTAGAAAGTTAAAGTTATTAACTTATTTTTTTAAATTTTTATCTTTGTTTCTTTTCCAAAAGAGAGTTTGTCTCCTATTACCTACACACTGAAAGTACAACTAATTATCTTTGGCCTAGTATTTGTAGGTGCCACTTTTCTTAGATATTAAAAATTTTGCCCCTCTCTTCATCATACATTTTAAAAATTTTAAATAATTTTAGTATCTGAGGACTCATTAGTCTTTCCCAGATGCGCCGATTTATCAGTTTTTAAAATGTGTTTCATTATTTAACCAGTGTGAAAAAAATTACTAATTGAATTTCAGTAATTATCTCAGTTACTGAGTCATTTCTAAAGTTTTCTTGTATTCCAATTGTATTGATTACATTTTTGTTGGTGGTGCTGTGATTAAATTCCCTGGTAGCACCAACTTAAAGGACGAAGGACTCATTTAGGCTTGGAGAGGTCAAGAAAAGAGTCCTTTATGGCATGGGAAATACTGCTGCCTGGACTTAAGGTGGGTGGTTACACTGCACCTGCCACAGATAATTATAATGTATATTAGTTATATTGAATTAGAGTCTAATCCTATGACACAATTAATTTAATATTTTAGTGTTCTATCCTTATTTTAATTTTCAAAATTATACATTTTACTTATGAGAGTATAATATTATTACATCATTTCCCCTTTCCTTTTCTATTTCCAAATCCTCCTTACTCTCTCTCAAATTCATTCTCCCCTTTTTCATTAACTCTTGGTACATACATATTAAGTATAGTCTGTTTACTCTGTATAAAGCTACTTGTATATATGTTTTCAGGGATGATCATTTGGAGTTATACAACCAAGTGGTGATTTCTTCCCTGGAGAAGAATATTTCTCCTATTCTCACTATTCCTTGGTTGCTTATGCTTCTTTATTTAGAGTTGAGGTTTTGTAGTCTTTCCCCATCTACAGCTATGTGTCTATAATTGTTTTCTGTGGTAGCCTGAATAAGTGACCCATATAGATTCATATATTTTAATGCTTGATCATCAGGGAGTGGCATTCATTGAAAGGGATTAGAAGATGTGACCTTTTTTTTGGAAAAAGTGTGTCCCTAAATTTGGCTTTGAGTTTTGAACACCTAAGCCAGATTCAGTGCCTCTTTCTTCTTACTACCTGCAGATCTGGATGTAGAACTCTCAGCTGCTTCTCCAGCACCATGTCTACCTGCATGCTGCCATGATCCTTGCCAGGATTACAATGGATTAAAACTCTGAACCTGTAAATAGGCCCCAATGAAATGTTTTCCTTTATAAGACTACCATGGCCATTGTGTCTTTGCACAAAACACTAATTAAGATATTGTCTTCCTTGTTTATATTAGGCAGTCATGCTGATGAAACTTTAAGACCATTGTTTCTAGCATTACTAGCAGACACAGTCTCACAATAGCTCACAGATTCTTTGACCTTCAAAATGTTTCTACCCCCTCCTTCATAATGTTTACGAAGCTATACGCGCAGAAGTTGTGGTGTAGATGTTTAGATTAGAACTGGGCTCCACATTCTGCATTTTTATTGTGGTTTTCAGTGATGCTTGCTGTCAGTTGTAAAGGGAAATTTCCATATGGAACAAGGAGGAATATACCTATCTGTGGTTATACTGGCAAATATTTAGATTATAGTTAGGGATCATGCTGGTTTAGTTTAGAGGTCACTGTACATTTTTTTTCTAAGATGAATGACTTCACTTGCCCTGTGTAGTTTCTAGGTTTCTAGTATCAGGCATGTTTGTCTGTTTGTTAACTGGTCTTAGCTCCAAATAGGCAGCCACTGCTCACCACAAAGGTATGCACTCCACCAAGGTACCCTTGACTCCATTGTGCTGTGCTGGCCATTACTATAATTCCTAGGTGTCAAAGCTGGGTAGGACTTTTGGTAGCTTTCTTCCTTTAGAAACTTGCAGGGTTTCCTCTGACATCATGAAAGCTAGTCTTCAGGGAGGAAGCTTTCATGGTAGATTTATCTCACGGGCCTCTGAGCCGTGCATTTTTAAATTCATGGTGTCAGAAATTGAAACATGCATCTAACATGTTTTATTGAAACCTCCATAAATCCCTCCCCTCCCTCTTCTCCCCTGTCCTTCCCACCACTTTCCATCCCAAGTTAATTATGTCCCTGTGGTCTTTGCCTTTTGTCAACTTTTATTCATAATGTAATGTAACCATGTTTTCAAAGGATACCAAGGATATGAAATGTCCCGAGTGAAGAGGTAAAGGGCTAGGTAATGCAGACTGATTTCTATCTAGTACATTGAGAACTGAAGGGAAATGTATTTTTAAAACTTTCCTCAAATTTAGAAAAACAAAACTTGAACCTGGAGGAATGCAGGCATGGGTTTGGGTAGGAAGCACACATGTTCCCCGATTCTGAGCCAGCTCTGAGTCTGGATGGCTGTGCAGGCAGTGTCTGTGTTTCTTCTTTGTTTATTCAGAATCTCTCTGCATCCTTTGAAATGAAAGGAAAAAAGTAACACAATATGTCCAACTCTACAATTTTGTTTTATGCATTTGAGCTTATTCTCAAAATTTTTTTTAAATATAAGCTGGTTCTACATTCAGGTTATTTTTTCATTAGCTGTATTACTGGAAGCAAATCTGTAAGATGCTAATGCAAAGTTTAACACCATTACGTTGTTTTGTTCTGGAATATTCATTTTGATGAAATTACTTCCTTTATGATTTTCTATTATGACATTCTGAAGAACACTAGGAAAGGAAGTCACCTTATGCGAGGTTTTAGTTCAATAAACTTTTAAAGCTTATTGTTTATATGTAAGCTGTTTCAAAAATCCTCATTGAAATGGATTAGAATTTGTTTGATGGACCTATATTTTGAAAAACATATATATATATATATATATGTATATATATATATATATTAAGCAGATTAATGGAGAATAAAATTGTTACTCTATAAACAAAAAGCAAGATGACACATAGGTACAAGTCTACAAGGTTAGTCATTCAAGCTGAAAAACAAAGAGAAAAGAATAAAACTATCTCATGCGACATATTCAAGTTTATGGAGTTAGTCTTATTTTTCCATTAACAGTCTGAAGCCTAATTTTTTTTGGAAGAGCATAAGAAACAATTGCATATTGTGTTCCCATATTTAAAACAAGAGGGCCGAGGGTATCTCAGTAGGTAAAGTACTTACCGCAGGAGTGTGAAGGTTTAAGTTTAGACTCCCAACGTCCTTGTAAAATCCAAGTAGTGTGTATCCTATCTATAAAGAACCCTATCTGTGGTGAGCTATAAAGCCTAGAAGACCCAGGGCTTGCTAGCTAGCCAGGGGATCCACAAGGCCAGTTCTAGGTTCAGTGGGAGAGCCGAAAGTGGGGAGAGATCAGGGAGGAGATGAGTAAGGGGAAACAATGACCAGAGTATATTTTATGAAAAATCTATTTTTTTAAATTTTGGGAAAAGCTGGTGAGTGATAGAAGACACCAGACATTGCCTTCTGATTTCCACATGCACATAAACAGAGGTGAGCACATGTGCACATGTGCACACACACACACACACACACATACACACACACACTAAATGTAAATTCGCAGTCTAGATTAGCTCATTAAGTGGATCAGTCATCATTATTACTTAGCAAACCTTGTAAGTGTTATCTCAAAATTGAAAGTCAAAACTTCTGAATCTGTTTCCTGTACTGGCTAGGTTTGTGTGTCAACTTGACACAGGCTGGAGTTATCACAGGGAAAGGAGCTTCAGGTGAGGAAATGCCTCCATGAGATCCAGCTGTGGGACATTTTCTCAATTAGTGATCAAGTGGGCAGAACCCCTTGTGGATGTTATCATCTCTGGGCTGGTACTCTTGGGTTCTATAAGAGAGCAAGCTGAGCAAGTCAGGGAAAACAAGCCAGTAAGAAACTTTACTCCATGACTTCTGCATTAGCTCCTGCTTTCCTGACCTGTTCAGTTCCAGTCCTGACTTCCTTTGGTGATGAACAGTAGTGTGGAAGTGTAAGCTGAATAAACCCTTTCCTCCCCAACTTGCTCTTTCTTGGTCATGATATTTGTGTAGGAATAGAAACCCTAAGACATTTCCCATACTTATTATTTTATGAATATTTCAAATAAACATTGATTTCTTTTTGCTATGATGAAGGGCATATTATGCAAAATGCTTCAAAAATTCAGGATCCCAAGTAATTGAGGCTGTACAAGAAATGTGAATGAGTGAGGAGGGTCTATGCGACATGAAACCCCCTAAAGTCTCCCTGTAGCCCAAATGTGCTTATAAGCTCAAGTTTTCTATATCTATAGTTTTATTGGCAAATCCATATCTGAATTTTTATTTGGAATCTTTAGATTTTTAAATTCCCAACTAGTTCAATGAAATTAAAAAGTGCAGACCAAGTGTTTCTAGGATCTATATAGACTGAACAATTAGCTCAACCAATTTTGGAAGATTAGGAGTGTACATATTATTAGCTAATGTTTACTTTTTGTTTAGATATTTCTTAATCTTAGAATGCCTTCCTAGTGTATCCCCTGGTGGTACTAAAGACAGGTACACACATTTCTATCATCTGTTCTTATTTAATGATGCCCAGGCTTTCTCTCAGTGTAATAGAAATGTCTCCTTCTGTACAGTTTCAGCCCACAATATAACACTAAAGTTATTGGTCTGGAACTATAGGTAGCTTATAAGCTCTGAAATCTTTAGATTGTGCTTCTGGAATTAATGAAAATCTCCATGGGAGAATATGGAAGGTCTTAAGTGACTTGTTTCTAGTTCCTTCCTTCCTTCCTTCCTTCCTTCCTTCCTTCCTTCCTTCCTTCCTTTCTTTCTTTCTTTCTTTCTTTCTTTCTTTCTTTCTTTCTTTCTTAAAGTGTTTTCATAGTCCTTCCAAACACACTTGGCATGTGGATTTTTCCGGCTTGCTTGTTTGTGTGTTCATTTGTTTGTGTTTTACCAGACTTAGAAAATCAATCTGTCTTGATCACAGAGTTCTTTTCTTATGGGATACTTTTAGAATTCTCATCTGTCACATTCTGAGTCACTTTTGTGAGGAGTCATTCAGAAAAGGCTTAGGCTAGAGAAGGTGGGCCACCTTTTTTCATGGTTTAAGATGGGTGAGCTCTGAGGCAAGATCCCAAAGAGACTTCATCTCAGGATTGATTCTTGCAGCAATGTCTTTTCTGTAATTATTAAGTTAATATAGTAACCCCTAGGCATTATCCCATCCTATTGAGATTTCCCGAAGATTGACATAAAGATGAACTTTCATGAATTAATGTTGTTTAGATGAATTAGTGATTTTATAGAATTCCTGATTTGATTCATGTAATCTTAGAGATAAAGTTTGAAGAAATGGCCTTAGTTGTTTGACAAGAAAGATGCAATAAAGTTAGAGTCAAGAATAGAATGTGCCCAATTTTAATAATGGTAAGTAAAGGCTGCATAATAAAGAATGCAATGAGCCTTCATAGTTATACTAAAAAGAGAAATAGACTTGAGAAAAATTTGTGTTCAAGGAAAAGGATTAAAGTCCCAGGATGAAGCCATGGTATGCACTACAATAAGGCAAGGCCAAGGGAAACTATTGCTTTGAATTTATGAGTATGTGAGAATGAAGCACTACTTCGAACTTGATATTATCATCCCTTTATAACTCCCATTTTGTGTGACATTTATCTCTGAGGTTATTGTCTAAAGAGCTTTTGTCTTGAAGAAGGTATAACAAAAGAAATAAAGATGGTGTAGTAGCTTGGGGACCTCTCTCCCATCTGTCCATCTATCCATCCATCCATCCATCCATCCATCCATCCATCCATCCATCTAAATTAATATGTTTATTTGTTTATATGTATGTAGATAGGTATATGGGTATGTATGTAAGTGTGCATAAATACTGTGGAGTTCATTGAGACAGACATTTGGGCCTGGTGAGAGTGTGAATGTATGAATGTGTGTGTGTGTGTATGTGTGTGTGTGTGTGTGTGTGTGTGTCTGTGTGTGTGTGTCTGTGTGTCTGTGTACATTTGCCTCTGTAAAAGATCTTCATTCTTTTTCTTTTCTTCCTCTCTGGTTCACTAAGATTTAATCATCTTGGCCAGTGAAGGGCTCCTGACTGCCTGCCCAGAGAGGGGAGGGCTAGCAAAAAACCTAAGAACCCTACACACACACTCCACCACGTCAAGTCTCCTCAAGGCTAGGTGCCTCCTCTCCCACTGAAGCCAGACAAGGCAGCGCAGCTACTAGAACACATCCCAAGTACAGGCAACAGCTTTTGGGATAGCCCTCATCCCACTTGTTCGGGACCCATATAAAGACCAAGCTGCACACCTGCTACTTAGGTGCAGGGGGACCTTGGTCCAGCCTGTGTATGTTCTTTGGTTGGTGGTTCAGACTCTGAGAGCCCCAATGGTCTGGGTTAATTGACTCTGTCTTCCTGTGGAGTTTCTATCCCCATCGAGGCCCACAATCTTTCCTCCTATTCATCCAGAATAGTCCTCAAGCTCCATCTATATAGGTGGCTATAAGTGTCTATATCTGTCTAAGCTAGCTGCTGTGTGGAGCATCTCAGAGAACAACATGCTCCTGTCTACAAGCATAACAGAGGTTCATTAATAATGTTAAGGATTCCTGCTCGCCCATAGGATGGGTCTTAAGTTGGTCCAGTTATTGGTTGGCCATTCCCTCAGTCTCTACTCCACCCTCCTTGTCTGCATTTCTTGTAGATAGGATAAATTTGGATTTGAAAGTGTTATGGGTGGATTGGTGTCTCTATTGTTTCACTGACTACAGGAGGTGGCCCCGTCAGGTTGTGTAGTGGCTATTCCTGGTTGTCAACTTGACTATATGTGGAATGAACTACAATCTAGAATTGGAAGGCTCACCTATGATCCTAATTTGGAGGCTCAGAGACATAAGTTTCTGACCTGGACTTAGCATGGAGATCTTGAAGCATGGATTCCAGTCAAGGTCATCTGGGATTAAAGGTGTGGAGACATACACCTTTAATCCCAGACTTCAAGTTCATCTGGGATTAAAGGTGTACACCTTTAATCTGGGCTACACCTTCTACTGGAGACATATATAAGGACATTGAAAGAAGGAAGACCGATTCTTCCTTGCCGGCTTGCTTCGTGGGACTGAGCAACTGCAAGATCCTTGGACTTCCATCCACAGCTGCTGCTGACTACTGTTGGGGAGTTGGACTACAGACTGTAAGTCATCGACAAATTCCCTAACTACATAGAGACTGCCCATACGATCTGTGACTCTAGAGAACCCAGACTAATACAGAAGTGGTACCGGGAGTGGTTCTAGAGGAGCAGAAGTATAAGGATGAATGTTTCAAAATTTTGGAGTTGGTTGGTTGACCCACCAGCACTCTCAATTACTGAAACCTCTCCAAATTCTCTCCCTCCTGGGAGCTCGGGGGATATTGAAAACCCATGGATGAAACTATATTCCAAGCTTAAAGAAGCCAAAGCCTTTGATTATCTTGATGAATTAGGTGATTCGGTGGTATACAATACGTTCTACAAGTTGGGGAAAAAACCGGAAAATGATTTTGCTGGCTTGTTACTCTTAGCATCTCGGGAGAAAGCAATGAAGGAAAGGAAGGAGTTGTGTGATAAAATCGAACAGCTCCAGACTCAAGTAAACAATCTAAAAGTTTCCAAGTGTGCCCTTGAAGAGAGTCTTCTTTCCAGCAGCCATAGAGCTCAAGTAGCAGAAAATCAAACTGAAGCACTCATTATAAGGTTGGCTGAAATACAGCGAAAATTCAAGTCTCAACCTCAGAGGGTGTCAGCAGTTAAAGTAAGGGCATTAATTGGCAAAGAATGGGATCCTATAACTTGGGATGGGGATGTGTGGGAAGACCCTGTTGAATCTTCAGATTTTCAAGGATTTGCTCCACCTGAAGAAGTAGTACCCTCAGCCCCACCCCTTGAATTAATGCCTTCTCCACTTGAGGAAAGTAATCCCTCAGAGCCTGATAGACCAGCAGTGACTTTTACTGACAATATTGATGTTTCTCCGGGCCCACCAATAGTTTCTTCTAGACCTATAACCAGACTCAAGGCAAAACAGGCCCCTAAAGGGGAGGTAGAAAGTGTAGTCCATGAGGAAATACACTATACTACTAAGGAGCTTAATGAGTTTGCTAACTCATTCAAGCAGAAGTCTGGGGAATATGCATGGGAATGGATTTTAAGGGTGTGGGATAATGGTGGAAGGAACATAAAATTAGAGCAGGCTGAGTTTATCGGCATGGGTCCTCTGAGTGGAGATTCTAGGTTTAATATAGAAGCTCGCACAGTTAAAAAAGGTGTCAAAAGTTTGTTTGATTGGTTGGCTGAAGTATTTATTAAAAGATGGCCTACTGAAAAGGAGTTGGAGATGCCTGATATCCCTTGGCTTAGTGTTGATGAAGGGATTTTAAGGCTTAGGGAAATTGCAATGCTAGAGTGGATACGTTGTATAAAACCTATTCCCCCACAATGGGAAGGTCCAGAAGACATGCCTTTCACCAGTCCTATAAGACGCAAACTGGTGAGAGGGGCACCGGCACATTTAAAGAGTTTTGTTCTTGCCCTTTTCCTTGTGCCAGACCTTAGGGTTGGAGATGCTGCTGCTCAATTAGATGAATTAAATTCAATGGGTTTAATCGGGCCCCGAGTTAACAAGGGCCAGGTGGCAGCATTGAATCGCCAGAGACAAGGTGATCGTAGTTTTTATAATGGACAGCGTAGACAAAACAATGTTTATAATGACGTACCCAGTAATGGGCAGAGAGGTGGAATTTATAATGGTATGACTCGTTTGGACCTTTGGTACTGGCTAATCAATCATGGTGTTTCCAGGGATGAAATGCATAGGAAACCTACTGCATATCTGTTTGAGCTGTATAAGCAGAAAAATCCTCAAACAAATGATAGAAAGGCTGCATTGAATCATGGCAAAAGGCAATCTCGGCCAGTGAATCAATTTCCAGACTTGAGCCAGTTTGCAGATCCAGAGCCCCTTGAATGAAGGGGTGGCCAGGTTCCCCTGAGGAAGGATTTTGATAAGACACCTAAAAGTTTTGCTGTTACTCTTTCTCCAATTCTTCCCCAGAGGGACCTAAGGCCTTTTACAAGGGTAACTGTACACTGGGGGAAAGGAAATAATCAGACTTTCAAGGGCCTATTGGATACTGGTTCTGAATTGACACTGATCCCAGGAGATCCCAAGAAACATTGTGGCCCTCCAGTTAGAGTAGGGGCTTATGGAGGACAGGTGATTAATGGAGTTTTGACGGATGTCCGACTCACAGTAGGTCCAGTGGGTCCCCGAACACATCCTGTGGTCATTTCCCCAGTTCCAGAATGTATAATTGGGATAGATATACTCAGAAATTGGCAGAATTCTCACATTGGTTCCCTGACCTGTAGAGTGAGGGCTATTATGGTTGGAAAGGCAAAATGGAAGCCTTTAGAGTTGCCTCTGCCAAAGAAAATAGTGAATCAAAAACAGTATCGTATTCCTGGAGGAATTGCAGAAATTACTGCCACGATCAAGGACTTGAAAGATGCAGGGGTGGTGGTTCCCACCACATCTCCCTTTAACTCTCCCATCTGGCCAGTGCAGAAGACAGATGGATCATGGAGGATGACAGTTGACTATAGAAAATTAAATCAGGTAGTAACTCCAATTGCAGCTGCTGTACCAGATGTAGTTTCGTTACTTGAGCAAATTAACACATCTCCTGGAACCTGGTATGCAGCTATTGACCTGGCAAATGCCTTCTTCTCAGTACCGGTCCATAAGGACCACCAGAAGCAATTTGCTTTCAGTTGGCAAGGCCAGCAGTATACCTTTACAGTTTTGCCTCAAGGATATATTAACTCTCCTGCCCTGTGTCATAACTTAGTTAGAAGGGATCTTGATCGTTTGTCTCTTCCACAAAATATCACATTGGTGCACTATATAGATGACATTATGCTGATTGGAACAAGTGAGCAGGAAGTAGCAACCACTTTGGATTCATTGGTAACACATATGCGTATCAGAGGATGGGAAATAAATCCAACCAAAATTCAAGGACCATCTACCTCAGTGAAATTCTTAGGAGTACAATGGTGTGGGGCATGCAGAGATATTCCTTCTAAGGTGAAAGATAAGTTATTGCACCTGGCCCCTCCCACCACCAAGAAAGAAGCACAACGTTTAGTGGGTCTATTTGGATTTTGGAGACAGCACATTCCTCATTTGGGTGTGTTACTCAGGCCTATTTACCAAGTGACAAGGAAAGCTGCTAGCTTTGTGTGGGGCCCAGAACAGGAGAAGGCTCTTCAACAGGTCCAGGCTGCTGTGCAGGCTGCATTACCACTTGGACCATATGATCCAGCAGACCCAATGGTACTTGAGGTGTCGGTGGCAGATAGAGATGCTGTTTGGAGCCTCTGGCAGGCCCCTGTAGGTGAATCACAGAAGAGACCTTTGGGATTTTGGAGCAAAGCTTTACCGTCATCCGCAGACAACTACTCTCCCTTTGAAAAACAACTCTTGGCCTGCTATTGGGCCTTAGTGGAAACTGAACGTTTGACAATAGGACACCAAGTTACTATGCGACCTGAACTCCCCATCATGAGTTGGGTGTTATCAGACCCTCCAAATCATAAAGTAGGGCGTGCACAACAGCAGTCTATTGTCAAATGGAAGTGGTATATACGTGATCGGGCCAGAGCAGGTCCTGAAGGCACAAGCAAGTTACATGAAGAAGTTGCTCAGATGCCTATGGTTTCTACTCCTGTTACAATGCCATCTGCTGCCAAGCATGCACCTATAGCCTCATGGGGTGTTCCCTATGACCAGCTGACTGAAGAAGAGAAGACTAGGGCCTGGTTTACTGATGGCTCTGCACGTTATGCAGGCGCCACCCAGAAGTGGACAGCTGCAGCATTACAACCCCTTTCTGGGACAACCCTGAAAGATACAGGTGAAGGAAAATCTTCACAGTGGGCAGAACTTCGGGCAGTGCACATGGTATTACAGTTTGTTTGGAAGAAGAAATGGCCAGATGTACGATTGTTCACTGACTCATGGGCTGTAGCCAATGGATTGGCTGGATGGTCAGGGACGTGGAAAGATCACGATTGGAAAATTGGTGAGAAAGACATTTGGGGAAGAAGTATGTGGATAGATCTTTCCAAGTGGGCAAAGGATGTGAAGATATTTGTGTCCCATGTAAATGCTCACCAAAAGGTGACTTCAGCTGAGGAGGAGTTCAACAATCAAGTGGATAAGATGACGCGTTCTGTGGACAGTCAGCCTCTTTCCCCAGCCACCCCAGTTATTGCCCAGTGGGCACATGAGCAAAGTGGCCATGGTGGCCGAGACGGAGGTTATGCTTGGGCTCAGCAACATGGACTTCCACTCACCAAGGCTGACCTGGCTACAGCTGCTGCTGAATGCCAGATCTGCCAACAGCAGAAACCAACACTGAGCCCCAGATACGGCACCATTCCTCGAGGTGACCAGCCTGCAACCTGGTGGCAGGTTGATTACATTGGACCACTTCCCCCATGGAAAGGACAACGTTTTGTTCTTACTGGAGTAGATACTTATTCCGGTTATGGATTTGCCTTTCCTGCGCGTAATGCTTCTGCCAAAACCACCATCCGTGGACTCACAGAATGCCTCATCTATCGTCATGGTATTCCACACAGTATTGCTTCTGACCAAGGAACTCATTTCACAGCCAGAGAAGTGCGGCAGTGGGCCCATGATTATGGAATTTACTGGTCTTACCATGTTCCCCATCATCCTGAAGCAGCTGGTCTGATAGAAAGATGGAATGGCCTTTTGAAGACACAGTTACAGCGCCAATTAGGTGGCAACAGCATGGAGGGCTGGGGCAGAGTTCTTCAGAAGGCAGTATATGCTTTGAATCAGCGTTCAATATATGGTACAGTTTCTCCCATAGCCAGGATTCATGGGTCCAGGAATCAAGGGGTGGAAAAGGGAATAGTTCCACTCACTATCACTCCTAGTGACCCGCTAGGAAAATTTTTGCTTCCTGTCCCCACAACTTTAGGTTCTGCTGGCCTAGAAGTTTTGGTTCCAGAGGGGGGAGTGCTCCTACCTGGAGCCACAACAAACATTCCATTGAACTGGAAGCTCAGATTCCCCCCTGGCCATTTTGGGCTTCTAATGCCCTTAAACCATCAGGCTAAGAAAGGAATAACTGTGTTAGGAGGGGTGATAGATCCAGATTACAGTGGGGAAATTGGATTGCCTCTCCACAATGGAGGTAAGCAGGATTATGTCTGGAGAGCAGGAGATCCCCTAGGGCGTCTCTTAGTACTACCCTGTCCTGTGATTAAAGTCAATGGGAAACTACAACAGCCTAATCCAAGCAGGATAAGGAAGGATGACCCATCAGGAATGAAGGTATGGGTCAATCCTCCAGGAAAAGAGCCAAGACCTGCTGAGGTGCTTGCTGAAGGTGAAGGAAATACAGAATGGGTAGCAGAGGATGGTAGTTATAAATACCAGCTAAGGCCACGTAACCAGTTGCAGAAACGAGGATTATAAGTAATATGAATGCTTCTATCTTATTTTGTTAAGGATACATTTGTCTTCCAATTCCTTTAACATCAATTGGTATTGAGACACTAAAAGAATGTTCCCAAGGGACATTGCCCCATTGTAAATTTACAAATGCGTTTGCGATTGTACGAGGAATAGTTATATCATGTTAGGCGTATTCACGACCTTGTTATTGTTTCATGTGGACATGAGATATTATCTGTGTCAAGTTGACAAGGGGTGGATTGTAGTGGCTATTCCTGGTTGTCAACTTGACTATATGTGGAATGAACTACAATCTAGAATTGGAAGGCTCACCTATGATCCTAATTTGGAGGCTCAGAGACATAAGTTTCTGACCTGGACTTAGCATGGAGATCTTGAAGCATGGATTCCAGTCAAGGTCATCTGGGATTAAAGGTGTGGAGACATACACCTTTAATCCCAGACTTCAAGTTCATCTGGGATTAAAGGTGTACACCTTTAATCTGGGCTACACCTTCTACTGGAGACATATATAAGGACATTGAAAGAAGGAAGACCGATTCTTCCTTGCCGGCTTGCTTCGTGGGACTGAGCAACTGCAAGATCCTTGGACTTCCATCCACAGCTGCTGCTGACTACTGTTGGGGAGTTGGACTACAGACTGTAAGTCATCGACAAATTCCCTAACTACATAGAGACTGCCCATACGATCTGTGACTCTAGAGAACCCAGACTAATACAGGTTGCATATCCCCAATGTGGTGAGTCACAGCAAAGGTCACCCTCATTGATTCTTGGGCACCTCCCTTATTCCAGGTTGCTGTGTAGTCCTGGAGATGCCCCACCCACCTCCTCATCAATCTTTTGACCTACTTATGACACTGTGTTCCACTTCAACCCATCCAGGTCCAGCAGAATCTGGGCACATTTCTTTCTTTCTTTCTTTCTTTCTTTCTTTCTTTCTCTCTCTCTCTCTCTCTCTCTCTCTCTCGAAATTTGAAATCCCTTTCTTGATTGGTTTATTATTAAATAGTTAGCATTGTTTTTAACCTTCTCTAGCAGTAAATTATGATTAATCATTAAAGTGTCCTGCAATTATAATATGAACTTTTAAATCAACTATATATGTATAAAGATTGTAATTATAGTTCATTTTCATATTTTCATTAACAGGCCAAGTATTTTTGTAAAAGTTTTTATTTTGTAATTCTCCCAATCAAGGGCAAAGACATTATCTACCATTAATTAAAATATAGATTTGACTAAAACTTAAAATCAATGACAGGCATATTGACATAATTTATATGCAAGCATTTCAAATACTAAACTACATATTACTTCTCTATGCTAAGAAAATGGTTGTGTCAAGAATGTAAATTTTCTTTAAATATCTAAAATACATCTTTATAAATGTACATAAATTTTATTACATTTACAGGACTCATATAATATAGATGGCAGTTTAAAGTTGCCAGGCGGTGGTGGCACACGCCTGTAATCCCAGCACTCTGGGAGGTAGATGCAAGCAGATTTCTGAGTACGAGGTCAGCCTGGTCTACAGAGTGAGTTCCAGGACAGCCAAGGCTACACAGAGAAACCCTGTCTCGAAAAAAAAAGAAAAAACCCAAATCCAAAAAAAAAAAAGAAAAAAAAACACCAAAAACAAAAACAAAAAAAACTAAAAAGACAAAGTTGATTGGTTCAAGAATTAATAGACTGAAATTCTCTTGGAGACCTGTGGAATAAATATAACTTAGAATCATTATTATGACACTGAGCCAGGCAGCATACACCAGCTAATATGAAGCCCCATCACATATACAGCAGAGGACTGCCTGGTCTCGCCTCACTGAGAGAAGATGCACCTAAACCTTAAGAGACTTGAGGTCCCAGGGAGTGTTGAGGCCTGGTGGGGTGGGGTGGGGTGGGGTGGGGTATGGGCACATCCTCTTGGAGATGGGGGAGGAGGAATGGGATGAGGAACTGTCAGAGGGCAGACCAGGAAGGGGGGGGGGAATAATGACTGGACTGTAAAAAATGGTTAAAGATGATCAAAAAATATTTTTTCAAGAATAAAAACAACAAATGACAATATTCTTTGTGTGTGTGTGTGTGTGTGTGTGTGTGTGTGTGTGGTTTTTCGAGACAGGGTTTCTCTATGTAGCCCTGGCTGTCCTGGAACTCACTCTGTAGACCAGGCTGGCCTCGAACTCAGAAATCCGCCTGCCTCTGCCTCCCAAGTGCTGGGATTACAGGCGTGCACCACCACCGCCCGGCAATGACAATATTCTTAAGAAATTTATATTTCTTTTTAAAATCTAAAAGAAATAATTTTTATTTTAATTATTTACATTCTACATGTTGCCCCCTTCCGGGTCCCCCCCCCCAGTTCATTACCCCTCTAGTTCCTCCCACCCGCAACCCCACCTCTGAGAGGTGCTCCCCACCTGCTCCCCCACCTCTGAGAGGTGCTCCCCACCTGCTCCCCCACCTCCCTCTCAACCTCCCTTCTGCCAGCATCTCTCCTCCCTGGGACATCCAGTTTCCACAGGATTAAGTGCTTCCTCTCCCACTGAGGCCAGACGAGGCAGTCCTCTGCTACCCACGTGCCAGGGGACAAGAACTGCCCCAGGTATGCTCCTCGGTTGGTGGCTTACTCTCTGGGAGCTCTGAGTGT
This sequence comes from Apodemus agrarius, assembly GCA_964023405.1. Taxonomy (NCBI): domain Eukaryota; kingdom Metazoa; phylum Chordata; class Mammalia; order Rodentia; family Muridae; genus Apodemus; species Apodemus agrarius. Next base: position 32,593,804 of record OZ030018.1, on the reverse strand, counting down.
TCTGGTTAGTTGACACTGTTGCGGTTCCTATGGGGTTGTCATCTTCGTCATCTACTTCAATCCTTTCCCTAACTTCCATATGGCTTCCAGATATGTGGGGGCTGGAAGATTACTCGGAGGGAAAAAGGCTTACATTGAAAATGTGTGGGATTAAGTATGGATGCCCAGAAAGCGAAGAAAAACTGCCTCGGTAGCATCTAATCGATATACCAGCACTCTTACCCTGGCAAGATGTGAGACAGACAAAGACAGCACAGCATTTGAGGAACTACACCTGACGGTGCCACACAATCCCACTAACGTCTCCACAAACCGGAACACATACACATCGCGGTATGTCTATTTATTCATATGTACGTACCTGTAAAGGACATGTGTTTAATGAGCTATTTTAGGGACATGGTGAATGCTGAGTTCATTTCCGGAGACACAAGAGTTAAATAAAATCCTTCAAGTGTACTGACTGTGTGCTAGTTCCACGGAGTAACTAGAAACTCACTTTTAATATTTCAGATTATAATTCTACAGATGCCATTTGTGGGCAGATGTGGCAGCATTTTTACCACATTCTTCGTGTGATTAACTTCATATCTGAGAGGGTAAGTACAAGTGTCTTATACACTAGGTTATCTCACTTCTACACACACACACACACACACACACACATGTTTATATACACATACATATATATGTGTATATATATACACACATATGTATATATGTATATAATATGTTCCTTTTCAAATCCTCTTTTCCTCTGACTTTCCTTTCATCATAGTGAGTATAATCAATTTCTTGAACATGAAGATGATTATTTCCCTCCTGGCTGGTGTGTTCTGGTGCTTATACACTTATGAGGAGTCATATAGAGGAATGCATAGTTAATAAACGAGGGGCAGTGACTTAGCAAGGTGATACATTATTTCTAGTCACCTACCACTCTCATCAAGATAAAAATTTTGAGTGATGTTGCTGGAATTGCCTCTACCAAGGCCATTTACTACTACAACTTAGATCTTTGAAGATCCCAGTATGCCAAGATGAGAGGTCAGGTTTACCTGGCCTTGACAGACGTTAGGTAAACATTTGAGTTATTAACTTCAACAATATATCAATCTGTAGAGACAGAGAAAACAGAACAATTTCAGGAGATGGCTCTGAACACTCTCAGGAAATATTGCTTCTCCCCAGGGCTTCAGGCGGCTCAAGTTAATTCACAGGTTTTAATTTAAACCGCAAAGGATTGTATTTCTCCATGCATTAAACCACAGGAAAACCCTGAAAATACTGATTTAAATCCAATGTAGCAAAAGTAAATCTTTAAATATATAATGAAGCAAGAAAACTCAGTTATTCTGTTTCACATAACATATAGTAGAATGCTTCTACATCAAGACTTTCAGCGTTTCAACCAATCAAACATGTAATATGCTCCCGCATTAGCTTTAACCTTTTTGCTGTAACAACAACAAAGAAATATACTAAAAGCAAGGTAAAAGCAAAAAGAGGGTAGAAGATTGGAGGTAAATTAAAAGTGGAGAGGTAGATTCCTGGATGTGGGAAGGCTTAAGCAAAGTAGGAGAATGTGTGAAGTCAGGGTAGAGGGAAAGTTAATCTAATAAATGGGTGTTCAACAACAAAATGTGGAAGGAAGCCTTTTATCTCACAGCCAAATTGAAAACTGTAAGTGGAGAGGCATGACCATGTTCTATAAAGCAAATAAAGTGTACCAAACTAAAAGTTTAAGCAGGATTGAAGTAAGGGAGAAGGGAGAGAGAAAAGCATATGCAGAGTAAACAAAACCAACGATATTGACTAACACCTTATGGAAATACACTAGTTAGGAAGATAACTACAAAATATAATTGAAAGGGAAAAAAAAGGGAGGTTAATGTATGTCTATTATTCCAGAAGCCCAGTACTTGATAACCCCTTTGACTTTTGGGGGCAGCCTGTTTTACACGACAAGTCCCAGAACAGCTAGATCTCTATAATGAGACTTTGTCTAAAATGATAAATGGTTTGATGGAGGTATCTTGCGTGGGTGGACAATGTTAGAAGACAGTTTATTAAACAAAATTACAGTGCTAGCATGGAAGTCTTATAACATAGTTACTTATTAGCTGGAAAAGTTTGCACAGGCACCAAAAGATAACTCAGGTTATTACCATTTTTCTTAGCTCCTTACCACAATTAGGTGGTAAGGCACATTGACCACAAGACATAAACAATCATGAAGAGTTTGGAAACTGTCTACCTGCCTGACGGTTTCATAACCCTAGAAGATGCTATACAGGGTACAGCACGGAACCCTATATTCTACAATACAGAAATTACAGACAAGATGGACGCAGTGGTGTAGTAGTGGCATGACTGTTATAAAGTAACCCACTGCTTTCAAATTAAATGGGTCCAGAGTAGGGATTTTATTTCTGGTATTATAAACCTGGTCAAAAGTCTATGACTGGGGAAATTGTAGTTCTCCATGGAAAAATGCTATTGGTATTTTTATAAATAATCAAGCTGACAAACTTGCATCTAAACATTTACCTTTACACATTGATCAGGGAATATTTATTTTATTATATATAAAATATTATATATAATTTTTATTACATAAATTATATAATTTTTGTTATATAAATAAATTATATATACACGATTTATTTGTTCTTATTATATGTATGAGCCATTCATATATGTGTAAACAGTCATGTTTGTTGCCCATAAAGGCCAGAAATGAAATTTCAGGTGGTTGTGAAATCCAATGTGAGTGCTAGGAACCTATCCAGGTCCCTGCTCCCAAAGCAACAAGTGCTTTTAACTGTTGAGCTACCTCTCCAGGGCTACATGTTGTAGATACTCAGGGCAAGTATGGGGAGAATGATAGGTAGATACAATTATATTTTATTTTATACCTGCTGGGCATTTTTAAAAAAGACAAGACTGATCAAAAGTGTTTCTTAGTTGATGCTAAACCATACCAAGGTGACAATTTGGTTTCCTTATCAGTAGCCTTCCTGTTTTGCTAAATATGCCAAAGGGGAAGCAATTCTAGCAGATGCAGCTCATGGGCAAACTAAGCGATAGCCACTTAGGACATATATTTCTGGGGTGTATATTTATATTTATATGTGATATATATTTCTGTTAGGTGTACTACTACACTTGGCTGAGACCTGAATGTCCGCCTTAGCTTCCAATCGGTGTGTCTCCCAACCAGCTGAAACTTCAGCTACAAGATATCAGAAAGCTTTCACGGATACCTACACTCATATATGAATGCCTATATGCAGATATAATAGACAGATATATCATGATACAAACTAAAAATAAATCTTTTAAGAAAAAAATGCAGTTCTAATTTTCTCTGCGGTCCATTTCCAATTCCATATGTTCTCAAACACTGAGATGTTTGGTCTTCTCTCTTCACTCTGCCATATTATAATCACTTTGTCTTTATTTCGCATAACTGTGGCAGGTCTCCGCAGCCAGACCTCCTCCTCACTTGTTTTTCGTTATCCTTGTTATAACTAATAAATGACCTTTCTTCGTATCTTTCCATTGAGAGCTTTTGGTGCTGCTTCTAGGAGTTTGGCATTTGTTACTGGGCTCAGGACAAGGAAGTAGGTTCTGATAAGAATATTAGAAACAGTGGTCATGGGGCTTTGCTTACTACTTTACTTAATTATTACCTTGTGTGATCCTTTTGCTTACTACTTTACGTAATTGCTATCTTATGTGATCTCCTTATTTACTACTTTGCTTGATTTCTTTGTCGTTGATCTGATCTAAAAACTGACCATGTTTTTGGGAAGTACTTAGGATGATATAAAAGCAGGCTGGAGAAAAATAAACCTGCTTCAGTCTCAGCACTGGCAGGAGTCATATTATAATTTTGTCTAATTGTTTTTCTTTTTTAATCCTCATTCCCTCGAGACCCTTTTGACTGAGCTGGCTTGATCATCTTTCATTCAAATTATACAATTCTACTATGCATATTTGTCTTATAAATCATCTTAAACAAGCATTGATGCTATGTTTTTGTATAATTTTTATAATTTAATAATTTGGAGGAAAAAACATGATGCAGGATAGTCATTAATAAACCAGTGGTGTACTTATCAATAGTCAACCCTTCAAATTTTTTTCAATAATTAATAACTTCTCTTTCTCAACCTTTTAACAAACATGTAAACTGAATGTCCTTAATTACTAAGGATTATTTGTACCTTACTGTGTGAAAACCAAATAACCCAAACCAAACTGTCCCATGAAAAGGAAAGAACAATGGAGGGAAAAGCCATGGAATATTCTCTACTTTTTTTTTCCTAAGGTTGATCCTCCTTTCATGACAAAAATGAAATAAACATTCTAGAAAACACCGGAAAAAATAGTTGAGAAAAAAATGATAATCCTGCTTGCTTAGTCATTGGCCCTCACATGAAAGGAATATTAACCTTTGGGTTCCATGTCACACAGTGTGAAGCAATTTCAGGTTGATAGGTTAATGTGCTCATGATTTTCATTAATTGTGGTGGGTTTGTTCCTAGAAATGCTTCATGGGAACCATAAGCATGTGGAAGTGTTAATTCAGTGATGAGTTTTAGAAACATTCTAGTCTGGTCAGCTGGATGTACCACAAGCCTTAGATTAATGTTCTTAGATTTAAGAGTTATTGCTCCTCTCTTGCTAACTACCGTGATATAGTTAAGTATTTATTACTGATCTTTGATGATTATAGTCATTGGTGTATATCAAAATATTTACCTAGACTGGTAGATAGGTTATCACTGTATCTTTCTTTTGATTCAGGTTATGGTCAGAATTACTTGTCTAAAGCTTGTCAGTAAATTCTAATAGTCTTCACTACCTTGGCCAGAATTTGAACCTGTATATCTATGATGAATACTACCCCAGTCTTCTGCTTGATCTAAACAGTTCTGAGGACCAACATGCCTTAAGGTTCTACTTTTACACATAAACCACATTTTTCTCTTGACTTGCTGATGAATTGGTTAATTTGTCTTATACACCAAAATTTATCTCAGATTTTTTTTTTAGTGATCTCGGGGAATGTGGACCAATAAAAAGTATCTTCAGAGCATGAAAAATAAAGATTTTAGCAAAATCCAAGTAAACACTTTCTGGAAAGGGACATTTGTCAAACAGTAAGAAGTCTAGGGAGTCTTCCATACTGATCATTAATGACTGTTAACGAACTACAATCCAGAGATACTAATGTACCCTCCCAGTTGAATTAGTACAGTTAAAGAACTTATATTTACATTGTTCATATTCTCCTGGCTATAAAATATTCCATGTTATAATTAAGGCTCCTATAATCTTGGGTGTTCAGAATCCCATAGCCCAGACTACTCTGGAGAACCACAAAGTAAAGATTTTCTACCATGCAAAGGGACGACATTTGAAGTAAATGTAATATGTGAATATAAACTAATTTTATAGTACTATAATTTTACAAAAAATATTCCAGAGTTTCCTTCTGTAAATGTGCAGATTAATTGACATAGAACATTTTAAATCACATTGACCATGGGCAGGGAACAATTCACATTTTAAAAGCACCCTTTTATTAATTTCATTTCCTTATTCAGAATAGTAAAGATGTTCTGTTTTCTTTCCTTTTTCACTTTGTTTCTTCCTTCCCTCCCTCCCTGCCTCCCTCCCTCCTTCCCTCCCTCCCTGCCTCCCTCCCTCCCTCCCTCTGTATACTCCAATCCCTCTGACTCCTCTCTCTCTCTCTCCCTCCCTTCCTTCCATTCCTTCTTTTTTCCCAATAGGAGGAAACATCCCAATAGCAGCAAAAATGGTCAGAGGTACAACTGTTCCCACTCTTAGGAGTCCTGCAAAACCACCAAGCTAACAGGCATATCATATGTGCGGAGAATCTGGTGCAGACCCATAGGGCCAGTGGTTGCCACTTCAGTCGTCTGAGCCCATATGAGCTCTGCCTAGTTAATTCAGTGGGCATGCTCTGTATCCTCCAATCCCTCGGACTCCTACAATCTTCCTTCTCCCCCTCTGCTTTCCTGCCCTCCTAATAGAAGGACTCAGTGGAGACCTCCAACTTAGATTCTCTTCATGATGTCTGGCCCTGTAGCTCTCTGCTGATGGAGGAAGCCTCTCTGATAATGACTTGATGAGGCACAAATCTGTGTGTATAGCATAGTATCATTAGGAATCATTTCATTGATTTTTTTGGAGGGAGGTGTGCACCCAGGTTCCGTTCTACCCCAGATCTCGGAACTATCAAGTCCAAGGTTCTCTGCCTATCCAGGCAGTGTCTGGGATGGACTACCTCTTATACAGTCAGCCTCAAGTCATACCAAACACTGGCGGGTTACTCCCCAGAGATCTGAGCCTCCCTTGCTTAACCACTATTTTAAGACAGGACAACGGCTTTGTGTCTGGGTTTCTCTTTCTGTACCCTGCAGAGTAGCTTCTTTCCTATGCCAAAGAGATTAGAACACAGGGGGAAAGGGCCTAAGCCACATAAACTTGACATCTCTGTGTCCAATGAGATGTGTGGAAGTTGTCTTCCACAATGGGACCCCAGGGTCAGTTTTCAGAGCAAGACCTGCTGTGCTTACATCAGCCCGGGTTGTCTAGGCATCTCTATGCTATGTCCTCTGCAAACAACTCAGGCAAATGCAACCCCGTCCACCACTAGAAGCTTTGCTTGGCTGTAAAATTTCAGACTCATCCATCACTAGGAATCCTTACTAGGGTCCAAAAGTTTCCAATGAATTTAGTTCCCATATTTTCTATGTTGGTTTATATACTTTATGTGTAATCAAATTATTACTTGTTACAGAAGCTTAAATGTTTACTAAATAGTCAGACAATGTATTTGAAGCTTTATATTGTAAAATAATAAAATTCAGATGAATAAATATACATAGATTCCACTCAGAAATAGAATGACTCGCAAATTAAACTGAATTCATTTACTTAAATGATATGGGTTGTTGGGACTGGTGGAGGGGAAACCTTATCTTGAGTGACATCTAGTGGAAGGATCTGGAATGATTTGTGTGTTATATTTCTACTATAATAATAAGCTTCTACTTAAAATATATGTATACAAGCAGCAGAAGTACGTTTTAAACAAACAACCAGGAAGTAAATATGTCTTAAAACATCTTCAAGTGGAAATGTAGAATGTAAAAGTTTAGAAATACGTTGTTCTAACATATTATTGCTGGAAAACAGTAGTGTTCCTTTATTGTTTACACTATAAAAACGTCTATACTCCTAAATTTGGAATAGTGACATCTATTTCTCTAAACTTTTGTTTCTTTACTAAGTTATAAAGTGAAATGACTTTGTCAGAGACATCTATTCCAACCATATATTTTCTTGCGTTATGGCTTGATTGACGTACAAAATCCAATTTTATCTTTCCATTATCTTAGGAGAACACTAGGACAGTTCCCATTGCTCTTTGGCTATTGTTTTTAATAGTCCATAAGCTATGCCTAATATTGATGATATCTCATCCCTTTACTTCTACTTAGTTGTTTGATCTCATGGCTACATTGCTCATGTATTGTTTATAACACTTCCTGTGCCTTTTAAACTTGTGATGCCTTTCTTGGTGGTACATTATGCGATGTTTGACAATCAGCTTGCTAATATGTCTTTGTGTAACATTTACATCTTTAGCGAACCCGGTTCATCTCGCCACATTCCCTTTCCTCCACATCGAGTTCATGTCCCACTTTGTACCATAAGTTGTCTTTCCTCGTTCTCCTTACCACAGTTCCCTTTCTCCTTTAGTGTTCTGCACTAAACCTAGGCATTCTTTTCAGAGCAGAACTTTCTGCTCTGTAATCATTCCGCCAGTCAACACTTTGTTTCTGTCCACACACTATTGACTCACTTGTCATATCACTTTCTTACTGGTCCTGACGTTATAATTGAGTGATGCCAATTACACTATCCGTGCTGACTCAGAGGAATGGGCTTACCATGCGTCTTTAGAGCCCTTTGACTGGATAGGTATTTAGTGTGCTCCAACTGCTGGTCTTTTTAATATTGAAAAATGTTTTTCCATGCAATTTATTCTGATCATGTCTTCCCCTTCCCAAACTCCTATACCTGGTCCCCCCCCACCTCCCCAGCTATCCAATTCTGTGCATTTTCTTTGTTTATTTTATAAATGAACATGCAAAAAGTAAATTTTTGATTGGATATAAAGCCAAACTGATGAGATGAAACACACCGTCCACTGCTAAAGTAGACAAGAACATGAAACTAGAGTGTTATCTCAGACAAGCTAGGGGAAAACCAAATACTAGTGATACTCCAGAGTACCATAGTAGTAAAATGACTCCTAATGGCATACTTCTTTATTCATATATCTGTACCTTGCTCAGATATCATCAGAGAGGCCTGCTCCTGCAGCAGATAGGAAGATAGATAGATAGGGTCTAGATACCCAGACCCACTGTCAGACACTATGTAGAGAGTAAGAGACTTTGTAACTCACAGAGCTAAATGGGAGGTCTGCATGGGAGGTCTGCACAGGATGCCTGCCAAGACAAGCTGCTAACAGGGAGTGGAACAATCCCAGGAGAAAGGACCTTGTTGAAATCAACAAAGATGAACACAGGGACTGAAGCAGCATGCACAGGGCCTGCATGGGTCTGCATCGGTGGGGTCCTAGACTGAAAGAGGACACATATGCACATTCCCATACAGAAGTTTTACTTTTTTTCTATATTCTTTGTTGTGATGGTTTGTATATGATTGGCCCAGGACTTGACCGTATTAGGAGGTGTGGCCTTGTGGGAGTAGGTGTATCACTGTGGGTGTGGGCTTAAGAGACTCACCCTGGCTGCCTGGAAGTCAGTCTTCCACTAGCAGCCTTCAGATGAAGATGTAGAACTCTCAGTTCCTCCTGCACCAGGCCTGCCAGGATGCTGCCATGTTTCTGCCTTGATGACAATGGACTGAACTTCTGAGCCTGTAAGCCAGCCCCAATTAAATTTAGGTTCAGGTGTCTTACTTGGGGGATAAAACTTGCATTGGTCATGGTGTCTGTTCACAGCAGTAAAACCCTAACTAAGAATTTGGTACCAGAGACTGTGGTATTGCTGTGATAGGCATGACAAGGACTTTTGAAATTGGACTAAATGTATTTTGCATTATGCTATGTTTAAGTATGGTCCCTAAAGACTCATGTTTGAACAAGCCCATGGGGGCCAGGGAGTGGAATGTGATGGTTTATATATGATTGGCCCAGGACTTGACCTTATTAGGAGGTGTGGTCTTGTTGGAGTAGGTGTGTCACTGTGGGTGTGGGCTTAAGAGACTCACCCTGGCTTCCTGGAAGTCAGTCTTCCACTAGCATCCTTCAGATGAAGATGTAGAATTCTCAGCTCCTCCTGCACCAGGCCTGCCAGGATGCTGCCATGTTTCTGCCTTGATGACAATTAACTGAACCTCTGAGCCTGTAAGCCAGCACCAATTAAATGTTGTCTTTTATAAGACTTGCATTGGTCATGGTGTCTGTTCACAGCAGTAAAACCCTAACTAAGACATTTGTTTACATTCCAAATGATTTCACTTTCTTGGTTACCCCCTCCCCATAAGTCCCATAGGCCCTCTTCCCTCCGACCATTCCCCAACCAAACCCCTCCCACTTCTCTGTCCTGGTAATCCCCCACAATGTTGCATCAAGTTTTTCCAGGACCAGAGCCATCTCCTTCCTCCTAATTGATAACCTCTTACAAATAAAAATTTAGTTTAATTTAAAAACTAATTAGAAATTTAGAAATTAACAAAACAAATTACAAATATGTCTGCTCCAAGAATATCTTAATGGGCAAACAAATTACTGTTAAGGTATGTCCCATGCTCAGACAGAAATGGTCAGCAGAAATCAAACTTAACAGCATCCTTGAAGATTCTTTGTTTCATAATATTATGTTGAGACTTTTCTTTTTTTTACCTTCCTTCCTTCCTCCCCTCCCTCCCTTCTTTCTTTCCTTTCATATTATCTACTTTTCATTTTTTATTCTCTCTCTCTCTCTCTCTCTCTCTCTCTCTCTCTCTCTTCCCCCATAATATTTTCAGATGCTTTAGGTACATATTATATCTTTCAGTTTAGTGTCTTTATGGGATTCCTGAATAGGAAGAACAGGGGGGGGGTAGACCTGGATGGGGGAGGGGGAGGAATAGGGAGGAATTTTTTGGAGTAGATGTTGAGGTTATATTGTATGATTTATTTCCACTAAAAGAAATTAGCTATTTTAATATCTTGAGAAACTACCATATAGATTTCCATAACTTTTTAATAGTTCCTATCCCGAGAAACAGTGACAAAATGTGCCCCATTCTCCACAGTCTTGTCAGCATTTGAATCTTTAAATACATTTGAATATTAGTCATTCTCACTGAGATGATATGGTAACACATTGTGGTTTTAATTTGCTTTTCCATTATAGTGTGGTGTTGAGTAGTTTTAACAGGCCTGTTATCCATTTCCATGTCTTCCCTTGAATTTAATCTTCTAATTTAATCTGTAACTTGTATAATATTAACTGATAAATCTGTATGCTAGTGTTGCTAAGAACATGAAATTAGAAAAAAAGACATTATTGGCAAATATTTCTTGTGAGATACAGTTGAGTATGCTTACCATATAGAGCCTCAAATATAGACTTATTAAAACACTGAAAATGAAATTTGAGTGTGTATTGTCCCTAAAGGGCATGAGTCAATTTCATAAACATAATACTAAGAGAATATTCAAGAACATTAAATTGCCCAATACATGATTCTAATTTTATGACAATCCTAGTCTTTATTTTTGTTTGGGACTACTCGGGGTCTTAATACGTTATTAGCTTTTCAAAGAGTGACATTTTACTTTGTTGGGAAGAAGAGGTGGGTGAGTGTTGGTTTAGACTTTAGGAAGCTGAAGGTGATTTGATAAACCTCCAGGACTACCCTAGATCTTGGCTACATGAATATAAACAATGTTACATTACATTGCACTGTTTTCATTTAAAAGTAACACATAGAAATACAAGATTGTGTATCTTGGAAACACAATCAGTGTTCATTTTCCATGGAGAAAAACAAAAAGTCAAAGGCTAGTATGTGATTGCAACAGCACTGGTGGTACTGACAGAGATGGATTTTGAGAAGAAATTAAGTTTGACAATAGTATGGGGAGCTGGATTTACACAAATTGAATTTGAAATACTACTCTGGTATCCCCAAATAAATGTTCAGGCTGCAGTAAAACAGAAAGGTCCTTTCTGCCTTAGGTGATGTAAGTAAATATGTAGAAGCTCAACAAAGTCTATTAGAATTTATAATTTAGGATAAAGACAGCAAGTCAGCGAGGGAAGCATTTCTTGAAATGAGCTTAAAAATAAAACTATGATAATATTACATCTCCTAAATTAAATTGCACATTTGGAATGAGAGAGTGAAGTAGGATCTACGGGTGTCTCATGGAAAAGATGTTGTCTACACTGAAGATTACTAGTTCACCAGGGACATTACAACTGGTTCTTTCCTTGAGTACCATGTGAAGTCTCTACATTCCCAGAAGGCTCTAGTAGGACTGAAGAAAGAGTCAAAAGGAAAACTGTAGAAAGTACATAATGAACTATTAGTATGTACATAGTAATGCCATACAAGTACAGGGCAGTAAGTACTGAACAGAATTCAGATTGAGAACAGTGTTCAATCAAGTGTGCAACACAGTGTGAAATATAGAAGCAATCACTTCATTTGCCAACATCGGTTGATATCCAAGTGAGGCATCCTCTTTTCTGGAAAGAAAAAAACAGAATAGGGATGGATGGAGGGGAGATGAGAGGGAGGGCCTGGGAGGAGAGGACAGAGGACACATTGTGTTGTAAAATTAATTAATGATTATGCCTTTATTCATCTCAGATCTTTGGCATGTCCTAAAGACATAGCTAATTTTACTTCTCTCTCCCCTTTTCCCCTCACCCAGCTTCTGTTCCCATCCCTTCTCCCACCTAGTTCTCTCCTTCCATCACTCTCCAATATCTATTTTGTTTCTCCTTCTGAGACAGAGTGAACCATCCTCCTTTGGGCTTTCCTTGTTATTTGGCTTCTTTGGGGCTGTTGGTTATAGTGTGGCTATCCTGTACTTTATGGCTAATATCCACCTTAATTGAGTATATAACATACATGTCATTTTGGGTCTGGGTTACCTCACTTAGGATGATATTTTCTGGTTCTACCATTTGCCTGTGAAATCCATGATGTCCTTGTTTTTAATGGCTGGGTAATATTCCATTGTGTAAACGAACCACATTTTCTTTATCCATTCATCAGTTGAGGGACGTCTGGGTTGTTTACAGTCTATGGTTATTACAAATAAAGCTTCTGTGAACAAAGTTGAGCAAGTGTACTTGTGGGATGGTGGAGCATCTTTTGAGTAAATGCCCAGGAATGAATAGTTATTAAGGTAGAACTATCCCCAGTATTTTTAAAGTACAAACTAATTTCTAGAGTGGATATTCAAGTTTGCACTCCCACCAGCAGTGGAGGAGTGTTCCCCTTGATCCACAGCATGTACTGCCCCTTGAGTTTTGAGTACATGGGGGCAAATCAAACTGAGATTCCTAGAGGTGGGGGATATGGATTCAGAAATGGCCACTTTCTCTAGACAGGCAAGACTTCTAATAGAGGGATAAAAACAGCAATCCACTCACAAAACTTTCAACCTAAAATGTTCCTTGCCTATAAGATGTGCAGGGACAATGATAGTAGAGACTGAGAGTATAGCCAATCAATAACTCTCCCAAATTGAGACCCATTCCACAGGTAAGAACCAATCCCTGACACCATTAATCACACTCTGTTATGCTGGCAGACAAGAACCTAACACAACTGTCCTTGGAGAGGCTCCATCCAGCAGCCAATGGAAAGAAGTGCAGGGGTCCTCAGTCAAACATTAGATAGAGCTGTTGAAGAGTCTTATCCAAGAGTTGGTAGAAAGACTCAAGGAGGACATGGACTCCACAAGAAGCCCAACAGAGTCACCTAACCTGGACCCTTGAGGGTTCCTGTGATGGTTTGTATATGCATGGCCCAGAGAGTACCATTATTAGAAAGTGTGGCCCTGTTGGAGTAGGTGTGTCACTGTGTGTGTGAGCTATAAGACCCTCATCCTAGCTTTCTGGAAGCTAGTATTCGGCTTGCAGCCTTCAGATGAAAATGTAGAAGTCTCAGCTCCTCCTGCACTATGCCTACCTGGACTCTGTCATGTTCTGGCCTTGATGATAATGGATTGAACCTGTAAGCCAGCCCCAATTAAATGTTGTCCTTATGAGAGCTGCCTTGATCAGGGTGTCTGTTCACAACAGTAAAAACCCTTACTAAGACAGTTCCCATAACCTAAATCACCATCAACAAGAGTAAACACAGGCTGAACCTAGCACCCCTGCATATATGTAGCAGATGAGCAGCTTGGCCTTTATATGGGTCCTTAAACAACTGGAGCAGGGGCTGTCTCTGAATCAGTTGACTGCCTGCCTGCCTGCCTGCCTGTGGATCCCATTACTCTAAATGCTCTGGCTTCAGTGGGAGAGGGTGCACATAGACCTGTAGCAACTTGGTGTGGAATAGGGGCAGGGGATAGCGTGGGTGGGTAAGAAGGAAAGAGGATGAGATTGAGACGAAGTACTGGGAGAAAAGGGGGTACTGATATTGAGACATAAAGTGAGTAAATAAATAAATTTTAAAAAATGCAGGCCAGATGGGAAAAGTTCATTAAATCTACATATATCATATGTTTCTACACACACACACACATATATATATATATGCAGTAACGATTAAGAAGAGCTGAGTTTGAAAGAGAACAGGGAGAGACTGATAGGAGGAAATGAAAGAAGTGAAATGCTATAATTAAGTCATAATCTCAAAAATAAAGCAAAACAAAGAAAGCAGATGCCTGATTTCATTCTTTCAGTAACACCCATTCACCTTTTAGTCTTCATTCTCAATCCCTCATTTAGTAGAGAACATATTGGAACATCCATCATTGAGAAAGAAAGGTTTTGGGTAGCGGAAATTTCCTTTATCTCTTGCTCTACATCAGGAGTGATATTTTCCCTTTTTATCACTAGACTATCAGATATCATATCTGTCTTTAGGGTACAGAGGGGCAGGTTTGATGTGGGGAAAAAATAAGAAAATAGCAATCTTTCTTTATAAGTTTTTTTTTTCTCCCAGAAGAAAAGCCCCGTCTCTGAAGATATCAGCTCTCATGAAGGGGCATTAGAGCAAACCTTTCATTTCCCAGACACCCCTGGATGCATCCTCTGCCTCAGCCCTAATGTTATTGCCATTTCTTGTGTTCTGGTCAGTGATTATATTTGCTCAAGCCTTCATCAAAGTCAGAAGTTTTTCCCAGTGATTTTTCATGTTATAAAATCTCCTCACCTATCAAGTTAAAAGCAAATCACTTATCAAGACCATGGTGTAAATCTAGCCTCCCTTCTCTGTTATCTTCAGACTTGAGCTGAAAGAGCATGTCTAAAATGCCTTCATGGTTGTCTTCACATTTTCCCCAACTTCTCCTGAACACCCTCCCTTGTGTGAAGAAGAGTGACGTTTGTCTGAAATCCAGTCAACAAATGGATTTTTGAAGAACTTTCAAAGTAAATAATTTTTGTTTACTCATTACATTTGTTCTGTAATAAAAAGAAATTGAGGAATTTTTTGTGCTATCGTAATAGCCATATTTCTGTAAAGGAGTGACCTATTTAATAAAAGTTACTATATTGAAGTGACTGCCATTCAGCTGACATTTAAAATGTTGTCTAACACACATCAGAAAACGCTCAACTCCAAATCTGAGGTACAATAATTTGACAACTTAAACTCTAGTGTTTTTTAAAAAAAGCAATCGAGACAAAGAATATCTTAACATCTTTGTTCCTCAAACAAGCAAAACAGAAATGGGAAGTTCAAATATGACTCGTGTTAGTAGGTTTCTTCTTTGGGTTTTTTGTTGTTGTTGTTGTTGTTGTTGTTGTTGTTTTCTCAAAGACTGTTATTATTTTTACTTATGTTTGTGCCTATGTGGGGATGGGGTCTATACCTGTGAATTCAGAGGCATCGGATCCCTCCTGGCGCTGGGGTTAAAAGTGGTTGTCAGTGGCTGGATGAGGTGCTAGGGATCGAAGTTGAATACTTTGCAAGACCTGTGCATGCTCTTAACTGCTGAGCTTTCTTTCCAGTCTTTAAATACGCGTCACTTTTTGTCTTTGAACTCGTTTCACTTTAGATTGCAACAAGAGCCCTTGTTATATTATTATGTGGCGTGTAATTTTAAAAACATACTAGCTCTTTCTCAAGAGCTCTGCCCGAGCTCTCAACCGCTGGTGGCTAGTTCTACCAAGCCATCAACAACTGTGCAGCCTGCGCCCTTTATCCTGCCCACCTTAGTCACCCCAGAAGAAAAACACCAGACAGCTTTAATGTTTTAAAACTAACCAGAGAACTCAATGGTTGGGCGAAGAATATCTTTCCCCATCATCCTTGGCCTCTGCTCATGGTGGAGACTGCAAATGCCCTGAGAACTGCCCTTCTGCCACCTCCTCATGGCTGCTCCAACTCCCCCTCATCCCCTCCTCTTCCTCCTGGTACCTGGAAGTCCCACCATGTTTCCCTTGCCTAGCAATAGGCTTCTTCCTCCTGTATCGTCACAATCAAGAACCAACTAGGGGATCAACCCCCCCCCCTCTACATCATTATATATTATACTAGATGGTTATACAACTGTCTTTGCCTATATAATAGGCAAAGGAAAAGGTACTCTTAAATTGTAAATACTATGCAATAGATGGGTAGAGTACTGTAGACAATTCCATAACAATGTCAAAAGTGTCACAAATTAATTTTGGTAGATGAATACATGACACACCTACTCCAACAAGGCCACACCTCCTAATGAGGTCACTTCTTGGGCCAATCATATACAAACCATCACACATACCAAAGTGTAACTTGATAAACTCATACAATATTCAAAAGGAAGAAAGAAGTTTATGGGAGGGAACCGGTAGAGACTGTAAAGCATGTTAAATGTGTTCAATATGAATATGCATTTGTTTCTTTCTATCTATCTATCTATCTATCTATCTATCTATCTATCTATCTAATATTTATTATTTAGTGTACATAGTAGTGGGAAGACAACATATTGGGCTGACACTTGTTTCCTTTTGTAGTTTATTTTATTTATTTATTTATTTTTACACTCCATATTATATCCCCCTACCCCCTGTCCAGCCTCAGACTGTTCCACATCCTATACCTCCTCCCCAACCCCCTGTCTCCATGGGATGTCCATACCCTCCACCCCATCTGACCTCTAAACTCCCTCGGGCCTCCAGTCTCTTGAGGGTTAGGTACATCATCTTTAAATGAACACAGACCCAGCAGTCCACTACTGTATGTGTGCTAGGGGCCTTATATCAGCTGGTATATGTTGCCTGTTTGGTGGACCAGTATTTGAGGAATCTCATGGGTCCAGATTAATTGAGACTGCTGGTCCTCCTACAGGGTCGCCCTTCTCCTCAGCTTCTTTCAGCCTTCCCTAGTTCAACAACAGGGGTCAGCTGCTTCTGTCCATTGGTTGGGTGCAAATATCTGCATCTGATTCTTTCAGCTTCTAGTTGGGTCTTCCAGAGGATTGACATACTAGGTCCCATTTTGGGAATGCTTCATAGCCTCAGTAATACTGTTAGGCCTTGGGACCTTCCGTAGAGCTGAATCTCACTTTGGGCCTATTACTGGACTTTGTTTTCCTCAGGCTCTTCCCCACTTCCATGCCTGTAATTCTTTCAGACAGGAACAATTATAGGTTAGAGTTCTGACTGTGGGATGGTCCCCCCTTTCCCCCATTTGATGCCCCATCTTCCTGCTGTAGGTGGGCTCTATAAGTTCCAGTTCCTACTGTCAAGCATTTCATCTAAGGTCCCTGCATTGGAGTCCTGAGAGTCTCTCACCTCCCTGGTCTCTGGTTCATTATGGAGGGTCCTCCCCACAAACGTTCTATCTCCTGAGGTTGCTTGTTTTGAAGCTTTCTGCTGGCCCCCAGGCCTTCAGCCCTTTTCCCTTCCACAAAGAAAGATCAGGGTCCCTTCTCCCCACAACTTCCCCGACCTGTCTACTTTCCCTCCCAGGTCTGTCTAGAAAACCTTCCATTTCATCTAGATTTTCCAGATTTGTTGAGTGTAGCCTTTTATAGTAGGATGTGGTGATGTTTTTGAATTTCCTGTTTCTGTTGTTATGTCTCCCTTTTCATTTCTGATTTTAATTTGGGATCTGCCTCTTGACCCTTTAGGTTGGCTAGTGGTTTATCTATTTTGTTGATTCTCTGGAAGCAGTTTCTGGTTTTGTTGATTCTTTGTATTCTTTTCTTTGTTTCTATGTGTTTGATTTTAGCCCTGAGTTTGACTCTTTCCTTCCTTCTGCTCTTCTAGAGCTCTCACGTGTGCTGTTAAATTGTTAATGTAAAATCTCTCCAGTTTCATTATCAGGGCACTTAGTGCTAGAACTTTCCTCTTAGCACTGCTTTCATTGTGTCCCATAAGTTTGGGTATGACGTGACACTTGCTTTGTAAACACACACATTCCATGTCCTTCTCTGTCATTTTCTTCCTGAAAGCGTTTCCCAGCTACTTAATATTTCCCAGCTCTTCAGTGAGATGACGATAGCTGCTTTGTTTCGTGCATTTATTTTAAATACTATATCAAAATTTACAAACATTAGGTACCCCTGATTCCTAGATCATAGCTTTGTCTGCCTCATCATAATGGCATCAGTGTCTAGAATATCATCCATGACTGCTTTGGATTAGAAATGGTTTGAAAGTCCTGATCAAAATCACATGAACTGGCTTATTGATCCTTAACATAGCGATGCAAAGGATCAGAAAGACACAGAAGAGTAGAGAGTAGGGCAGGATGATTAGGTCATGGGGAATTTGGATTAGTGTAGCTCCCTGCTCTCTCAGTAAATTTTCATAGGAGCGGTTTATATTTGAGACCCACTCCCACAAGTTTTTTTTCTTTTTTTTATTCTATATTCTTTGTTTACATTCCAAAGACTTTCCCCTTTTCCAGTCCCCCCCCCCCACCATATGTCCCATAAGTCCTCTCTCCCCCCCCCAACTATTCCCCAATCACGCCCCTACCATTTCTCTGTTCTGGTACTCTCTTACAAAACTCGTGCCATGGTATTCTATCAGAAGAATTCTCCCTAGAATCTGAAGATATGAATACTGTCTTATTTATAACTGTAGTTTCCAAAACTGTGAGTAAAATAAAAAAATAACATTTTCTGGCATGTAACAATATCTATGCAGAATCATTGTGCTACAACAGAAAGCAAAATAATATACTAACTAAAATGAAGAGATTATTTTTAGAGTCCACATTTTTCTGGACTTTATAGACTCTCTATCCAACTGCTAGATACCATGATATTTAAATATTTTCTTTTTTTCCCCCTCACACCTTTGCCTCTTCTTTGTTCCTATTGTCTTCTCTCTAAACTCATATTCACTCACTGAAAATGCAATTCTTTATTATGAGCTTGGACTTCGTATAAATAATCTGGTCATTGTTCCAGTCTCTGGCTTTAGAAAGCAGCCTCCACTGCGGTACACGGGTAGAGGTGAATGCAGATATGAAAACAGAGCAGAAGCCTGGAGGAGCAGAGGACACTGTCAGCTGAGGCACAGCATCATCATCCGCTGAGGAGGGTAGAAAGTGTTTATCCCACGATAAAAGGCAAGTTTAGAGGTAAGGGGCACTATCGCAAGATTGATTTTGACAGGATCCATTTATTGGAGTTTTTGTGGTTTTCAGTGTATCAACGTAGGTGACAAAGAGCAAAAAGAAAAGGTTAAACATTAAAGTTTGCCAATCGATCTTTTTTCTTTCCTTCTAAAAGAATTAACATTTAGTCTAAGAGAAACTATGGGAAGGTTGAGTGTTTAAAGTGCCATTACTGTCTGAGACTCGAGATACTGCCATCTAACTCACTCTGGTGCTTCCTGTCCGGCCAGCATGATACGTTTAAGAATCTAAGCCCAGCCATGTTGCTCTGCTGTTGAGCGCTTTTCAGTAAATCGTCAGTCTGAGAACAGTTTCAGTGGCTGTGCATTCTGCTCTGGAAACAATGCATAATAAGTACCTTGCCATGTGTCATTCCCTCTCATGCACCAGTCCCCTGGAGGGAGATTATCTACCCGGTGTATCACCAGCATCCAAAGCGATGTCTGACACATGTTCGTTGTTCAAGTTTGATAATGAATTTAGCCTTCAGGGATGATTAAAATTTGAATTAGAGAAATGGATGAAATGCCTTTGAGGCCCTTTCAGAGCCGTAATTGCATAATTCAAAATGTTTATAGCCAAACTTGGTTCCCTGGGTCAGAAGCAGCAGCATCTCCTAGGAACTTGCTAGGAAGTTATACACGTGAGTCTTACTTACAACAACTTACAGAATCAGAGAGTCTGGGAGCCTGCCCAGAAACAGTGCTTTAATACCTCCACATCCACCACTTAATTCCACTAAAATGTCAAGCCACTCCCTATACCAAAAATGTCTTAGTAAGTTATATTTGGTTGCATTAATTGGCTACAGATAAACTACTAGCCATTATTAATAGGGCAGTAATTTGTTTATCAGTTGTCTTTAAGGTATAGTATATAATGTTATTGGTAGTTACTGGAATGGTTTCTCTGGGTTCAGTTAAGAAATGTCTTTTTTTATTAGGTATTTTCTTGATTTACATTTCAAATGTTATCCCCTTTCCTCGATTCTCCTCCGAAAACTCCCTACCCAGTCCCCCTCCCCCTGCTCACCAACCTACTTCCTTGTCCTGACATTCCACTACACAGGGCATCCAACCTTCACAGGATCAAGGGCTTCTCCTCTTATTGATGTCTGACAAGGCCATCCTTTGCTACATATTCAGCTGTAGCCATGGGTCCCTCCATGTGTACTCTTTGGTTGGTGGTTCAGTCCCTGGGAGCTCTGGGGGTACTGGTAGGTTCTTATTGTTGTTCCTTCTAATGAACCGGGCGGAACACACCTTTAATCCGGCATGTGGGAGGAGGTGCAGGAGGATCTCTTTGAGTCTGAGGCCAGTGTCAAGTTCCAGGATATCCAGAGTTACATACATAGGTTTGTCTCAGAGAAACCAAAACCAAAACCAACATATGTTTAAAATGTTTGGCTTGAGTTAATTTGCTTCATCTCTTGAATTACTCTTTGTTAAACTTTAGCCTGAATTCAACAGCAGATCAACATCCAGAACCCTCCCTCTTTTCCCCATTAAGCATGAGGCCAACCATACAGATGAGTGGAAAAAATTATTACAGAACAGCCTGAGAGCTATGAATTAGCAGCAAAATTCAGATAAAGAATCCAAAATGACAACTGGGACTCAAAGAATTAGAAATAAACATGATGTCTCATTGACTCAGGCATTCCTTAGACATCTGGATCAGTGAGTCAGACATAATATAAACCATAGCGATGATTTTATTTTTCCATAACTAGTTAGCAATGTTTCTGGGTTGCAATTGTTGAATTCCCGTGTTTCAGTCATAAACATGTTGTGACTCTTTGTCCTTTCAACTACATTAGGAACATAGCTTAGAAAGGGAAAAGAGGTAGGTTCCAACTGAAAGTGTACTGCCATATTGAATACGATGGCCAGCATGCTGTTTCAAATTTCTATCTTATAATGTTGTTTGTAATTAGATAATGTCTACACGAGAAAGTCTTAACAAACGGCATGTTCCAAAAAAGTACTTTAAGTTTCTGTTTACTTTTGTGAAAAATAAGTCAAACAACATGAACAAGACAAACAACATGGATATGTTGTTCTCAATATTAATACATACTTTGTAAAAAAAAATCTGTTAAGCTCTCTTGTTTTTTAATTAAACCTGATTTTCCTTTTTGTCTGAGTAGTACAGAATTTCAGTTGTGGTTATTACTAAATTGTCTGAATAGACTTGAAGCATGTTGAGCAGGAAGGTATCAATTGATCGCCTGCTTTGCTTTTGGTTCCCATACAAGTCACTTACAATCTACAGTGTCATGTGACTCTTCTGAGGACAGTTTGTTGCAGTTGCAAGAGCAAGTCAGATATACAGACTTTCAGTATTTTCACAGTATGTGCTCATTAACTTGGATGTATGCAGTATAAAACATTTTGGTTAACACCTAAGACACTGGGTAACAGAGAAGTTTGGGGAACCACTTTTGAAGTTGGGATAATTTGATAATTGTCAAAATTCTATGAGTCTAATTATACTTGCAATATTTCCTCAAGTCTCTACTTAAAATAAAAATTAAAGAGAACAAGAAGGAACAAAATTGACTCTGAATCTCACAGACCCTCACGTCGGTATGTAGCAAAGAACACTGGCTCATTAAGTATAGTTCCTAATATGCAACAAAAGAATATGTGATTTACTCAAATTCTTCCCTTTGTGCCCTGAAAGGCAATATATTTCATTCAATATATATTTATTAAATTTTAGGAAGTCTTGGAGCCTTGGCATTCTCACTAGATATAGTTTTACATAAAACAAAGAAGGTTTTCTGCCCTAGTATAGCTCTAGTTTTAATGGAAAAAAGTTAAGACTTAGTCAATATATTAGGAAATCTATAGTAGATAATATGCACAAATGTACCTATAATTATTAAAACAAAAGGATAAGAAGTACATCAATAATGTGGGAAGTACTTGATAACTTGAAAAATAAGTAAAAGAGGTTTGAGAAAACACATCATATGTGGTTCTGAGATATATGTATTTTAAAATGGAAGATAAACTCAAAATCACCAAGGTCCACAACTCAGGCTTGATGTTCTTAAGGGAGGAGCTGGAGCCATTATGTACAGAGCAGAGAAGTCACAGGCAGTCCTAGGACAAAATAAAGGGAGTTCAATGCATCACTGCCTTGCCTACCACTCTTCTAGCCTCCTCTTTTTACTTGAGCGAATTGCTATAAATAATCAGACATTTAGCATGATGCTCAGAGACTACATTCCCTCTTCATGGGCATGCAATGCTGTGAGCTACAGAGCACAGAGGAGTGGCTGGAGGCTTAGGAAGTCCCCATGTTCTTCAGAGTTTAGAACTGAAGAACTTCTAGCTTTTTCTAGTTAGGCTGTATCTGTACCCCTCCCTCATTTTATTCCAGTAGATAATCTTGGAACAAGCTTTAGAATTCTTTAGATATAGGCATGAGACAAACCCAAAAGGTATAAACTGTGCAGGTGATGAACAGTCTCCTGTTAGAAACTGCCTCCTGTTGAAAATTTAAGACTGAGATGCAGATTATTCCTGGTGTTCTCATGAGCATCTGGATTGCAGCCAGTAGTGTCAGCATTGAATGAAATATGGAGAATTGGAATGCTGCTTGACATGTAGCTGAAAAGCTAGAACAGTACCTTCAAATTATCTTAAATATTTTCTGAACAAATGCAAATTTTGTTGAAGAGTTCAGTATAAGATGAATTATTAACAACATGCCAACATTTTAAAAATTTCTTCTTTATGCCATATAGTTATTTTCTCTAAGGATTCTTTTCTCTCTCTCTCTCTCTCTCTCTCTCTCTCTCTCTCTCTCTCTCTCTCCCTCTTTCTTCCTGTGGTATTGGAGATTGACCCTATGCTGTATATGTAATAGCTATCAATATATTTGAAGTCAATATATATCATAGACATATTCATGTGATATAAACAAACATATTTATATAATATAAAATTACCCATTGTTATTTTTACAATAAAAATCAATTGACATAAGTAGATATTTTCTGAAATGTAGCTACTTTCTATCTTAGCACTATCTATATTATGGGGATTAGCAGACAGAGAATTTTGAGGACAGACCCATGCTTCATGTCTAGCTGTGGGTGGATAAAGGGACGTTGTTGAGAAATATAACCATTAAGTGAAAGCCAATTCTTCTGGTCCAAACAGTGAAATCTGAATACTACCCTAGGCTCTGGGTGAATACATAACTTTCTGGTTGGCTCAGGAGATTAGAAAATTAACACTAAGAGTTAATCTGGCAGGACCTGCCATTTAGCTAGAGAGAAGACTGGGAGATAATAAATCTGGCTTACTGGAAGACATGAGGGAGATGGGATGAATAATTACTACTCTGGGAGGTCACATGTTCTTTTGAAAGAAACCCTCCCTTGTGCTTGTCAAGAAGCTCAATACACTAATTGGCTCATCAAATTGGCCTTTGGTGGGATTGTTTTCCTGGTCTGTCAAAATAATCTTTGGTCTGAGATAATGTACTAGTTTTCCTAAAAGCTCTTCTCTCAAAGGAACTTATCAAAACTCCCTCAGCACTGCTAAGCCTATGACTTAGTTCTGAGTTCTAACACAAATGTTTTTCTTCTCTTCTTTCTCTTTGTTAATTGGATATTGTTCAAAAGAGTAACCGTGCTTTTCTGATTATTCATCTTTCCTATAATTTCTCTGTTCCCACTTCCCCTTTTTGACATATAGATGATTTCTACCTCCATTGCTGAGCATGCTGTACCTTAGCTAAAAAAATGAGTTTCTCTTCTGTTTTTCCTCCTCCTTCTCCTCCTCCTCTTTTTTCTACTTCTTGGAAAATACCTAAATCTACAGCTTGTTTGCCTCTTCCTACTCTCTCCATTCCTTTAATCACCAAGCTTCCAAATCCCTTAACAAATTATTTTAAAATGGAACTTTTATTCTCTCTCTCCTCTCCTCTCCTCTCCTCTCCTCTGCTCTGCTCTCCTCTCCTCTCCTCTCCTCTCCTCTCCTCTCCTCTCCTCTCCTCTCCTCTCCTCTCCTCTCCTCTCCTCTCCTCTCCTCTCCTCTCCTCTCCTCTCTTCCTCCTCCTCCTCCTCCTCCTCCTCTCTCTGTCTCTCTCTGTCTCTCTGTCTCTGTCTCTCTCTCTCTCCTTCCCTCCCTCTCTCTCCATCTCTGTGTTTGTTCTGTGTGTGTATATGTAGCACTCATTCTTTTAACCTGAGAGGTAGGGGAGCAGTTAAAGACCAAAATAATTAAACTCTGAGCTTTTCCCTAAAAACTTGAGCAAATAGCTTAATCTCTGAAAGTTACAGTCTTAGCATCATTAAATAGGATAATACCATCAAATCCAATAAGTTAACACAGAAATGGAAATGGAGTTTGTCTCGAATGGTGTTTTTTACTTTAGGCACTACATGTTCGCTCCATTGCTACCATGGAGAATAGATTGCCTGAGGTCTGTAACTATAGCAACTAATTGAGCAGAATCATACCATTGAGGTATTAGTAATCAAGTTCTTGATGTTCTGTAGTAGAAGGAGGGAGGGGAAGGTCATGCTTACTTCTAGTCATTGTTCTTTCTTGCCCTCTCCAAAATACAAATAATCTTTTGAGACACACAAGACAATTGGTAGCAAACTAAAAGTAGGCCTTCATGGTTTAGCTTCTCTGGTGCTGTTATCCAATGCAGTGTGGAACTTTACAATCATTAATCACAATTACAATGTGATCTTTTGGGAGATCACATGTTCTCTTGAGGTAACCCTGACATGTGTTTGTAAATAAGCTCAAGGAACCCATTGGCTTGCCAAATTTCCTTTGTTGAAATTGTGTTTAGGATCTGTTATTTATACGTGTGTTATTTATGTCTCTATATGTGCTGAATAGATATTTGTTCTTGTCTCTCCAGAAAAAGTTAATACAAGTGATGTGTAATAATAATATATATTTCATGGTACAGGATGGCAGAATGTATATGAAAAGTCTGCACAGTGCCTTCCTGTGAACAAACACTTACTAAATGCTGGCTGTGATCAGAGTTACAGGCTTTGCTCTCTGTTGGACTTGTTTTAGCAAAGTGGGCATTCTCTTCTTACTTATCAAATACCATCTAATATTTTTTTAAAGAAATATACCCTCCATTTATGATCTCATTTAACCCATATATGCATCTACAAAATAAAAGCATTTGATTCAATTTAAGTTTTCGAAAAAAAAAATCTTACACCAAATGAGCACTGCCTCAGTTTTTCATGTTAGGAGTTATGCTGTGTTTTTGTACAGGACCAGAGTTTATACTGACAAAGGCCAGAATACTTATTATTCTCTGTATATTATTGTAATGATAATAATGAATTAGTGCCAAGAACTCAGATTTTTTCATGACATTTTTATTAGTTATTTTACTTATTTACATTTCAAATGTTGTCCCACTTACTGGTTTTTCCCTCTGTAAACCCCCTACCCCATCTCCGACTCCTACCTTCTAAGAGTGTGTTCCTCCCAACTCACTGCCCTAGCATCCCTCTATGCTGGGTCATCGAACTCCACAGAACCAAGTACCTCTCCTCCCAGATAAAGCAATCCTCTGCTACATATGCAGCTGGAGCCATGGATGCCTCTATGGGTACTCTTTGGCTGGTGGTTTAGTCCCTGGGAGCTCTGGTGTGTCTAGTTGGTTGATACTGTTGTTCTTCCTATGAGGCTGCATACCCCTCAGCTCTTTCAGCCCTTCCCCTATCTCCTCCATCTGGGTCCCTGTGCTCAGTCTGATGGTTGGCTACACGCATCTGCCTCTGCATTGGTAAGGTTCTGACAGAGCCTCTCTGGACAGCTACACCAGGCTCCTGTCAGGGAGTACTTCTAGGCATCAGTAAATGGATTCATAAATCTCTGGACGGCCTTTTCTTCAGTCACTGCTCCACCCTTTGTCCCAGCGTTTCCTTTAGACAGGACCAATTTCAGGTTAATATTTTTGAGATGGGTAAATTGAGGCCCCATTCTTTAACTGGGGACCATGCCTAACCTCCGGACATGGTCTCTGCAGGTTCTCTCTCCTCTTCACTGGGTAATGTCATCGCGTTGGGTCCTGGGAACCTCTTGCTTCCCTGGCATCTGGAACTTTCTGTTGGCTACTCCCAGTTCCCCTCCCCACCCCCATTGCCACACACCTCTGTTCTATTTCCTGACCCTCTGAACTTCTCCCCAGTCTCCTTCCACACCTGATCCACTCCACTTTTCCCCACCCCCCTCCTCTCTTCCTCTCAGGTTCCTTCCTCCCCTTACCTCTCATGATTATTTTGTTCCCCCTTCAAAGTAGGACTGAGGCATCAATGCTTTGGGCTTCCTTCTTCTTAAGCTTCACATGGCCAATATTTGTATCATGGGTATTCTGAGCTTTTTGGCTAATACCCACTTATCAGTGAGTACATACCATGTGTATTCTTTTGTGACTGGCTTACCTCACTCAGGATGATATTTTCTAATTCCATCCATTTGCCTAAGAATTTCATGAAATCGTTGTTTTTAATAGCTAAGTGGTACTCCACTGTGTAAATGTGACACATTTTTTTGTATCCATTCATCTGTTGAGGGATATCTGGGTTATTTTCAGTTTCTGGATATTAAAAATAAGGCCTCTATGAACATAGTGGGGCACATTTTCATATATGTGGTTTGATTTGGTCTTCAGAACTGTGTGATTTCCAGAATTCAATTGCTTTAGGTTTGTCAGTGGTCCAGTGGTCCGAAACTGAGCAGATCATAGCCACTGCAGGTAAAATGAGCATGACCATCTGTTAAAATTTAAAATGTCAGTTCTGAGAAATGATGTGACATGATATGATATTACTCTTCATATGAACTTTATTGGGGGCTCAGACCATCAGGTATGCAGAAGAGCTGCACTGGAGAAATAGCATTTATAGAATGATTGGTGGGGAATCTAGGCATGTGCAATAGGACCTCCAGTTCCAGAAACATCAGAAAAGATACTACTATCATGGACATAGAGATCATGGACATAATGGCTCCTTAAATGGAAAAAGCTAAAAATCACAGTTGTATTATGAAGCAGAGAGACCAGGTTGGCCATACGTATGCCAGCTGTGAAAATCAACTCCTTGCAAAATTCATTTTACTATATGGCTGTCAAAATGCAAACAGGAAAATTGTCATTCTGATTAAATCTTATGCCACACCAAAGCTAAAGACTTCACACTTCACTCACGAGTTAGCCTGCAGAAATTATTAATTACACTTAATGTTAATGAAACACGGCCATTGAGCTTACGCGCACGCTGTCAGTTACACAAGAGTCATAGGGAAAGTAGTAGTATGAAGGGGTTGCAAATTTTTATTTGTGTGCGAATATCAAAGCAGATAGCTAAATTGGCCTAAGGTGGAGCAAAACAACTCAATACACAAATTCTTGAGGCAGCCAAGCTTTAAAGATACTCATCAATAAGAATTATATCAAATAACCCTTAATGATTAAACTGCATAATGAGAATTAAAAGCTCCAATGACACCCATTAGTTATTCTACTGTGCCATGGATCCCACTGATAACAACTGCTTTCAGTAAGCCGAACTCTTGAATGTTTATGAGAAACAGCTAATAAGCCACAATCAGTTTCCTTTCTAACCTCACAAAGGTGGTGTAATGAACTAAACATTCTTTATTCTTCTTCCCATTACAATCACAAGTCTAGTAAGAATCTATTGGACACTGAGTTTTATGTCTTTTTCTCTAAAGACTAAGAACAAGGAGAAGCATATTGGAATGTGACAGAAATGTTGGCAATTCCTTTCTTGCTCCACGTGATCATTGTGTCTGTGATGACTTTAAGGACGTTCTTTCCTTTCCTTGAGTTTCAAAGAAACAGCAGTGCTGTGCTATGAAGGGCATTCTGTGCTTCTTATAAACAAATCTAATTTGCCTCAATTTTATTGAGGTTCCAAAATGCAGTTTCTAAAAGTACATAGACTAAATACACAGAGAAATAAATAAATGGCTTATACACCCAAGAGCAACCATCTGAGGTATCTGGTAAGTGCAGAACAATTTTTCTCTTTCATTGGAAATAAATGTTTTTCATATATATCCCTGGTTACAATCTTCCTCTCTTTACTCCTCCCATTCTCATCTCATATTTCCTTTTCATCTGGATCCACTCTATTTCTGTGTCTCAGTAGAAAAATAAAATGCTTCTAAGGGAAAAAATTAAATAAAATAAGGTAAAATAAAACGAGAAAATAAAGTAAAACAAAGCTAACACACTAGATAGTACCAAAGAAACAAACAGAAAGGAAAGATTCCAGAAGAGGCACAAGAAACGATTATAGACCCAGTGGTTCAATTATTTCCACACCAGGGAATTCCTTAAAAAAACAAAACAAAACAAACAAACAAACAAACAAACAAAAAACTGCAATCAATAATTGTCCTGGCTCGTCTCAGTGTAAGTCAAATCTATCCTTCCCTCCACAACTTGCTTTTATTTTCATGGTGATTTATCACAGCCACAAAGACATTCACTAAGACAATAATATATTTCTAAAGAGCTAGTTATTTTCATTATGTAATATATAAATACGTATAAATATCCAATATTTTATAAATATATTGTAAATATATAAATAATATAATATAATAAATATATTATATAAAATATATATTCTATTTTAAATATATAATAATAAAAATAAAGAACCATGATAAAGAGTAAAAACCCTGGGATGACATTATGAATCAAGGAACCTTGGAAGAGGCAACTGAGTTCATTTTACATTAGCCATCTACTGCTGGGCATACAGTCTACCCTTAAAGAGTAGTTTGCCCAGTGAGAATCTCTGAACAAACTCCATTTTCATTTTTAAGTGGGTATCAATTGGAATAGCTTCCGGCTGAAGGAGGGGGAAGTGTGTCTACTTCTTTCAGCTCTAAGACCCTGTGTGGCCAACACCTTTGCAGACCTGTGCATCTCTGTACCTTAGTCTCTGTGATTTCATATATGCATTTCTGCTGTTGATTTAGAGGTCCTTATTTTCTTGGTGTTCCACATCCCTTTTGAGTTTTGTACACTTTTTATCATCTCTTCTACAGGGTTTCCTGAGCGTTAAGGAGAGATTTTCAATGGAGACCTCTTATTTAGGACTGAGCATCCCAAGGTATCTCATTCTTGGCATATTGTCTGGCTATGGCATATTTTGTCTGTATTTGTTTCTTTCTGCTGAAGAAACAAGCTTCTCTAATAACGACTAAGTGAGACATGGGTCTATGAATATAGCAGAATGTCATTGGGAGTCTTTTTATTACTAAGTTCTTTTAGGAGAATAGTAGTATTTGGTCTTATCCAAGGTCCCTGAAGTATCTTGTCCATAAAGGCTGTTTTAAGGTTCTTGTCCTGTCCTTGCATTTCTCAGGGCTTACTGTATGGAGTAGATTTCCTGGGCATTAGTGGTGACATGTTGTCACTGCTATTGATTGTGTTTTTCTGCTGAAGTGTAGGCTTCGGGTTTGGGACAATTGAAATTCTAGGTACCAATATCTACTTTTTCCTTTTTTTCTGTGGGTGCTTTTTTCCCCCTTGTTTCTTTTGCCTGTCTGTTTTTTAGGAGAATATAATGGCTATGTGTTGTCTGGTAGAAAAGTCTTCTGTATCTTTTCTGGTATGTCCACTGGAGGCTCCAGGTTAATTGTGTTTCTAGGTATAGGTAGCTGGAATTTAGGAATGGATGGAAACGAAAGGAGGGTATTCCACCAAGATCTTCTTAGTCCTCTGGAAGTGGGCCAAAATATGGGGAGAGGCCATAGCAGGTAGTATGCTACAGAGCAGTGGCTAGCACTGAGCATGGGGACCTTATAGCTCTAAAGGTCATACAGGTTTGGAGGAAAAGAGGAAAAGGTGAATATCTACAGTTATCCTATCTGCTTCCCTGAGTAGACTGGCCCAGAGTGAAATATTTTCAAGCAGATAATATTGATGATATTGATTTTTTAAAGCTTTTGCCTAAGATTATCTTGAAATTCATTTGGGAAAAAGTATATTGCATTTCTAATTGAAGACAAAAACTAAAACAATTTAATAAAATGGAATAAAATATTTGATTAAACAACAACAGGTGCATAGAGCTTATGAATTAGCACCATTGGTCCTAATGTGCTCTAAAAATGAAGTATAACATCCTTATATTAAATATAATTGTGAAAATGAACTTAGGATCAATTTGGTCCAAGACTTGTGTTCTAACTTTAAACTAGCACATTTTGAAGTAATTATATTGGATGTAAAGTCCAGAATACTGGAAAATATTCTGCTAATACAGATTCACTCCTCTGCACAAGTATAAAGATGACCTATTGTTAAACGTTAGTAATAATTTTCAAAATATACTTGAAATTCCTTTATAAAAAATCTACATATTTTTCTCTATTGAATGTATAAACAAAATATTAAAACTGTTCTATATTACCATACAACTATGAAATGCTGACTTCTAGGCATCCAATCAAAACTTTTTTGCCTAAAAATGTATGAAATTTATGCAATACTCTTAGTAGTTTTGAGAAATTCAATTTTCTTCAATAATTTGGATTTAGTCATCTTTTTTCGAAATCTGGGTCCATGAGCCATTTGAATTTTGGTGTAAATTTCTTGTTGAAATGGCAAAGGTTGGAGCGTGGGACAGGACACCATAGGAAACATTGCTATATAAGCCTGCATGAGGCATGTATCCCTATCCCTCCCCTCCACACAGAGAACAGAGTAAGGAGGCTTGAGCCTGAGATCCTAGCTTCGATGAGTGGAGACAGGAAGATATCTGGAAATTGGTGATTGAGTCAAACAGTTAGTTCCAGAGTCTGGGTCAGAACATGTCTCAAAATTGAGGCAGACTATGATAGAAAAAGATATCCAATGTTAACCCTGGATATACATACACAAGGGAAGACATATATCCTCAATACGTGCATATTCACTCAAACACTGTACACAGAGACACAAATACACACGAGCACAAACTTGTGTAAATAAAAATTCTCTTCCCCTGACCTCGAATTCTCTGGTGCAGAGTAAATTCCAGTAGTTGTCAGTAACACTGAGTCTTTGCTTTAGTGCTAATTGATGAATATTTTATAATTCTGTGGTGGAATGTGTCTTGAAATTCTAAGTCTAAAAAACTTGTAGCACATCACGGAATTGATGATAAATTGTATTATAGAATGATTATCAGCTTCGGAAATCTCAGCTGAGCACACTTGATAGCATCAAAACTTTTTAAGAAACTATTTTCTTTGATTCTCTCTGGCTTCAAAATACTGGGTTTGGTTTCATAATTTCATTCACTAGTAATGTAAACCTGTAAGCACATTTATATTAATTGAGCAATAGAGTATCACATGTAGATCTTCACTGTCCATCTACGTATGAATATATACATCATCCCTTAATTAATTATCATGGAAAATTAATATTATTTTATAATAGTTTTTTAAAATAATATTTGCATAAGTAACACCAAAGAAGACTTTCATGTCAGTAAATACATAGGAAGTCATTTATAATGAAAAATTTATCCTTTGAAATTAGAAAAACCTCATCCGTTTTCAGTAAATAAGCATCACTGTGTCGACTGGC
Source organism: Apodemus agrarius (assembly GCA_964023405.1). Taxonomy (NCBI): domain Eukaryota; kingdom Metazoa; phylum Chordata; class Mammalia; order Rodentia; family Muridae; genus Apodemus; species Apodemus agrarius. Next base: position 32,562,301 of record OZ030018.1, on the reverse strand, counting down.
AGAATCATGCATTTCTGTTTGTGCTGAATGATGATTGTAGTAAATCTGAAATTTGAAAAAAAATATAAACGGTTTTTCTTAAAGTGAACATAGTCTATTTGCTGGTCATGTTAGGACTCCTGTCAAGAATTTCTTCGTGAGAGCATTTATATAATTATCTAGTCCTATGTAAAACTTGATTGTTTTCTGTGGTTAGGTAGATTTTATCAGCTTACAGAACAATAGCATTTGTAACAATAGCATTTGGGCTATTAAGGAATGGCCAATATAATAGGTGGATGTCCATGGCTAATCCTTCTCATAGTGCATGTACAAAGAAAACAAGGCATACTTGTGATAAAGTAATAATATTGAACCATGCCCTCCATGCGATTACTTATAATCTATATCTCCCAGCAAGCCAGCAATTTACTGTTGTGCCATCAGCTACTTGGCTGAGACTTCACTGAGGGAGGGATGGTAATAGCAACTAACGTTGCACTCATAATTTCTCTTCAAGCTAAATATTTAATACCCCTCAAACCATTTGACTGAAACTGGCATTCAGTCAAGTTGCTTAATCTCTCTATCTTCCTTTCTCCCTCTCTCCCTCTTCTTTCCCCCTCACCCTGTATGTGTGTGTGTGTTTCTGTATTTGTACATGTACCCTCTCTGTATTTATGTTTTAAAACATTAAAAATAATTCACACAAGAAATACTTGATGTCAAATACCTCTGAATCATTACTTATTTTATTTCCTCACATATAAGCTATAAATCTGAGAACAACTTTTTTGACTATAACTTGAGGTGGAAAATCAAAATCATAGATTTTCTTCCATATTGCTATGAAGACAGTAATACTTTTGGTATTAAAATTGTCACAGAAAGAAGATTGGAAATTTTATTTGGAATAGTTAGTATAGGTCTAAGCCTCTAAGTGTTTGGAAACAAGGTGTCTAGAACAATGGAATTGCCACAATAGGTAATTAGATCAGGAATTTATTATAATTATTATATTCAGTGGCATACTTTAGCAGATGAACACACTGTAACTGAGAGAAATCACTAACCATAGTTTTATAAGACATTTTTGTTTCATATTAACACATTAGTTATATTTTGTGTCTTGTTTATATTTTATGTTTAGAATAATAATATTGTCATTTATTCTACAAATATTTAGAGATCAGAATGTGTGATGGATTACAAAGCCTCATAGATGAGGTATTATATGATAGGATTAATGAGGCTATGCTTAAACAGATGATCAAGGGGTTGGAATGTTTGCTACCAGAGAGATTTTTAAGGTATTTGATAGTATTTGAAGAAATAATGATCAGTCTTTAAAGCAAAGTAGATTTAGAGCTGAGTCTTTAAAAGGGAACTTAACAGACTGTCAACTATCAAAATAAATGAAGACAGAAATCATCCCAATAACAAAGACTACCATACCTATGACTCATTCAGAATATAGAATATTGATGAGCAACAACAAAATAATAATATTTATGCAGGTGTTTTTCTTTGAAAAAAAACAATTTGGAAATGTATATTAATCTAAACAGACTGTTTGAAATACAAGATCACAGAGCTGAGGAAGTACCTACTTATAAGGCAAAAAGAGGCATAGGCTAGCTGACTTTCATTAACTAAAGAAAGTAAGAAATGCCCAATACCAACACATTCATATGTATTCATATGTATAAATCTATATATAAAAATTCATATGTATAAATCCATATAGAATCAATGTGCCAAGGTCAGAAAGAGATATTTGTCAATTTCAGCAACTAATTTGCCAATTGTTTTCTTTTTCTTAATGTAATTTGCCTATAGAAAATCAACTCTATACTGAATATTTGTTACAAATGATCCACATGTGAATGTCTGGCCAAGACACAAGGATTTACAGATTTAGGAGAACCCCCGACACCATGAAGCTTGACATTGTGAATGACATTGTTTCACTTTAAGCCCGGAAGATAAATCAATGGAGAAATTTAATTTAGAAACTTTTACTCTATGATAGCAAGTAGAATCTAGCTCAATATAACTTTTCCCTAAGAGAGCAATGATTTCTTGGTAACTATAAATTAATAGTTCCCCTACATATATTGTTCCACAGAAATGATCTGTGCAAGTAAGCATCTTATATTTTTCTCAAAATAAGTCAGATAAAGTACACACGGGATGTTGTGGTGCATACCTATAATCCCAGCAGTTCTAAATTGGGGCAGGATGATCAGCAAAGAGACAGTCCTGGAGTACAATAGGAAATCCTTGTCTCAAAAGAAAAGTCACTTTTGAAAAATTGACTTGTAATAAATTATAGTCCTAAAGGACACTGACCTGATTTTTTTCTGTTGTCCAGCTTGAAGGTCATCTAGTGCTTAAATTATTTGATTAAATGGGTTCTACTATAAATATTAAATTTAAAAGTGACTACCTTTACCCATAACAAATTTGTGCTTTTTGTAAACTGCAGGAGTACAATATAAATATATGCAAATATCTAGATACTGGATATATTTAGGTGTGTTTTTTTTTCCCATCTTAGAGGCTTTCTATCAGATTTATGGTTTTTTCCAAGAACATCAACTACAAAAGAATAATAATAATAATAATAATAATAATAATAATAATAAACAAACATCTTTCCAAACTTCAGACCAGTGACCAGGATGAAAAAAGAAATGAAACAAAGCTTTCTTGATGGAAAAAAAGGACTTTCTCATCATTCTTGTTCAAGATTTGAGCCATTTCCAAAATTTGATTTATTTTTGAGAAAGCAAAGTATTCAAATTACTCAGCGGAGAAAAGATAATTGAATGGCTAGACCCTGGGGAGACAGACAACCAGATATGTGGCATTTCATGTTAAACCTGACATATCTTAATACTAAGAATTTACAAGAAAAATTTAGAATACATATAATTCTTAAAGGTGCTTCATACTTCTCAATTGTTTTTCCTGGTGAAACATATTCCTACAAGCCATACAATGGATGCTTTCATATAAGTAGAAAAATTTATTTTCAGTGAACCACCAAGGTGTATTTATGTAGACCCACTGAATATTATGGTCAATATGTATTTGCCATATTTGTTCTACTTTCTGCCGGGTTTATTAAACCTGAATTGAATAATTAATGCATCTATTCATTGTTCTTTATTCAATGCATGCTCTACTCAACAAGTTATGAATCTGTAGATTTTTTTTCTAAAGAACTTCAACTTGAATGTCACTTTTCTTCCCGTATTTCCTGTGAGGAGTACACACTTGGAAATATACTAAGGAGAACTTAACATGTTGAATCAGGCATCAATTGACCTGATGCCCAAGGAGTCACATGCTGCCAATTAAACTTGCCTAAGCACTTGATTTTACAAAATACTCTAATAAAAAAAATCTTAGAATCTTCTTTTTATTATATATGATATAATGAATTATATATAAACTAAATGAAACAAATCACTGAAAGGAAGGAAATTTTCTTCAAAGCACAGATATCCAGTGGATAATAGGATGAGAAGGGAAAGAGACAGGAACCCATATCTGGTTCTCTAATTTCCCTTTCAGTCTCTGCTGATATTTATATTTCAAGCAGTTTCTCTGAAATAAGTTTCGAAGTGAAATGTGAAAGAGCACAAACACTCTGTGCTCTAGTGAGTAGATGTTGGGATTAATTTTAGATGGTTGCTTCTTAACATGAATCCTGTATTCTGATGCTTCAAACAGAAGGTCATCACAGTGCTTTGCCTGGTAGAGTAATTTATTTGTCTCACTTTTAGAAAATTCAAAATGTCTCTTGCTCTGCATAATGAAATTGTTTTGCTGGGTGATTCTATTACTGGACAAAAAGAAATTATACCCTTCTCATAATACCTTTAAGAGAGTAAAATTCACAATAACCATGTTTAGTTTAGTTCTATTTAAGGCTTGCCTATCTTAAATAAAACAATTCATTGCCAGTTTAGTTAACACTTATTTGGAACATGCAAATATTTCTAAAATTCATGACATGGCCATAATAACCACCAGGAAGCCAAATTAGCATATAATAATTTCTATTTTCAAACATTCTTATTTTTTTAAGATGAACAAAGGAAACAACAGTGGAAAATGAGCTTTCAAATAACAAAGAATCAAAGTGGAATAAGATAGCATGAGTTTCTGAATAAAAGAAAATGATAGCAATTGAACTCCAAAAGGGAGGTCTTATGAAGCTAGTATGTTATCCTGTCATTTAAATCGTGTTTTATGGGTGGGGATTAGTTGTTGTTCTTCACTTGGGTTGTTGTTGTTGTTCAAAAAGGGAGGAGCAAGCTTTAGAATCTACAAGGAAAGAACTGTAGAATATATGACCCCACTACAAAATAGGATATTTGGGAGAACACTATGATAAGTCAACAATTCACACCGAGACAAATCTCGTTCAAGATTTGCTTGAAGACGTTGTTAACTAAATAAAAATATAGTCACAAACACAAGTTTTGGGAAGCCTAGTGTTTTTGCTTTTTTTATTGTATATTTTCTTTATTTACATTTCAAATTTTATCCCCTTTCTAGGCCTTTCCTTCGGAAACCCCCTATCCCATCCCCCTCCCTCTGCCTCTATGAGGGTGCTCCCCCACCCACACCTGTCTTCTTGCCCTGGCATTCCCCTACAATGGGGGCATTGAACGCCTCAGGCACAAGGGCCTTTCTTCCCAGTGACGTCCAACAAGGCCATCCTCTGCCACATATGTGGCCAGCGACATGTTTTCCTCCATGTGTTTTCTATAGTTGGTGGCCCAGTCTTCCAGAGCTCTGAGGGGTCTGGGGCTGCAAACCCCTTCAGATCTTTCAGTCCCTTCTTCAGCTCTTCCATCTGGGACCCTGCACTCAGTCCAATGGTCGGTTGTGAGCATCTGCCTCTGTGTTTGTCAGGATCTGGCAGAGCCTCATAGGAGGCAGCCCTATCTGGCTTCCATCAAAATATGGATGCTTTAGTGCTTCTTAGAAGGGGAAACAAAATACACACACACGGGAGGAAATACAGAGACAAACTGTGGAGCAGAGACTGAAGGAAAGGCCATCCCGAGACTGTCCCACCTGGGGATCCATGCCCTATGCAGACACCAAATCCAGACACTCTTGTGGATACCAGGAAGCCTAGGGTTTGCTAATCATGAATGTTCTTAGTGTTGCAACAGTGTGCCCTGCAACCCCTCCCTCCAAAAAAATTCCACCAAAGCCCACTATCTATATAATCCAAAGACAACTAAAATTTTAATGAATTTATAATCAAATCACAGAAAGATCTCACTTTTGTTTAATAAGCTCAAGTTTTATTGGTGAACAGTGAGATCTGTGCGTTGTGTTTAAAGTATAAGCATTTATTTGAAAGAGTCTGCATCCAGGTATATGCAATTTTCCATATTACAAATTGCCTTTTCTGGAGTTCATTCTCATACAATGTTAGGAGATTTTTTTTCATAAAATTATTTTAAGTAGGTAGGTAAATTCTCTGTGATGTTTTTTATTTTATTGGAAATGATGAATGATATCATTTATGGAACAAGTTACCATCTACTGACAGACAGATGGACAGACAGATGATCAGAGTTACAGGACTGATGATTTCATTTAAATATAAACCAATATAATTCTTTTAAATAATCAAGAGATTAATATTTTAGTTCCTCTTTCTGAGATTAATCATATGTGCATTTCCCAGGAGTTTAGGCAATTCTAATGGATTCTTTTTTCTCATCATATACAGTATGAATATTCATGTTAAAATGAGAACCATTAAAATAAAGTATGAATTATTTACTTCTGCCCAGAGACGCATTAACTTCATGGACTATTACTAATTCACAAAGGCTTTGAACATCTACCTGAGGTCAGTTACGCATTCATAATACATGATTCTAAAAATAATGTTCCCTAAAGTGTGCAATTTTCACTTGAAGAAGTCAATACAAATCGAGTGTGATGAATGTAAGATTGCATTTGGGTCACGGATGCGGATTTGCTTTTTCCTCTGCAGGTTAAAAATGAAATGGTGATATCTGGAAATACCCCTTGTGACAAGGAAACATGGTCCCTGCTCATTGGATATCATCCTCACACCTTCAGACATTTTACAGGGACAGGAGGGCTGGGACTTGGCTTCATGCTGACATTTTGATAGCGTCTGTGCCACATCCCAACACAATGAGGAAATTCCTGTGGGGCAAGTTTAGAGACTCTTGAAAGATACAATTAAGGAAGTCTGTTTTCTCTTGACTCTCAGCCAATTCACAAAGCTATACATGTGTTAGAAAGTTTACTCTCCCTTCAGAATTACTGTGATGAGAAGAAACTTGGACCTAAGGCAGACCAGCTCCTAATTTTGGCAAATGAATGACTGTCTCTGAATTCCCACTTCTCTATGTCACATACCTGTATCCTAGGGAGGATGGACACCTGGAATGAATTAGTGCATATTAATCACATAAATGAGTTCTCAGTGAGTTAGCAGGAATTTAACTATCAATTTCCCTCTTGTGCATTTGGTAACTTTAAGGGAAGTTACCTACTTTCTCTCCACATCAACTTATTGAATTATGGAATAAGAATGAGCCTTTGAGAGTACTGAAGAAATAAATATGAAGCACCAAGAATAGTGCTCACTTGCTCTCCTATTCTGTTAAGGTTAAACTTTCTTCTCAATAGTCTGCATTGTCATTTTAAAAACTATTTGATAATGTGATTAAATTCCTGGCTTAGCAGATTTCCAGGACGTGAGGGTAATTTGTGCCCTTCCAGAACTGTGTTTCAGACTGGACATGATACTTCCGGAGGACCCAGCCATATTCCACTCCTGGGAATATATCCAGAAGATATCCCAGCATGCAATAAGGATACATGCTCCACTATGTTCATAGCAGCCTTATTTATAATAGCCATAAGCTGGAAAGAACCCAGATGTCCCTCAACGGAGGAATGGATAAAAAAAAAATGTGCTATATATATACACACAATGGAATACTATTCAGCCATTAGAAACAATGAATTAATGAAATTCTTAGAGAAATGGATGGAGCTGGAGAACATCATACTATGTGAGGTAACCCAGTCTCAAAAGAATACCCATGGTATGCAGTCACTGATAAGTGGATATTAGCCTAGAATCTTGGGACACCAAACGCACAATTCACATACCAAATGATGTTTGACAAGAAGAAAGGAATGGACACTGGTGCTGGAAAGGATCAAAGTATCAGTGTAGGGGAATACCAGAACAGGGAAGTGGGAAGGGATGGATGAGGGAGCAGGGGGAGGGAAAAGGGCATGTGGGACCTTTGGGGGGTGGGGAACCAAAAAATGGGAAATGAAAGGTAAATATAGAATATATCCAATAAAAAATGTTTTTGATCAAAAAAAAAAAAAAGAACTGTGTTTCAGGAAGTGAGATCCTCTATTGGTAAAATTTCATGGGTTAGTAAGGTATGTGCTGAGACTGATGGCCATTGTTGGGCAGATAACTATGGGAATATCTTTTAGAACTTTGAGAGAAACAAACACTGCTTTTCTTTACGAGACTGGTAATGCCTAATTAAAGGTGAAAATGCAATAAATAAATTCAATAAATACTGAAAATTTTACACTGAAGTTACTTTATAGCATGTTTTCTCTGGGTTACTAAACAGAAATATGTGTGTGGATCTCGATGTGCCAGCTAACAAAGTGTGGTAAACTCTCTGAAATTTTATATGCCTTCAAGAAAGTCATGTGACAAATATTATTGATTCTTTAATTAATCTCAATTTTACTGGGAAAAAAACGAAATTAAAAAAGAAGAAGAAATCTGCATGTGGATACATGCCACCTCTATGTGGGTGCTCAGGGAGATCAGAATAGTGCGCCGCATCTCTTGGAACTGGAGGAACTTTTAATTCCTGACAGACACAGGTGCTAAGAACACAACAGAGGTTCTCTATAAAAACAAGCATTCTTAACTGTTGAGACATACACTCAGTCACATAAGGGACCTTTTATATTGAGCATTTTTGTGATACTTTTATCCATTTGACCTCTCAAAAAGCATAATATCTAATTTACTGGACAGGAAAATTAGAATTTTGTGGTCAGTCTAGATTATATAGCAAGGCCAGACTTGAGCAACATAGTTTAGTTGTATCTCAAAATAAAGTAGAAATCACACTGAGATTGTAGCTTAATGGAAGAGCACATATCTAGCAAGTGTAATGGCTGAGTTCAACCCAGAGTACCACATATAGGCATATACAAAAATATAACTTACTGATCCGTGCACTGGGACAGTCATTGTGATCATTATGTTTTTAAAATAACTTTAATGAGTATATAGCACTGAGCAACATAGGGTTAAAAAGAATTTATCATTATAGATGAATTTAGTATAGAGTAGGTCAGCAGATACGTATGATCTAGAAAAATATGGACAGTTGATAGGATGTGACATAGCAAAGATGGGCCACCCACAGGTGTTGAGAAAGTGTTGAAGAGGAGACTCTGGTTGAGTAGAGATCTAGCAGACATGACGGTACTTTATGCCATTCCAGAAGGGTGTTGCAGGAAGTGAGAGATCCACTATTGGTAAAATTTCATGGTATAATAAAAGGATGTGCTGAGAGTAGTGACCATTGCTGGGCAAATTCCTATGGTGACATGTTTAAAAGTAGTGCCCAAGGATGCTAATCATTAGTTCCTGGCAATGCTCATTAATATCTGTCATATGCACTGAAAAAAATTGTAACATAGATCAAGGTCAGACTCTGCTTGTATATATAAGGCTCACACCTGGAATGTTCCTGTTAGCAGCCCAAGGGTAACTGACTGACTTTTCATTTGATTATTAAAGTTCTCTACAAACACATAAAGGTCCTCTTACAGAAGTCATGTATACTGTTCAAAGGCCTCTCATATTATTAAAGAATTCACCTTTCCACACAAAGAGAGTAATGCCTTTTCAAAACGGGAGTGGAGAACAAAAATAAAAATTGCTCGCAAGTGTAGAGGGAGTGAACTGATTAAAAGCTGCTTCAGCTTGGTATTAGTGTAGTGATATAAGGATTACTTAAGACAGTTTTGCATAGCCTTATCGTGAGCACAAGAAGGGATATGGACATTTTATCTTCGCATAAAATAGCTCACAAAACTGCAGAACAAGAGACAATTATCAGTGCTAGTAGACTGCCTTCTAGGTAAAAAATGACTTATTAAGAAATCCTCCCAATATTTTTATAATTAATGCCCCATTTAATAGCTTTCAAAACCCTTACACTTTCTGAGACTTAATACAAGACCTATCATATAGAAGTTTTAATGTACTTATTTAAATTAAGAAAAAAATTACAGATAAAACCAGTGAATGCTAATTACAGGTTAGTAAAAATTGTAATGATGTTCATTCTCTGTGCTTTTCAGCTTGTAAACTTTCTTGGAAAGGAACACTAAAAGTGTTTAAAAGCTAGTCACTTAAAAAGTCCATGTGAGAAATAGAAATACACTTAAGAAGATGTAAATCTTCAAAAAGCAAAGCTTACTACAGTTGTACTTTGACACTCCGCTCCTGTTTTTCAGGCAAAACATTTGAAAACAACAGCTTTTTAAACATAAACAGGGATTGTAAGCACTGTCACAAAACAGTCTCAGAATCCCCATGACGGAACCTGGGTGATCTGTAGAGGATGAAAAGCAGAACATTGCTCCTGTAGTGCCCCTAAGCCACGCAGGAGCCATGTGTACACAGCAGCAAAGAGATGTCACTCAGTGTGGACTGTGTGAAAATGTCCAAGTGAAGGAAGTGAATACAGTGGCCGAAAGGAAATGCAACCTTCTACAGTGTTGTCTCTGGCCCTGAAGACTCACACTTTGTTCATTTTCACCATTAACTTTCCTGGAACGTGTGCTCTGAAAGCATTTCTGTTTATCAGATTCTTTCAGGTATGGTAGGTTCTGCACCAGCTCATTAGTGTCCCATAGGTCTGTCCAAGGCATAGAGGCTTGAAAGAAGGACCCAAGGAGCTGAAGGGGTTTGCAGCACCATAGGAAGAACAACAATATGAACCATCCAGTACCCCCAGAGCTCCCAGGGACTAAACCACCAACCAAAGAGTACACATGGAGGGACCCATGGTTCCAGATGCATAGGCAGCAGAGGATGACCTTGTTGGACATCAAAGGGAAGAGAATCCCTTGGTTCTGAGAAGGCTAGATACCCCAGTAGAGGGGAATGCCAGGGCAGGGAAGTGGGAGTGGGTGGATTGGTGAGCAGAGAGAGGGACGATGGGTTAGGGGATGTTTGGGCGGTAACCCGGGAAAGGGGACAACATTTGAAATGTAGATAAAGAATATATTTAATAGAAGAATAAGAATAAGAATAAGAAGAAAAAGAAGAAGAAGAAGAAGAAGAAGAAGAAGAAGAAGAAGAAGAAGAAGAAGGAAGAAGAAGAAGAAGAAGAAGAAGAAGAAGAAGAAGAAGAAGAAGAAGAAGAACAACAACAACAACAACAACAACAACAACAACAACAACAACAACAAAGAAGCTAGTCAGGGTAGAAAGCCTAGAGAGAAAGAGTAGAAAGTCTTTAAATTGGAACATGGAGTCTTCCTGAAGGATGGAAGAAAAGACTTTGAGTGAAATTGTTTTCTGTTTGTTTTGTTTTTCCCTAAGGTTGCAAATCATGCAAGGGGTTTTCCAATGAAAATGAAAGAAAGCTATTTCTAAAAGTAAACATAGAATTTGACAATCCCGTCTTCCAACATCACACACTTTCTCACAGGGGTTGGATCTACTTTTCTGCCATTCCTTTCATGTCCAGGGCGAATGGAGGGCCTTAAGCTTCCCTAGTGAATACTGAGACCCAGTGAAAACTGTTCAAATAAAAAGAGCTTCTTCAAATATCCTTGCTTATAATATAGGGTCTTTCAATCATGTCTTTTTGTATGAAAACTTATTATATATTCATGAATCAAGTCTGATATTTCATTTTTCACAGCCAATTCAGTTCTTAAAATACTATTCGGGCACAAATAGAATCATAATATCACTGTGCATCATGTCTTTTGATTTGTCGCATGATATCTCCCCTCAGATTTTGCTGGTGGAGGGAATGTCATGAGCCACATAATAAGTAGAGGTAAAGTAAAACCTGAGGACCGACGAGTGATAAAGGAAATTAAGATGCTGAATCAAGGCAATTACAGAGTTCGCGGAAGGTGGTGAAACAGAGATCGCAAAGAAATCGAATCATTTCCTCCTCACAAAACTACTTGTGCATAATTTCATCAGAAATTGATTAATTGTAGATGTGATTTTTGTAAAAGCAGTTCTCTCATGGGAAACATCAGAGCAGCAGTCTCTGTGAGGCACAGATATTGCAAAGTATTGAATTTAGAATCAGTTGGTATACCTAGTGTGTGTTCTTAAGTACCTTCCTTGTTAAAAAACAAAAGAACATCACAGGAGCACACTGGGTCATACTAAATACATACTATATACTAGAGCATAACATATACAGGTGCAAGTCATACATTTTTGCATTATTTTAAATTCTTGTGCTGTAGTATGCCTCAGTTAAAGGGGAGAAAACCCAAAAAGCATCTGCTCTTTAGAGGCCCTGTGCTAGATCTAAGGATATGTACATGACTCGTCCCATTTGCAGATGAACACTGGTCTGTTCTGAGGATCTCAATGCTGTGATAAAACCCTACTTCCCTGTGTCCACCCTGCCCCTCTGGTGAAGCACATTCCCCCATCACCATTTTCTGTGTTTCTCAGTGTAGCTATATTTGTGTTGAAGGCCAGGATTTTCAAAGCAACTAAGAAAGGTAAGGCTAGGTTTAAAATTGAAGGCTCTGACCAGCTTAGGTTCAGTAAAACAAAGACACTGAGCTGGGAGAAGAGATTGCTCTCTTATAATTAAGAAACTTATTCCCCAGGAAGGAGGGCAGGATGGGAATGAATATTTCCGCTTCCTCCCTCTTCCCATCCTCCTCACCTCTCTTACCTTGTAAATTAGCAGATTTGCATACATAAAATATACCTAAAAAAACTCAATAAAAGTGCGGTTTAAAAATATGCAGCTAATTATATGAGAATGTTCTTTGCTTTTCCCTATAAGGCAAATGAATATTTATCAAGTTAAATTCCGAGATACTTATTATCTCGCTTGCGTTTTGAATATAATTACATTGGAAGGGAATTGTTCTGATGGGTATAGGCAGAGATTAAAAGATTTGTATGCACATTTTAAAAATGCAAAATAATCATAGTTGTTTTTTTTTTTAATCATTAGCAGTGAAGCCTGATCCTTCTCTTCAGCTGAAAATAAGTTAGCACTAAAACACAGGAGCTGCAGAGATATGGCTCTCATCAAAATGGCCAGAGAAAAGTAGGCTGCAATTATTTGGCGGTTGGGGGTGGGGTGGTGGGGGTGGGGAGTATCTAACTTTGTAACCACAAAGCAAAACACCAGTATTTTAAAGGTGTTGTCTAATCTGTTAAATGAAGTTCAAATTTAAAAATAAACATTCTTAACTTTTTTTTCTAACAATATATGTTTGAGATGAAAACATAGCGAACAAACATAAATAGCAGATAGTCAACATTGCTTTAAAATGAGTGGTATTTATACTAGGGAAGATAAAGACATGGGTTTATGTTCCCAATACCCAACCACAGAAGAGATTTTCTGTATCTCTCCCATTTCTTAAAAGCAGCCTCAAGATAGAACTATCCATTTATTATCTTATTTCTTCATCTATTTTTCAGCATTTAGAGATCATCATGTTTAACTATTATTATTTTATTAACTTCAAGATCATATTAACGAATATCTTATATTTTGGTATCCATGTATATTTTAACCCTCAACAATAAAAGAACAAAATAGGCCAAGTTTATAAAAGGTGTTTTAAAAAATTACTCAGGAAAGTGGACTTCATTACATCACAGGGGATGTGGCTAATCTAGGGGCCTCATTCCCCCAAAATGCTCTCTTCTCCAGTGTTTGTTCTTTCACCTCTTTCACCGACCCACTGACCTTAGCAAATTTAGTTAATGTCTTTCCAGGTGAAACAGGGGCTGCATATGATTGAAAACTCGCTGCTCCACCCCAGTGCTAACTTCGCACTTCAAAAATTCTAAGTTTCCAAACAAACCCTTACATGATAGAGTATAATGAGAAAGAAGAGCAGGCATCTCTATAACAGGGAAAGCTTTAATCTCCAAAACACTGAGTAAATCCCATCTGAGATTAGATTTGGAGAACTTTACGGTCAAATAGGAATAGAACTATATTACTTCCTAGAAGTTAGAGATACAAACTAGGTAAATACTAAATGCGCATGTGATCTGGTTTGAACTATGGGGAAAGAAAACCATCTTTTGGACTTTGGAGGCTTTTTATGAAATTTCTATTAATCTCTTTTAATACGACAAGTAGTTCCACTTTGGCTTATCAGTTAATCTTGCTCTCAGTGGACTAGTGTCTCCCCTCAGATACTTATGCAGAATACCTGCTACAGTTAATAGGCGTTCCACATGAGTAACTGATGTTGCCAGGCACGAGGAAGTAATAATGAAATTTGCCTGACACTATTTTTTATTTTTCCAATAAGGAGGACTTATTATCTTTCTTTGTGCCTTATATAATTAATATTTTATACGGACTAGCTATATTTCAAGTGCTATGACTTGTTCTTATATATAATATCATCACAACAATAAAATAGAAATCATAATAATATTATTATTCAAATTGCAAATCACTCAACAGTGTCTTAAAGTTTATTTGCACATAGATTTATTTAAAAATATATATAGAGAGGAACCTCTGCTCCCAAGCACTCTAACATGCCCAGGATCATAGGAGCAGATGTTAGGAGGACTTAACATCTGCCCCATCACCACTGGGAGTAACTGTGACCAGCAGGACCCAGAGACACAGGAACACTGCCCAACCAGTGGCACGGGTTACTTCCTGTCTGGGCTAGTTTACCTTGGAAGTGAATTCCCTAGCCAGCCCCAAAATGCCCAGAGGAACCTCCGCTCACCAGACCACAGGATCCCAGGATCCCAGGATCCCAGGATCCCAGGATCCCAGGAGCTTGGTCACACAAAGATCCCAGGGTTCAGAAGCAGCTTGACTCCCAGGAGCTCTGGCACACCCAGGATCTCAGGATCACAGGATCCTGGAATCACAGAGAACACAGAGAACAGCTGGAATCTTAGGAGTTCTGACACAACTATGATCTCAGGAAGGACATGTTATAATCAGATATAACTAGGGCAGGTTGCATTACAGTTAACCAGATGGCAGGAGGATAGCTTAAGAACATAAGCAACAGAAACCAAGGGAACTTATCATTAGAACCCAATTCTCTCCAATGATAGTGAGTCCTGGATACACTATCACATCAGAAAAGCAAGACTCAAATATAAAAATCACTTCTCATGATGATCACAGAGGACTTTAAGAAGGACATAAATAACTCCCTTAAAGAAATACAGGAAAACACAGGTAGAAAGGTAAAAGCCCTTAAAGAGGAAACACAAAAATCCCCTAAAGAATTACAGAAAAACACAAGAGGCAAAGGAACTGGATAAAACCAACCCAGATTTAAAAATGGAAATAGAAACAATAAAGAAATTACAAAGGGAGACAACCCTGGAGTTAAAAAACCTAGGAAAAGGATCAAGAATTGACACCTGGGACCTCATAACTTTGCAAAGCTTCTGAAGGCAAAGGACACTGCCAATAGGACAAAATGGCAACCAACAGATTGGAAAAAGAAGATTGCCTTGAGAGGCATCAATGGGAAGAGAGATCCCTGGACCTATGAAGGCTAGATAGATGCCCAATGTAGGGGAATTGAGGGCAGGGCAGTGGGTGTGGTGGGTGGGGAACTCCCTCATAGAAGAAGGGGGAGGGAGGATGGGATAGGGGCTACCCTGGAGGGGAGTGGAGCTGGGAAAAGGGATAACATTTGAAATGTAAATAAAGAGTATATTCAATGAAAAAATATATAAATGGAGAATACTTTTCCAAATTCTTATAAGATGAGAAACACAATCATTATTCATGCTGCATCTTGATTGGAGCCCCACTTCTCTCCTCTCAGTCCCAACATCACAAAGCCCCTCTCATTACACCCTGCTCTTCTGAGTTATATTTTCCTCCCACAAGAAATTCCAACATATTCATATAACAATCACTATCTAAGAAACTATTAAATTATTTTAAGCACAAAGAAAATGAAAAATTGTTTAGGGTCTATAGACAACATGGAGAATAATGTTACATAGTCCTGGGACAAATGAAGATGTTGTTGTGTAAGCTATAAATTGTTTTATTAAAATTTCAATGTAGATAAGATATTTAACTAGATGTAGGTAGACATTTATTACTTTTTTTAAAGAGAAGATTCTTTTAAAAAAGCAAAATATATTTAAAAGTTATCATTTTAGTATTATTATAATATGCACACTACAAAAGAAAATGTAATTTAAGAACATTAGAAGATGTGAAAGTTCTTTAAAAGACACCCTCAACAAATTGAACAAGGTTTTTTGAAAAGAGATATTTAGGCTGTATGGTCTAATAGAAAGCAGAGATCAGGAAGTAAACAGAAACTTTATGACACTGGTCAGTGGATATTTCTCTGGCTTGATCAAACCTCCACATTCTGCTTTCAAAATCTCTTTATTTAATTTATCTTGAATCATGACATATGTTATCTTTATCTTGTTTCTCTATTCTGACTTCTGGACCTGAATTTGTACTAAATTTTTATAAGATGTCAAGTCCTCTGAACTATTGAATTGCAGTAGAGATAGACAATTGTCTCTTATTTCTCAACACTAAAAAATATATGATTTATTAAGGACACATACAACTGTATGGCTAAATGTGATCTTATCATCAGTGTTAATTAGTCTAGAAAATAAATCTAGAATTGTACCCAGTTTTCAGCGTTCTACCAGTGCTGATAAGGGCTTATAGGCAACAAAGGCAATCTTTCTCCTATTTCTTTGCTGTCATTACTCGTTCTCATTGAAATACAGGTATTGAGTAAGATACCGTGCTGAAATAGCAGCCCTAAGTTATACATCTGGGAACTAAAGCCATTCAAATGAGAAGGAAATTAGAATGTTCTTGGATATATAATTGCATAGGATCAAGCCAAATGGGATCCCAGCACTGATATGGGGAAGGGAACATGAGCTCCCACTGTTAACCAAGAAACTATCTGCAATTGGCACCTGCTTATGAAGGAAAAATTAGTTTTCTGCAGAGGAGTCACACTGAGTATATTTTACACATGTAAGGGAGGCCAGATGACAGAATTAGATAGCTAATACAAAACAAACTCAATGGTATTTTTGTAGATTTTTTGCCTCTTATTGTTTTCTTTGGCATTTTTTGTCTTAATGGTCTTTTTCTAGTATATTATGTTTATAATTTTGTTTTGATGGCATGCGTACATGTGTGTGCGCATGTGCATGCTTGGGTATTGTACGTGTGGGTGTGTTTCTTGTATTTCTTTTCATCTCTTATTCTTTCTTTTGCCTATTTGTTTTCTAAAGAGAGAGGAAAAAAGAAAAGGTGTGGAGGTGGGTGGGTGGGGAAGTGGAAGGACCTGAGAGGAGTCTGGGGAGGGGAAACCATGTCCAGAATATGGTGTATGAAAAAAGTATTTCAGTTAAAGGACAAAGAAACATATAATTGCACTCCTAAGATAAACAAGTGTCTGTCTTGCTTAAGTCATTTTTCCTTAGAGTCTTGTAATGATGAAGTAAAACATGATTTAATATAGCACATTTGCTATAAATATCTTCTTCCCCTTAAATTCTCTGGATTTGAATGGCACTACCAATAATTCAGATGCACAAAGCAGAGCCTTCTTTTCTCTGATGCCATAGCTCTTCCTTATTCGATTATTCCACAGGCTGATCCTTCTGTTTGTTTTATTGCACTTAGTTCATATCTTTATTTCGTCGCTGTATTAGTTACTTTTTGTTGCTTGAGAAAACACCATGACTGAGAGTGACATGTGTCAAGCAGGAATGTCCATAAAGTCTGAAAAGACATGACACCAGGCTGCTGAGGCAGGATACTGGGTTGTCCCCAAGCTGAGAGGTAGTTAAATGGAGATGGGACAAGACTATAGACTTTCAAAGTTCACCAGTACACAAGGATGTAATTTCTACGGCAGGGTTTCACTTCCCAAATATTCTATAGCATCACCAGAGTATCATCAACTGTGTGTGGGAGGGTGTAAAATGTTCTTTTTAAAGGTTCTATAACATTAGCAGGGAGTCATTAACTGGGGTCAAATGCTCAAATATGTGAAATATGGGGGAATGTTTCTCATTTAAATCAGCACAGCAGTTAAAGTTTAAAATAGATACCCCAT